>JARQZJ010000073.1:1260000-1860000 GCA_030704895.1 Henosepilachna vigintioctopunctata | reverse complement strand
TTCTTGATAATGCCGTAAGAGGCGAAACTAGTCGAATAAAGAATTGTTCAGTCAGTAATTTTTAGACAAGTATTTATTATTACATAAAAGGTAATGATTATGCGGACGAACTTGCGAAGAAAGCGATATCAATGAAAGCGGTAACTGAAATACTGGGTAACCCAAAAGATTTTTGGCGATATTTAGAAAAAAACATTTGGTCAGATTGGATATCTGACTGGAGAGAAATATCAAAAACCAAGGGAAAAAATTACTATGATATGATAAGTGAACAAAAACCTAAATACAAACCCTGGTTCAACAATTTTGATCTGACACGAAAATATATAACCACTATATGTAGATTAAGATCATCTCATTGCCTCACCCCCAGTCATTTATTTAAGATCAAAATTGTTAATAATTATAATTGCAGTTGCGGAGAGAGAGGTGATTTATCTCATATATTCCTTTCATGTGCACAAAATATCTTAAATATCAAAAAACTTCATTCAGATCTAATCAAATTAAAAGATAACAACCAACAACTACCATTTCATATATACGATTTTATTTTTAAAATGATATAAAAAACAATTGAAGTAATAATAAATATTCTTTCAGTCTCAAAAATAAAACTCTAACAAAATACGAAAAGTATATCATTTGGTTACTAACTATTATGGGTCGTATCCCCGAATCCTGCTTCGGAAAAAAAAGTTTTGTGTATATATGTCAGCTCAAGCATGTCCTTGTTCTGTCTGATAACAATTAATAAACGTATTTATTTAAAAAAAAATTATATATAGATATTTGTACATACAAACCAATCAGCTAAAAACTAAACTAATCTAAATCTCTAACGAAGAAGTACCCATCTAAGTATTGGGCTCACCAAGACCTGCAATCCAAGTCAAGAAAAATCTTGTCCAGATGACTATAGCAGCCCAAGACAATAAAGGAAGAAGAAGAAGAACAAAAGGATCGTATACCTAGAGAT
Organism: Henosepilachna vigintioctopunctata; assembly: GCA_030704895.1. Taxonomy (NCBI): domain Eukaryota; kingdom Metazoa; phylum Arthropoda; class Insecta; order Coleoptera; family Coccinellidae; genus Henosepilachna; species Henosepilachna vigintioctopunctata. Next base: position 1,859,021 of record JARQZJ010000073.1, on the reverse strand, counting down.
GAACACAGAAAATCAATTTCTTAAGTCAGGTATTCCAACTAAATGTAGGAAAGATACAAATATACAACTAAGATTTCTAAGAACAAATAAAGGAAAAGTAAAATTTTTGAACATAAAACATAAAATTTAATGTATATTAACTAAAACCTAGGTAATAAATCTGATCTGCTAACTGGAATATTCTTATTGAACATATTAAGTAGAGGGCTAGTGTTAACCTCTAACTGGGTGTTGAGTAAAATTCCCGAATTTTTGAATGATTGTAGAGAATTCAGCTTGGAACCTTTATTCTCTCTATTTAATATTTCAAACTCTGAACTAAATATATGACTTTCTTCTAATAAATGGTTAGCATAATGGAAATCTGTTTCTGTTCTTTTTCTCAAAACTACGTTTATGTTCCGATATTCTAATTTGGAAATTTCTGAAAGTTCTTCCTATATAAAATTTTTCACAACTGTCACATTTAATTTTGTATACCCCACACATTTGATTTTTATTAATTTTTGATTTATTGTTTTTGATTATTTTACCAATGTTATAAGTGGCCCAAAAAGAAATATTAATGCGTATTTGAATTATAAGAAAATTCTAAATATTGTTTTATTATGGATATTAATTTTCTTCAAGTATCGGCCTCATCAATTATCAATTTGTATTCAAACCTCAACCAGTGAGGTTTCTTGATTTATTCCGGTTTGAGTTCTGAGATATTTGTTTTGTTGATGATTATTATGATTCAATATTTCGATATTGACATTATAGATTTAGATTATTACATTTGATAATGTTTTTTATTATTATAATTATTTTTAATATTGTATATTTATGTTGTTATTGATATTTGTAGTAACCATATTTATTCATTATGTATTTTCCTGTAATTGGGTAACTACCAACTACCTGTTATGAAATATATGCTTATTATTATTATTATGAGATTAGATTTTGGACAATTTTTTCTTCTTCGTATCTAAGATTTTACCTGGTCTAAGAAAAGGAACAACTACAATGAAACTCATAATTTGACGTTGATGAATTTAATTTATGTTGTTCAAAAGACTGAAAAAGAAACTTGATAACGGTGAATATTAAACATATTGTATTCGAGAAGATTGGGATTTCTAAATGATACATAAGATGCCCCTTTATTTATAATTATCCAGATTTCAGGCCTTACGGCATTCCTATTTCATGACAGGGAAACTTTCAATTATCCCAGATATTAAAAGGGGATAAGCTCCGTGGGGGTACATTCAGCATGATTGCTGTGACAATTTCAACAGATTTCTGTAATTGCTTACAGAGATGTCCGCTTAGTGCTAGATTTCTGATGTTTGACAAAATTTTCTGGGGTTATACCAGTGAATCCTAAGATGATTGGAACAGTTTTGACGACGTTCATGTGCCACTGCCTCTTTACTGGATACCTAAATATTTAATCGACATTCTTCTCAACTATTTTGTTTGCATTCGGAATTGCCACCTCGATGAAAGTAGTTTCCTGGTTCTTTTATCAACCAGGAGTGTTGAACTAAATGATCAGTCAAAATACGCGTGGTGTAGTCCCAGTATAGTCTACACTGGTCGTTCTCCAAAATTGACTCCGGACGGTATTTTCCAGTAAGGAACACTTTTCTTCTGAAGAAGATGAAATTATAATGATAGTTCATCTGACTACTCAACCACTAAAGAGCGTTTAGAATAACTGCCAAATATTAGAAACTTTTTGTGAAAATGAGGCAAGTAATGTTGAAGAATTGAAGCATATATAAGCAAAATATACTTCAAAAAGGGAAGTAATGTGTTATGTGTTAAAAACTTACTAGATCAATTCTTGGTTTCAGCAAATATATCGTTTATAGTTCACAGTTATGAATGAATAAACTGAATAGAACATATTTTGTAAGTACGCACTGAACACATAAGTTTCACTGAAAGCGAATCATTCTGTATACTTATCGCATAGGTATATCGTCCAGAAACGAATTAGTTGAACGCACCTAAAAATGTGACCAACAACAACCAAATTAAGCGTTTCGAAAATATACGTATTCAAAAAAGAAAAAAACTAATTGTGCCGGCGTTGTACGCCTAGAGGCAATCACCTGTTACGATAATTCAAGGTGTTTGTTCATTTTTAATACACACGTATGAACGATATATCAAGGACAATTCACTATGATTTATTTCAACATTTTTCCAGATGGCTATTTAAATCTTCGGATGTAAAATATCATTAGAACTCACATTTGGTTTGGATATAACTAATTAAATTACGGATGAAATTGTCGAATATTTTGGGACATAAACAGGAAATATATTGCTTCCTGAATGATATAAATCGGCCAGGACACAATACATAAAAGCAACAATAGGAAATATGTCACATAACTGGCATCGAATCAAATGATAACTGTTCACATAATTCGTCAATTGTTTGGGAGACGCAGGGTATAATTTGCGGAGCATCGTCACGTAACTAAAAAGATTTTTATGAGATTTAATGGAGCAAAATAAGTCGTTATCAGATCTCCGATTGGTTTGTTAAGTTTGTTTCTGAATTATACCCCAGTTCTTCTAATTGTCAAATAGGACTTTTACAGAATTATTGGGTTGAACGATAAAATTGATATTTTTCAAAATAGCTATTACATTTTTCCTCTGTTCTTTAATGGTTGCATCGGAAAACGTCTTACGTTTACTCTTCTTCAGTCTGAAACTACATTTAGTGGGAACGACAAGTTTTATAATAACTTTGTAATTTTTACCGTTACGATTCACCTGTAGAATATCTCTCCCAAAATACAAGAAATCTCTAAACCGTTCCCAAAACTTCAATTATTTGCATAGCAATAATCAGTTATTATTTATTATCCGTGTAGGTGCTAAATTATGTGATGTTTTAACCGACACCCAATTGAAAATACATAAACGAACAATTATATACGCCCAAACCGCAATAAGGTCCCCCAAATTTAGAATGAGCAAACACGCCGCTTCCGAAGTAATAAAAATAGTATATCATGCTAAAATGAGGATGTGGGAATACTTTTCTGAGACATCGAAGACACCTACATTCGCAGCGAGACACCGCCTAGAATATCCAATTAATGAAGCTGATTGAACACATACTAGAGTAATCACTTGTTAACATTATTAACATCATTTAAACGGGTACGTATTATAATTGAATTAAGTTGACCGAGAATCTAAATGATCTACGTCTTGCATGATAATTTATTGCAGGTCGTTAATGTCTTCTCTTGATGATCGGAATTGAATTGAACCTCTTCGACAATATGATAATGATAATAATGATGAGTTTATTCAGTTTTCCACACAAATTGTGTAACAATAGTTAGAGGCGAAGTTTAGCATGACTGTTCTTACTCAACCCCTCGAAGTAAAAAAAAATAAGAATAATAAAAATAATGAAACAATATTTAAAATTTTCTCATAATTTTAATACGAATACGCATGACGACGTTACGATGTACTACTTCTTTATCAAATGCTAAATTAATACTAAGAGTCATTTTACAAACTCAATACTTATAGCTATTTTCACAAAACATACCATGTATGTTCTATGGCTAACTTGGAATGAGGACCATATAACACAACTTATATATAACAAAAAGGATCGTATACCTGGAAATAAATACAGATGTGTTCTGTGTTCATTTCCAGATATACGATCCTTTTTGTTATATATCAGTCGTATTCTATAGTCCTCATTCCAAGTTAGTCATACCATAGCTGGTATGTTCTGTGAATATAGCTATAAATAATAAAAAAGTGATAACAGAATTATGAAATATCGAATACTGTAATGAAAATAATTTAAGAAGACTTCAATTCCCGTGGACCTACCAACTGAATAAAGGAGTCCTTGTCAAATTGGTAACTGAATACACCTAGAAAAACTTATCCAATTTAGGTACAGGCCAGATTCTTGGTAAATCTGAACAGAGAAAGATTTTTCATTTCACTATCTGATATATTATGAGTTGAAGTCGTATTATAAGTGACAATTTGATATTGTTTCTATAAAATTAACTTTTTCAATAATAACAATTAATAAAATCAATGGACGATGATCTACTTTGTGATAGTTCATATTTAAATGAGGGGTAATAATAAAAACTTGTCTGAAAATCATTGACTGAATGAACAATTCTTTATACGACTAGTTTCGCCTTTTACAGCATTATCAAGAAACTAATCGAATAAAGAATTGTTCAGTCAGTGATTTTTAGACAAGTTTTTATTGTTAACTCTCATTTAATAACAATTAACTAATATGGTAATTTTGTCGGTCTCCGTGGACTAGTTGGAAGAACACCCGACTATGGTCCGGTAGAAATCGGGTTCGAGACACGTGAAGGTATAAGTTTTTGTATTTTCTATGATTTAAGTAGTTTGAATAATGATATATGCTGGGTAATGTACATTGATTACAAGCCCGGGCCGTTAAAAAAAATGGTAATTTTGTGTGTGTCTATTGTACGCTATTAAAGCAGTGTATTTGATAGTCATTTTAATTGATTCAATATATTTCCAATGTATTCTAAAATTTTATATAGAAATAGATAAGTTTGGCACTTTTCCCCCATATAAACTGCGTCAAATGTCACATTTATCCATTCGCACAATTTTCTTGAAATGGTGGCAGCCTTCCTGTGTTGCTCCATCAGAAATAACATCATGATTATATAGTCTTTACAGAAAACTATTATTCTCATCTTGTACTCTTATCGAATATTCACTAATTTCACATGAACTTTCAATAAAAAAATTCTGCTGTCATAAATTTTCGTTCTGACGGTATTGTTCTTTATTAATAATGATACTTAGTTCTTTATTCTCAACAGGTATAATACCCAATTACAGAAAATAACAACAATGTTGAATACATAACTAAATATTGAAAAAAATAATAGCATAAAGTTGAAACACAAGTAAATAAATAAAATGAGAGAGCTATAACAAAGATCTCAATCCAATTTGAAAAAAATAAAGTAGTAACTGATTACTAAATAATAGCATTTAATGAAATATTACACAGAACTCAATCTCAAATCAATTTTCGTTCTAATCAATTTCCTTTGTTCGCTTAACTGCTAATAATAACTTCTCTGGAGTCAAAGTGAATATCACAATTATTGCAAACTCTATTGAATGTAGACTCCATAAACCAAATGGGGGATTGTATTAGCGAGTTGGCCCTTGGAGTCTCTAGGTGAAAGAATTCTGTAGTACGAGAATATTGCCTAGGAACACGAAATTTCAAAGTGGACAAGAGAGAAGAACAATCAATACTGTGTGCAGTAATTTGTACACAAATTTTAGTGATAAAGTTTATCTCTTGCTCTGCAATCAGATTAATTTAAATCGACTCAATAATTCGTTATGATTGACTCCTCTCTGTGGATAAACTTTATCCTCCCTCCAAACTAAGAATTTCAAGAGCTAAAGTATCATAGAACCAAATACTCTATCAATAGAAAAATGAATCACTGCTGAAGGACAGGGCAATCCTTCTTTCAGGTTGTAGGGCCCATTTTCCCCCTAACTTGACATGAAATTTTGTTTTCGTAAACATATGAAACAAAGACTAAATCAACTCAGTTTATTTGACGAGTTTTATAGGAAAAAAAGAATACTTATCTTGGAACTTAAATTGTTTGAATTGACAGATTGGACGATACAAGAAATATCCATCTCCGAAAAACATAATCATCACTCTTCCTATGTGTCAACAATATTCTTAACTAGTCTTTGTTATCATTTCCTTCATTTTCCTTAATTAAAAAATAGCAAATGCATAGCAAACACATCCTACATCACGAATGACAGCTATAAATCAATAAGTTTCATAGAACTATATCTTCGATGGTGTGATAAAAACATCGATGACAAGAGTGAAGGAAAGTCAAGTGCATGACCGGCCTTAACCTCTATTCTCAGGCAAGCACTCCATAATGCATAATATCAGTTCGCGGTTAAACAAAGTTCTCATTGACATGCGTCTATGTGGTTATTGACACGTACGATCACGATTGGTGCGGTGATCGCAGAGTACATATGATTGCATGGGCAATCATATGCGCTTGGCGATGCGCTTACTGTTATTTTAATTAGCGGTCATTTATCGTTGTACGATCTGCCAGAAACTAACATCCGACCGACTGACATGTTTTAGGATAGGCGGAAACACCTCGGGAAGTAACGACATGTCAATGTGTTTCTGAAAAATGTTGAATACATTTTATGTTCAGAGAAAGCTAAATCGTATGTTTCGCTCAGCCGATTTGACAAGGAAATTAAGTTTAATGCAATTTACGCTCAATCAGATAGTGTAGTAGTTGCTCATGTTCCGCTGAGCAGTCTTCAATCGGAATAACCTTTCGAGACATAAAACTCATGGTTCTTTTACGAGGGATGGCCGATAGTGATAAAATAGTAAACCTGGATTATAAACAGGAATTGTGGTTCACACAAATATCTAACATACTACATCAATTCTCTAAGATTGTACGACTCACTCAAACATAAAGAGGAGCATTTCTATCACCCAGGTCTTGACAAATTTGTCATTAGTCTCAATATGAATTCATAAAATGAAATATACAAAAAGAACTCCTTGTTAAGGAGTTGTCAATCTAATCTTCTAATCCTTGTCCTTGTTAATCTAACAATTAGAATCTCTGCATGAGAGTAATCAAAATTGTGTTTGGGGGAAAATCCTACAGTACCGGCCGGCATCCAGTACCGGCCAGTCATGATTTCCGCTTAATAGATGAAACAATTTCTTTGTACCCTTTTGTGTAATTTACTCATTTTGTAGAAACCCCGAGCGGTGTTAACCTATCGCGACACTTTTCCCGCCAATGCGAAAATTTGTATTACACGCGGTAAACGTAAGACATCTTCATGAAGTTTCATGGATGACAACTAGAGTTTATTGTGTTATTTCAAAAGAAGTCAATCGTGGTATGTATTGAATAGTTACTTAGAAATGATAAAGTGTGTTTTAATATACATTTTTTGCATTTGTATTTATCACCAAACAAAAACGTACTTTTTTTCGTTTCCTACAGTATCGGCCACAAAAGTTTTACAGTACCGGCCGGTGTAAAAGTGTATGTTTAATTGGTTTTATTTCTTTGAAGATAAACAATGATGTCGGAAAATGAAAGGCGCGATAAAATAAAGATATAAATAAAATAAAGTTCTCCTTGCTCCAAAATGCTCCAAAGCCTCAACTTCTCAACTACAACTGCCTCAAACTAATGCTACTTATGAGCAGACATTCGAAGATTTTTTGGAACATTGCTAAGGCTAAACCACCTACTTTTAAATCCTCCATACTATAGATTTTCCACTGATGTAGTGCTTCACTGGTGAAAGAGAAAGTAACGACGCCTCAATATTCTTGTTGAGGAAGATGTCTTTGAAAGTTGGAAACATTATGGAGCGAGAATTTTTTCAACTGATTGGTTATTTTTTGAGCTACATTGTAAACAATAAGATTGAATATAAGATAAATTTCAAACACTCGAACTTTCGATCCACACTTTTACTGGAAACTTAGCATGACGCGTTTTGTGGTTATAAACGGCTTCTTCAGACGGTAAGAGAATAAGTACGACATCTGATGAAGTCGTTCGTAACGACGAAACGCGTTAAACTATGTTTTCAATAAAAAAGTAAATCAAAAGTACAAGTGTTTGAAATTTATAATATATTTGTAAATCAAAAGTACAAGTGTTTGAAATTTATAATATATTTAATTATATATCATATATACCAAAACCTATACCAAAATGTTAAGTATAATCTCAGTCTTGATGGACCAAGATGTTCGATATAAATAGTGGACTGTATATTTCTCACTTTGTTTAAGTGTATTGACTTTTGTCTCAATGAAAGAACTGTGTGTTCCTTATAATTTTATTTAATAAATGCTCTCTGCCGGAGCTTTACAAATATATATACAAGACTGATATGAAAACGTTGGAAGATAGACAATTTTGAGATAATATTTTTTCTTTATATAGGAATCACCCTGGTCATGTCATTGAGGGGGATACTAACCCCACTCTGTACAGCAGAGCGTGACCAGACTAATTCTTGGTATCCTAATTACTTTAGGATATTTTGTTATATACATTTTATTGCTACTTATTTTTATTACTAGTCATTTGGCGTATTACGGGTAAATCCAAATCCGTACTACCCAAAGCATCAGGTATACGACATTTACTTAAGATTAAGATCATAAATTATAATATTAATATTTCTACGGAATTTGCCGTAACATACCGCCGGGCTTGAAAGACCTGGCTTTCAAGAAAGATAATAAGGTTCATTAATTAATTGGCAGTATTGCTATTCTGTTCGTCGCGCGTCGTGTAACGCTATTACCAACACGTAGACTAACAACTCGAACCCTATTGTCCGGCCCTGGATGAGTATCTATCACTCTTCCCAGTGACCATTTCAATGGAGGTAAATTATCTTCTTTGATTAGTACTAACGCCCCAGGCTCTATGTCTTGTGCCTTCAATTGTTGCCATTTATTTCTTGTGTTCAAACTGGGTAGGTACTCCTTAGACCACCTTCTCCAAAAATGTTGTAGCATCTTAGTCAGATGTTGATATCTATCAAGGCGATTGATTTGTACATCTTCGTAATTACGTTGAGGTAAGGCAATTAATGGCTCACCAATGAGGAAGTGGGATGGAGTTAAAGGGGTTAGGTCGTTAGGATCATTGGATAAAGGGCATAGGGGACGAGAGTTAAGACAAGCTTCTATCTGCACTATCAACGTATTCAACTCCTCAAAGGTGAGAGCTGTGTCATTTATGACTCTTTTGAGATGATATTTTAACGATTTTACGCATGCTTCCCAAAGACCGCCGAAATGCGGTAATCTGGATGGTATAAAACACCATTCAATTTCATCTTGAGCTAAGTAATTTACTATGTCATCATTGTTTTTCCTTAAATTGTCAACGATATTTTTTAATTCCCTGCATGCACCAACAAAATTTGTACCGTTATCTGAATATAATTTTCTACATTTTCCCCGTCTAGAAATAAACCTTTTCAACCAATTCAAAAACGCATTGGTGGTTAGTTCTGATACTAATTCTAAGTGGCAAGCCTTTGTTGACATACAAACAAATACACAGATATAACATTTCAAATGCTTTGCGTTTCGTAAAGGCGATGATTTGATGAAAAACGGTCCTGCATAATCGACTCCCGAGTACAAAAATGGTCTAGCAGGTGTGATGCGAACTTCTGCTAATTCGCTCATTATTTGATTGAAAAATTTTGGTTTGTTCCGAAAACATATGATACACTTATTCAGAACATCCTTTATGGACCTTTTGGCTGACGTGATCCAAAAATGATTTCTCAAACTTGCCAAGAGTGATTGCGTGCCTAAATGTAAATTTTTCAGGTGAGTCTTTCTTATAATTAATTTTGTCAATATATGACTTCCGTTAAGTTGTAGTTGTAGTTATAATTATATATATATATATATATATATATATATATATATATATATATATATATATATATATATATATAATAAATTTACACCAAGTAATCGCCAATACTATTCAATATTTTAAACAATAAGAATTAAGTTTAGCTACTCTTTGAAACGAAGCAGCCTGAAACTTTCAGGTTAGGTTCACTGAAGATGACAGTTAGTTTTGACATTTCTTGTTTGTTTACAGAAGCCTTCTAGGTGATCGTATTAATTGAGTTGTTTTCGTTTTCTTCGCTGAATATCATATATAATTTAACATAAATTGTCAACCATATTCACATCGGTGGGTTTTAATCGAGGAACATAAAATCGTGGGTGTCTATGGATTAAATCGAAGCAACTACATTAAAATTTAATCATAATATTAAATGTATATTGAACCATCATCACGTCATTCAAGTTCATTAAATGAGTTACTTAGTAGTGTACTCAGATGATGTCTCCTACGCAGCTGTTTTTACTCAATCATGTTTTGAATGAAGTCACTTAGAGATTGAGCAAGAAATCTGTCGGTTTCTTGAATACACGTGTCGTATTATTGAAATACTTAGGTAAACCACATTGAATGTATATTGTAATGACCTCTCGATAATAGATTAATAGCCCAAAATATATATCGAATGTACGAGATATTTTTTAAAATTTAGTCAAGTGTTATTTTGACGATAAATGTAGTTTCGTATTATTTCATTGAACTCGAAATGAAACATCAACAGCCAATTTATTTAATTTCTTTTTTATGTTAACTGAAGAATTTATGTGCCATAAATCATAAAAAAATTGGTTGTTCAAGTCTTAAAATTCTACGGATGTTCATTTAACATGACCTTTAACTTTTTAATTTTGGAAAATTGTTAACTTTTAGGAAATATGTGAATATTTAGTAAAAACTGTGTATATTACAAATTATTCAGATACTTTTCTAATAAAATTTTTTTCGAAATTGTTACCCCATTGATTTCATTGTGTTCTGTCTCAAAATAGACTTCGTTTTATTTTCCACGGTTTTAAATGGTTTGTTATAATTGTCTTGGATTTTTCTGGATTTATTAGGAATGTTTTGCATGTATTGTTCAGAATTTTCTCAAGTTCAACGCGTCAACAAATAAATCTAGATCAAAACAGAAAGAACAAAAATGACTACTGCATATTTAAGGATAGTCATACTCATTCGAAAAAACTCAAACTTTAGGAAATATCTATCAATCATGATTTCTAGAATCAAACGTCCACCCAAATTGAACTAGGTGGTAACAGAAAAAATTATTGATAATTCTCCAATCTTTGAGAGTCATAGAAAAAAGTGTTCGTGATAAATTTTTGGAAAAATTTAACTTCAACCTACACATTCGCCTGGATCATAAAAGTGATGCATTTAAAGAGAAATTGTCTGCTAGGACCAGTAGAAATCACAATTTTCCTGCTTTCTTCATGAAAATCAGGCTTCTCATCAAAAACCATTTACAATATTTCGTCATTTAGCAACAATGAACTCATGTTTTATCAATATTATGAAATATTATCAAACTCGTGAGAATCTTAAAAACAATAAAATTTCTGATTATTTTTATATTCATGGAATTTTACTTTTAATTAGAAAACAATCAAATGGTCCCTTATTTCCTAAACGACCCTTCTGTTCACTTTTCCAATTGATTCCGTTCCTAACCCTTGACCTAATACAAATATCACTAATGAAAACAAACGCGGCTGAACCAGGAATGCCGCATAATTTATAACCTCTGAGTGTATTTCAATTTAATTTGTTAGGAATCGTGATTCGGCAGTTAAAGAAGCCTGCCTCAGTATGGGTGGTCAGTTTGAGTTGCTATCAAGAAATTCACTCAATTTCAGCTTATCATACATCATTTATTATGTCAATTTGCTACTACTTTGATACCATTTCAAACCTGTCTGCCATTTCTGGAGGGTGCAAGCAGGTATTCTATCTGATAAGAAAAACACTACATGAAATAAAATTGACTGAATGTTCGCTGATATTTATTTATTTATTTATTTAAAAATACACCACTCAACAGCTTGGACCAATTACTGAGTGGGAAAATACAATATAGTTCACAACTTGAGAAGAAAAAATGAACTAGAAATAACATTAATAATGTACAAATAATCTACCTGAATGAAAGCTCTGTGGGCAAGCTGACATTGAAGCTCACCCACAAGATATAGGAAAAACTAATATTTGAAAACGTTATAACTAAAACTAAAAAAACAGTCAGGCGAGAGCTCGTCTCATATCGCCAGGCACGCATGCAAATATGTCGATGACGTTATGAAACGGCTCAAAGTCACCACAAATTTTATGGACTAGTAAAAAAGCCAGAACATTATTACGAGCCAGAGGTGGATGAAAAATGTTCATATTTCTACAAGATATTCTCGGGACACGGAAATTTAGGAGGGAAAGAAGAAAAGAACAATCAACAGAAAACCTTATCAGCTTGTATAGGAACATTATTTCCAAATATTTCCTACGTGTTTCAAGTAATGAGACATTAAATCTTGTAATAAGAAACTTATGACTTATACCTCGTTCTGGATACACACCGTCGCAGAAAAGCCATAAATATTTCAAAAATCGTCTTTGCACGGATTCAAGATTTCTTATATTACACAAGTATCCTGGATTCCAAACGACACTAGCATATTCTAGTTTTGAACGTATTAAGGTATTGTATAGGAGCATAGTTGATTAAGATTGAGAGAGCCATTTAGAATTTCTTATTACAAAACCTAATGTTCTGTAACAACTTGAAACAATATCATTAATATGAGTAATAAAAGTTAATTTTGTGTCGAAAGTTACTCCTAAATCTCTGAATTCTATTGATTTTATCACTATTTACACTGTAGTCGAAATGAACTAAACTTTTTTTACGAGTAAAAGACATTATGTTGCATTTAGAAATATTCAGTGTCAGTAGATCTCTTTCACACCACCGATTCGAATTTGAGATATCCTCTTGAAGAATGTGGCAATCACTTACTGTTGAAATTTCGCGAAATATCTTACAATCGTCCGCATATAGAAGAAAATTACAGTTCATGTTGATGGAAATGTCGTTCAAAAAAATATTGAAAAGAAGCGGACCTAAAACAGAACCCTGTGGAACCCCCGAATCAGCAATAAATTTCTGTGATTTGAAACCGTTGTACTGAACAAATAATTGTCTTGGTGTTAGGTATGTTGAAAAAAAATAACAAATTTATCTGAGAGTCCAAAGCGACTGAGTTTCTGGAGAAAAATACCATGATCCAATCTATCAAATGCTTTAGAAAAATCTGTACAGATCACGTCTACTTATGAGGAATGACCAAAACTATTTGCAATATATTGTGTTATACACGTTAGGTTAGTAGCTGATATATTGGTGAAGCATTGTTTAATATATTAAATAAAAACTCTTAGCTTGGTTTCACAGAATGCATATAAATACTTGACAATTCTTCCAGGGTTTTACCCCATTTTCAAAAGTTGAAGCTTAAGTTTCAAAATGGGGTATCACCTCGAAACAATTTTCAAGTATTTATTATAAATTTTAAGGAACCAAGCCAGGTATTTTTATTTAATATACCACAAGAAATATCAAATTTTCTACAGTGTGGAATAGGAATTTGATATACATTATTCAATTGATGAAGAATTCATGAAATACACTTTAATTACATCAATTGACTTATCAAGGCTTATTTCTGCTTTTTATGTCACTTTCACCTGAAATGATGAGAAAAACACATTACACAAAAAGGAAAAAAAAACAAATTGCTACACATGGCTTAGTGTGTCATGTTTTCAATAGAATTATGATGCAAATAAGAGATATTTTTATTTCGACAAAATTAAAAACATTTCTGTTGAAAAAAATTTGATACATTTCCTAAAAAACTGAAACTTCCTCTGAAAATTAGACACTCGCTCCAAGTGATTCTGTGAAATATACACTTTAAATGATAATATACATTTTTTTTCACAACTATTTCCTTCAATAGCTTCCAATTGTTTTATTCGATAATTAGTTGAAAAATCTTCGATAGTGCTATTTCCCACAAGATTTCTGGAATGTGAAACAGAATTCGAATTTTCACAAAAATTATTCAATATACTCAAATACAACTTCATAACTGTTTGATAGCGACTCTTGTCATTGGGTTAACAGCCCGAAACTCATTTTCATCTAATTCATTGATTTTTGACGAATTTGAGCACAATGTCTTGAAATTGAGTGTTTAGCAATTACATGATTATATTATTCGAAATTATGTTTTTCTTCACATATTTCTGACGCTCGTATTCTGGCATTGAAACTTTATACTATTATAATTGAAATTATGACATAAAAATAGTTATATTTTCTTTATTCTCAACAGGTACAGTACTCATTAATAGAAAATAATAACATTATAATGAATAAGTAAATAAATAAATTGAAAATAAATATAACAAAGAGCACAATCTGATCGGAAAAAAGTAACTAATAACTAAATAATGAAATTAAATGAAATATCACAAAGAACTCAATCTAAATCAATTCATTTTAGTCAATTTCCTTTGTTCACCTAACTCCTTATAATGACTTCTTTGGAGTCAAAGTGAATATCACATTCATTAGCAACTGTATTGAATGCAGACCCTCATCTGATAAAGTTTCTTTACTGCCCTGTATTGAAATTAAACAAAACCGACTCAATAACTCGTCATGATTGATCCATTTCTGTAGATTAACTTTATCATCCCTCAAGACTTAAAATTTCAAGAACCTTCTCTGGAAATGAATAAGAGGGTGATGTGCTGAATGAAAGAAAGTTTCTATTCGAAGACTATACCAAGATATTTGACCCTGTCAGAAGGAGAAAGTACCTGACCACAGACGCTATAATCACACTGAATTCGTTTTTTGTTCCTCATAAAAGAGGCAATATTACATTTGGACACATTGAAACTCATCTATTTATCCTCACAATAACTAGCAACATGGTCCAGCGCAATCTGAAGTTGAACGCAGTTGTCCTGTGATCTAATTCTATGATATAGTTTCAATTCGTCTGCGAACATCAAATGTGATGAATAAATATTGTCAATCAGATTATTCACGAAAATAATGAATAGCAGGGGTCCAAGATTAGGCCTTTGTGGTATTCCAGAGGTAGGTATGATCTCAGACGACCTTATACCCCCCAGCTGTACGAACTGATATCCGCTAACTAGGTAAGAATGAAAAAGGTTGGTGAGGCTATCGTAGAATCCAAATTTGTAGTTTTTTTACTGTATAAGGAGCGCATGAGCAATTTCATCAAAGGCTTTCTGAAAATTTGTATAAAGCAAATCAATTTGACTCAACTTGACCAGTGGAGTCGAGAAAACGATACATATTGCTCAATTTTAATGCTGTTCGGACGGCTGGATATATTATATTATAGATTATAACTTCAAAAAGTTTGGAAAAATGTTCTAAAAGATGGATATTGGCCTGTAGTTGTTCACGACAGAAGGACGCCTTTTCTCAAGACTGGTATTATATTGACCAATTTTCATATTCTAGGAAAAGTATATTTGTTTATGATTAGATGAAATATAAGAGATAATAGACGCGAATCTGCATAAATATAGTCTACCACATTGAAACTAGATATTTCATCAGGACCAGACGTAAGTTTATTGAAGAGTTTCTTGGCAGCAATAATGATTTGATTTCGAGTTATTGAACTGACACATATTTCGTCATGACTATCAGAATGGTTCACATTACATGAACATCTTCGTCTCTTTCAAGAATTTCCATCCACATAAATATAATTTATTCAAGTATGTTATCGTGTATAATCACAAATTACAGGTTTCATGTTTATTTTTACTTTAAATTTCAATTAGGTTATGTTAATGCAATCGAAAATTATATCTACTATTGTATTATATCAGATGTGTTATGTATATTCCATTGTTTTCCGTTTACTCGTGTATATTTTCACGATATTAACGAATTATGTATGTAAATTTTCTAGTAAATTAAACAATAAATCATGTTATAGTGTATTTCAATGGACCCAGTTAAAATGAAATGATACGCTGGATGTTTCTGCAGTAATGGATTTTTTATTGTTGGCTATTCGTTATTTGATGTCAAAATTTGAAGTTTTATGTTGCAATGAATTATTATTGATTTTATATCAAAATATCACAAATGTTTGGGTTACATGAAAAATGTGATATTACTTTATCTGGTATATTTAGTGATAAAATGATGAATTTTTCCCTTCACTTTGGCAATGTGTTCCAGCTTATGATTATGAAAATTATCACCTCAAAACTATGAGGACCCATATTGGATATTTTCATGACATATACACGTACCTTGATGTTTCATTCATGCATCAGAGAAATAAGTGAAGTTATACCTGAAACAAAATATAAATATTAAAAAGAAATAATAAAACTAATTTTTAAACTAAAATCTATTTGTAGGAATATTAAATGAAATATTTATGTGCTCATAATCTCCTAAACTACTGAGGTTTCAAATATTGATGTATTTACAATCTTCATGATCTTCGTTTTCTTTGCAAACTTCGTAAACTATAGTACCTCTTAAGAGACTGATATTGAATGTTTTCACAATTCAATCAAAGTTACAAAATGAAATTTGAAATAAAGAATGAAAAGCACTCAATGTAATAGGTTTTTGTTATTATATCAGTATTAGAACATTTCTTCTATATTTTTAAATTTCTGGCTTTAATTCAAGTTGGTTTCCATATTTTTCCATAATATAATGGGTGTTGTTGGTTTTCCAGCTGTTCAATTCCTTCGTGTATTAACGATGGAATCCACTCCAGATTAATAATTATGAAATGCAACACAACAAGAAGAGAATGGCTCAAATTTAAGAAATTTTTATTCTTGAGAATATTCGTGTAGAACACCATGATCAAAAATTTCGAATAGAGGAAAATACTTCAACTCAACTAGGTGATTAATCATGATACATTATCACATATGTAGGTACTTAGAATACATCAACTCTTTGTAATCGTGAGTACTTGGTGGAACATAGAACAATGCTCCATCTAGTGTTGAACTTGTAGTGAACTGACACCATGTACTCCTTACTGAAAATCTTTCTGAATTAACTAAATCTCCTGGATGTGCCTTCCAAATATTTCGATGATGACTCAGGCAAAAGCAGGGTTACGTAACATTCAGTATATTCTGCAGCTTCTATATCAAACTGTAATATGTACGAATAAACTGGTTGTACGACGATTAATTTTCTGTAGGAGCAATCTTGAGATAAACTGTCTGCGAAATACTGAAGAGCGTGTTCGAATCATGACCAGTTGTGGTCACGTGATGGCAACATATCGAACGCATTCTTCATTTCGCGACTGTTCGAAATGATGATGAGGAATTAAGTTGGTTGAAATTTGGATATTACAGATGAATCGCTGAACAGATTTTGATCGTATCTTCTGTGAAAATAGTAGACCGTTGTATCATATCTCAAGATTTTGACGTCTTGTTTCATGTTTGCATTTTTATAGATGCCTGATATAAAGTAGGTGACTGTTTTCAATATTCTTTCGATTAATTAATGAATTAATTATATTGATAATTCATTAATATTATTAATGAATTATTCATATTCTTGGAATTATCGAAGTTTGGAACCTTTGTTCATCTTCAGGCCTTAGATTAACCAAGAAAGTAAGTTTAAATGAGCCCATTCAGATTTCTTTCGAATATATATCTATAATGAATAATATTTGAATAATCATCTGGCTAATGAAAAGGGAAGCAGTTGTTGCGTATGTTTCGAGCTACATGGTTCTCATTGGAATAACATTGCTAGCACAGAAACTTGTTAACTGATGTTTCTCTTATCATAATTTATGTTTAATACTTAAATTATTAACCATAATTATAATATATTGACACTAATATTGATATTTTTGTGACTGAACCTTAGTGTTGCTATATCTTTTGTAACGTACTCCCCTGTTAAATGTTATACGCTGGTTAGTTCTACAATTGGGGAGCCATATATCAATCCCCCTGATTTATGTGCAATTCACTGTTTGAAACTAAATATATTTTTTAAAAATTTCTATTGAGGATCTTTCAATTCTAAGATTACGATTTTCAATTGAAAGTTTTCGAATTTGATGAAAAGTGAGTGATAGATTGAAATGAGAATCAATTGAAGAAAAAAATTTGTCATAAAGAAAGAAAATCGAATTTGAAGATCTCCCTTAGCTGCGAGGAACAGATTTCTTCCTGCTTGATCAGAAGGTCTATTTTCACTTTCCAGTTATTCAGATTGGATGTGAATGGTGAAATCCAATTCCTAAAGGGCTACTCTTGATTTGAACCATAACTTGTAACGTCCAGGGAATATGCGCTCACAAACGTACTCAAAATGAATAAAAATATAAGATATTATTTTCAGCAATCAAAAACTTGACTTATCAGTTTTAATAGTTGCAACGAGATCTCTTTCGGAAATCCAATATCGGAATGAATAAAATTTATAACCCCCCTACTCACATATGTGCATTTCGAACTACGATTATTCCATGCAATGCGATCTTAACAAATATTTATTTAACCAGCTTAAGGTATTTTAAAACGTTACTCTTCTTAATTCTAGATTGCGTTCAACATCGGTCACTCTCGTGACAAGTGAAGTGAAATCCGATATTCATTCTAATAGAAGATCAAATTTGTTCGCTCTTCACTCCAATCAGACAAAGCCAATATCTCACTTTGAAGTTTTGATTAGAGGCAAGAAAAGGGTAAAATATGTCAAGGACTGTTTGCTTTCAGCAGGTTTCAATAGAAATTTGTTTCACACACCCTCCCAGTTCAGTAAAATCGTTACTCAATCAGTTTAGTAGGATGCAGTACTCACTCATATGGATACTACATGTTAGTAATAGCTTTACATGAAACACCATCTCATGGAGTACAATCTTTATTCATATTCATATACACTTTACAGTATATCTAAAATTTGCGAAACGTGAATAAGAATGCAAGTTCCTCTTAGTTTTATACAACTGGATATGAAAAAAGATGATGATATAAAAAGGTGAAAAGTTTTCTGTAAACTGTTTTCTAATAATACAGTAATCAATATCGTTTCTAGTTATTGAAAATTTTAAGTAGATATATTCATTGCATTAAACTTAAATTTAAACACTTAAACTTTTGATTTACACTTTATTGACTACATAGCACGACGCGTTTCGTTGTTACGAACGACTTCTTCAGATGCTAACACAATAGTTATCCAACATTCAATAAAGTGTAAATCATAAGTTCAAGTGTTTGAATTTGAGTTTATATTCAATTATAATGGATTTACATCAAGTAAACGCCAACACTATTAAATGAATATATCCATATTTACCCAATTCTAGTAAGTATAGGTAATACTGCAAAATACATGTAGGTATGTAACCTCCACAATTATCTGATACATTCAACTATATACCTAATCTTCCATTAATCAATGTATTACAGAACATCATCCCCATCTGAGATATCCATTTCTTTGGGGATTTCTTAATTTTCACGGTCTTGACCATCTCTTTCAAATATATAGGCAATTCTTTGAAAACAATTGACGCTAAAAAGCTTGGGGAAAGCTGACCAATTGATTTTTCAACCATTGAAATTTCCAGAGAAATGTGACTATATCTGGTATTGAACCCATGTGCAATTCGTTTCGAATTACTCATATTTTTGTACGTATGTTGTACGTGCGTTTGTTCATACAAAGTTTATTACTGAGCTTCTAATATAAGACCGAAAAAATGAGCTATATATATTTTTGTTGATTTAAGTAGCTGAAATTCAACAAAATGTGTAAATTCCCTATTAAACAGATGTTCACTTTTTTCATTCACTATTAACTGATTCTATTGAAAATAATAAAAGTTAATCTTTCAGAATTTTTCATAATGATATCTTGTATTCTCGAATCTTTCATGATCGTAAATTAGACTTTTCCTCGAATAACCATAATTATATAGGACTAGTTATTGCTTTTGAATCATTCAACAAAAGAACCTTCTTTTCTTCGTAAACAGATGCATATGAATCCAGATGGTCTAACGTTAACAAGATTAACAATCAACAAGGTGTTAAATTTTAACGTGCCATAAATATACAATACTGTTAATTGCCGTGTTAGCAGAAAAACACTTTTTGTAAACTGAATGAGGTGCAGGTTATCCCATTATTCAGCTCAATTCTAACCTCAATTTGACCATTATGGACCAAATTTCTTATTTGATGAATTATTGCTCTTGACGCAGATGGTTCAATGAGATAACTTTGTAATTTCCGAAAAAATTAATATATTTTGTATATTATCAATTAGTACCTACACATAGTAGAGTAATGTGTATGTCTATTTCCCAGGAGTTCTATTTTTTCTATACTCTCAAAATCGATCCTTCAAATATAAACTTTGATACAGTATAATCCGGATTAAATGAAACCAGAGGGTTTTCCGTATAATCGAAAATCCGGATAATCGATTTCAAAGAGAATCAAACAATATCTAAATGTTAATAGATTTTTATTAGGGTAACATACGTCGATTAGATAATAATATATATATATATATATATATATATATATATATATATATATAACAAACGAGTTATAACGATAGATAATAAATTACATATACATATGTAATTTAAAATGTTGGTTTACTCCATTTGCTACATTTTTTATATTCACTTCGTTTTTTTTGTATTTTCCACTACTATTTTCCATCTTCAGTTTGTCTTCAAGAAACAACACTCTTTTTTGGTTGGTCATTTTGAATTTCCTACACAAAACGTAAACAAAAATAGAAGACATATTTTTGGTTGAACGTTATCACAGAAAATGGAACAAAATAACAAATTCTAGTCCGCAAACAAATGAAAACGAAATGATGTTTTGTTTCGCCGTCAAAATATTTTTGACGGCGAATTAGAGAATAGACGAATGAGTCCGGATAATCGGATATTCGGATAAGCGGAATACTACTACTCAAAAAGTAGTGTAGATTAAAATGAATTCACAAAATTTCTGAAAGAAAAGATGAGTGTTAGTTAAAGTTGGTCAAACATTCGCTGGTATCTCAGTTTAATATAAATTTAATGAAAACAAAATCAGCTTATTTCTTAGAATAAAATTTTGTTTGACAATTGTTTCTGGGTGTAACCTCATTGTGAAAAATCGAACTGTTCAACTTCTAAAACTAGAGGACACCTCAAACAATTGATGTAATTTTCATTTACATCATTCAGCATTCAGCATTTTATGTAATTCTATGAAATGGGTACATGCTTAGGCGAGCCAAAATTTTTTTCTTTTATTGAGATAAAAGAAAGGAGAGAAGACGAAGAAGAATTCTATGAAAGCAAGCAAACTTTGTTTTCATTCAATTCATAGGTTTCAAGGTATATAACGATTCAATAGGTATGCTATACATTGGATTATCTCACACGTATATATTTAGCGAAAATCATTTCATAAAGTAAATATGACTTCTAATATTTTTTCTCAAATGTTTTTCAGCTTAATAGAAAATTATCAAAGAAAGAGCTATCAAGTTCTTGTTGTATCATTTCTTCAATATGTTGAATACCGTAAGACAAACATATTTTTTTATAGATGAGTGTAACTGTTATATATGAATTTATGATGTTAAAATTGTATTGAACAACAATTGTTTTTCAGAACAACGCAATGAGATGTCGTGATATTTTCATGAATTTCTGTTGTCTACATATAACTTTTAATTTATAATACTTTAATTTTAGTTTGTTTCAGTTGACTGCTTTATAATTTATATTGCAATTGATTCATATCGCAATATAACTTTATAAGTTATATTGCAATTGATTTGAATTTTATTTTCATCATAAGACGTGTGACTTTCTGATTGATAATATTTGATTTTTATTTTTGTTATTGTTTATTACTATTATTGTTTATTTCTATCTCAATTTATTTTCATTTTATTTTCGATGTATATATTCGCTTATATTCCCTTTTTAAGTTTTATTGGTTTATATTTTGTTCAACTTTTTTATCATTATTTTATTATTTTTCTCTGTAATTGGATGTATATTTGTTGGGAATAAATGTATTATTGATTATTACTATTAATAGATAATCTATATCCGCGTTCAGATAATAAAAATAATAGTGGCTTGAACTACGATTTTAAATAAAACAAGAATTAAAAATTTCTTCAAGTATTCCTCACTTTACTTTTTTCAACCAGAATTTAAATTAACATTTTATGAAAAACGAAGTAAACTCTAGTTTACCTAAGAGTTTCCGTTATTTCTTAAGAAACAATCGTGTCCAATTAAATTATTTTTAATCGCTGTAACATCCAACAATTATCTTTAGTAGGTGAAATAAGTTATAATAGGATTACTACTTCTACATTGTGCAGATGGCACCTTGCATTCCAATTTGAAAAACCAAGAAGCTGGAAAGTTGGTTGATCCTACTAACATATATAAACAACTGTTGTGAGTCGCAGTTCTTATTTTTTCCTCTTGGCTTTCACAAAATCAAAATTTTACGAAGAACAGAAGATTGAAGAAATGATAAAACAGATTATCATTAACGGTCGTTAATCTCACATATAGTATAGATTTCATGATTTGGATTATAGATACAAAAACTCTTGAGTCAAAAAAATCATTCAGTGAGCTGAATTCTACAATAAATGTCAAATTACTTGTCATATATTTCGAAATACTATCTCAAGCACGAGAGTTCATTCACACCTAATTTGAAGAAGTCACAATATTATTATTACTATTCATTACATTCTATTGTTTAAAAGAAAATATTAAATTATGTGGTTACTTTTTCTTCTCAGTGAATATGTAGCATATGAAATATTTATTTTCATATTACCGAGTTTATTATATCTTCATTACTAACTTGATTTCAATGGACTTAACTGATTCCAGATTTCGTCCTTATAGAGTTTTGTAATATTTCTTTCGTATTTTTATCAACGAAATGATTTTTTTGATCGAATGCTCTGAAATTTTGCGGATGTTTTTGTCTCTAAGATGGTGGTTTTCTGTTCGTCTATTCTTGTAAGGGTGATTCTTCTAGACTGTCCTATTAAAACGTTAAATTTCAAAAAATGTCACATTTAAATTCATTGAAATTGAAGAATTCTTATTCATCTTTGTTATCACTTGAATATAAATCCAGTTTTTCCAATGAAAATATTGTTTATAATTTGTAATTGAATTGTTTCGATCTATTGGAAAGTTTTTCCTCTTGAGTTTGAGAAATTAATTCAGAAAATTTTGTTCAGAAAATTCTCAAATTCTCATAGACATGTCAGTGAAGATCCAACAATAAAGAGATCTGATTTCGAATCCCAGGTAGGACGTTTGTTTTGGGTCTATAACTTGAAGTGACTGTATGAAAATGGCATATCTGAAGCGTGATATACAGTGTTTACAAAACTCGAATAAACCAATTGAGAAATAGATTCTTTCATTCAAAATTCTCTGAACATAAATAATAAATGGAGACGTAGAACCATCTGTCAATCGAAAAGTTGCTTGATTTGTTACCTTGAAGTAACTTCTTTTGTTACAATGTAATAACAAACAAGCTTCCCAATATTTTCATGAAAATTATGAATTACTGATAATATAATAATAAATTGTCTTCATTAAGTACTATACAACTAAAATACTTGCAGAATAACATAAGAAAGGCGGAGTTCAGCATAAGCTACCAAATTTACACCTACAAAATGAAAAGTGTAATAAAAATATATAAACAATAAAATATAAAACAAAAAATACGCTTGAAAGCTCAAATAACATAACTGGAACGCTATTGAAACGAAAACTTTATCATCAGTAAATCAAATTTTTGAACCACTCAAATTATATTCAAAAAGTTCAAACATGCTCCAAAACCTCAAAAGTAGCCCCTGAACACTAATATGGGTGATAAGCTTATCACTCAAGTAGAAGAGAGCAGAATGCAAAACCACAGAATATGAGGTTTGTTCAAAAAAGAAGCTGAATTTTGATTTTTTTTAAAGTAGTTTTTTATTCATCAATATCCATTTTGTCTTCTTCAAAGTAATCCTCCTCAAATATACCGCACTTATGCCAGCGCATCTTCCAATCGAGGAAGCACTTCTGAAATGTGCTTTTCGGTATAACCATCAGCTCTTTCTTCGACTCCAACTTCATCTCATCAATTGTGGCAAAACGCTTTAATTTCATCGGTCTCTTCAGTTTTGGGAATAATAAGAAGTCGCAGACAGCCAATTCTGGTGGTTGAGACTTGATTGAGGAGTTGTTTCTGGGCAAAAAATTATCAACAAGCATTGATGTGTGTGCTGGTGCATTATCGTGATGCAGACTCCAAGATTTATTTTTCCACAATCGCGATCGTTTGATCCATATTGCTTCACGCAAACGTTGCATAACTTCCTTGTAGTGTTATTAGCTGTACGACCTGTTGGCAAGAACTCATGGTGCACCGTTGTAATCGAAGAAAACAGTAAGCAAAACCTTCACATTTAATCGAACCTGATGGTTTTTTCGGTTTTGGCTCTTCTGGACGCTTCCACTGGGATGATTGGGCTTTGGTTTCGATGTCACAACCATATACCCACGTTTCGTTACAGGTTATGACATTTTTGAGCAAATCTGAGCGATACTGATGAGATATCGCTTTTACTCAAAATTGAGCAATGCCACAGCAACATTTTAAGTGCATTGAAGCACTTGATTCCATTTTCACGCAAAATTTAATACAGATTCTTTGATCCATTTTTTCAGAAGTAAAAAATCGAAGAGCACAAAAAAGTCCTAACCTTTTCAATTGTCAAAAAACTTTCGATAATCGGATGTGCATAGCCCGCGAAAATTGAAAATTCACCTCTTCTCTTGAACAGAACTCGCATATTAAAGTATCACTGAAATACTTGAAAATATTCGAAAATCTCTCTTAGCCAATTCTGCTCATTAATTCCTGTAGACATTCTCTTATATTTGGGCTAGTCTAAATTAACGAAACAAGCATTCTTTGTATCTTCTGCATTCTACTCATTGTGACCGCATACAAGAAAGATATTCTTGTATCCTTCTCATCATACAGCACAAAAAATATTGGTTTGCCTGCTGATAAAATTTTAGTTTCATTTCGAGAATGGTGTGAAATGAATGACCTTATACTCAATACCGTCAAGACCGAGTGTATTATTTTTTCGCATGTAAATTCTTCTTCTTTTATACCGCCGATGTTGCATCACGATGGTGATATTGACGTACAGGATAGTGCCAAATTTCTCGGCATACAGTTTGACTCACACCTTCAACGGAAGAGTCATGGTGATATTGTGTCCGGAAAACTAAATAAGGCATTTTACTGTCTTTAGCACTGAAATCTCAAATATCGTTTGAGACTCTCAGGATGGTGTATCGGTCTTGCCTTCAGGGCATTTACAGTTATGCCATCATAACTGTAAATGCCTCTGGGGAAATGCCTCTACAAATGTAAATTTTTCTGAATTACAAAAAAAAGCTATTCGTGTTATCTTAAATCTGAGATACAGAGAGTCCTGTAGGGGTAGTTTTAGAAAGCTTGGTGTGCTGACCATGCAAGTAATGTACGCTTTCAAACTGTTACAATTTGTGTTTGGGCATTCCAATTACTTTGAGGAACACAGAAATAGAAACTACACAAGACGAGTGATGTCATTTTTCTATCCTAGGCATCAAGCTTCTGTGACAGAGATAAACTCTCTCTACATAGGCATCAAACTGTTGAATTCATTGCCACGCAAAATTCGACAAATTACAGATCCCAAAAATTTCAGAACTGAAATTTGCAAAGAGAATGTGAGCCATACTCCATTGATGAATTATTTGAGTATTGCATGGTTGTATTATGATGAAGAATCATTTTTTTTTGACCTGTTTTCTTTATTGTTGTAACGCTATACGTACTCAGCAATCCATGAAAATAAAAAATATTATTATATTATATCATTACATTCAGATGTATCTGATGAAGGCACATGGCATTGAAACGCTGACTGCAAGATTAAATGATACAAATAATTAAAATCAAACACGTGTTTTTCTGATGATATATTTCAATTTACTCCGTAGGCAAACGTCTTTTTCTTAGCATAAACGGATATGAGTCACATACGTAATCTCAACTTTTTAACGATTCCTCGCCTTACCGGCAAAGTGACAACTAATAAGCCCTAGTGTGAGGAATTGACCAATCCAATTTCCTCGCGCTGCCCGTAATGCTTTAATAAATCATCTAACTGCGAACAAATTCTAATAATTAGATGGTCGGACGCTAACGAATGGTTAGGTGGAGTAGGTTAGATCAATAACATGATATATTTTTAATATCGGGGTATTGCATGATTCTAATTGCGAAGTTTAATGAGCCCCATTTGAAGCTCCGCCAGATGGAATCTGAGTGAGTGATACAGACGAATGAGCAACAATTGAATTTGTGCCAGTTGAATATTTCTTCATAATGAACAGATATGAAGAAGTTATTAATGAGCTATAATTTCAAAGCTACTGGATTTGCATCACTTCGTATTCGTCCTTTCAATGAATCGTGATTTAAACTACAGAAAATACATTATAATGCCCTGATGATGATACAATTTATTCAGAAACGTCGAACTCACAGTGAATTGGTTCCATTTAACCTCTAAAAAATTGAGATATTCAGAATGTAAAAATGATTGAAAGAAAGATAATAAAAAGGAAAGGATAATAACGAGAATTTAATCAAATACCTCAAGAAAATGATCAAATCACCGAAAATAATGAAATAACTAGCTACTAGGTAATTTAACTAACGGAAATTAGTGAAATTATCCAATCTCTGAGCTTTTCCAGTAGAAACATTGAATAAACAAATCAACACCAGGAAGACTCGATGTTTCGCTTTTATTACCACTTCTCAGGAACACTGAACTAAACTATACACAGTATGTGTGATTATAGTATAAATTAAAGGTAATGCCTCAATAATTCTGGTACTCATAGCAAAGAGCCGACAATATCAGAGATCAGGGAAAAAACTGGCAAAACCTTGAAGAAAAAATTTTGAGGAAAAATGTCATAATCATCTTGTCAAAATTGTGAAACGTATTAATGAATTCCATAATTCTATAGTTATATATGAATAATATATATAATTACGAGTATATCCAACTGGTAAATACCTCGGTCGAAATTGTGAAAGAAAAGCTACTCTGAAACACTCTCAAAATAACAACTACATTTACCGAAACAGTCCCATCTATTAACCATAGTCTGTGTGAGATTGCAGAAAATTTCAATTATTCAGAAATAAAAGCTTTGAACAGTATTCCTATGTACTAAGAAAATTCAATATAAATTGAAATGATGTGTAGGTAAATAAAACTAAGTAGTTTCCTGATTTCCACTATAATCAATTCAAGACATGACTATATTGCTTCGCCAACACAGTCGCTTCATTAGATGATAAACTGTTAAACTGTTGCTTAACATCATCAACATACGATATTATAACGTATCATCAATATCTGATGAAGCCACTGTGTCGGCGAAACAATATTGTCTTGTTTTGAATTAATTATAGTGAAAATCAGAAAACTACTTAGTTTTATTTGAATTATGTATTCAGATTTTCATCAAGTATCGGCCGAATCGATTAAGGATTTGAAATGATGTGCCTACAAAAAAACCAGGACTTTTATAATTCGAGATGCAACAAATTACTTACATGCCTCAATGAAAATTGAGGAAAATTATCATATGCTAATTACATTTTCCAAAAATGTTTGATAAGGTCATTTGAAATTTCAATGTTGATATCACTATCATTAAGAAAATATAAGCTTAACAGAACCTATTTATTTGGATATTCAAGAAAAATCGTGTTTCATTTCGTATAGCTGTATCGTTGATTCCAAATTCAATGAAAAAGAAAGACCGTTTCGATACTCAAACAATGATATTCCTTCTCTTCATAAAAGAGGTATAGAAAATTGATCATTTACTTTGAAGAATTGATCGAATCTCCATTTTCATCAGGTACTTTCGATTCTGAACCATTCCAATACAGGACCTGTTTCGTTTTGAACGTTACCAATTCTTGATTAATTGATTAAATGATTAAGGACTGATGATTCATAATAATGATGAAATAATTGTATCGTATTATCGTTCAACAAGTTCGATGATTGTTCGAAGCGCACTTAATATTCACTCTCGAAATTGATAGGTTCGTTCTTTTTGACAATATTTGTGTAGACAGTTCCATGAGAGTTTCATTCGAAATATTTCGATATTTTGACTAAGAGTCTTAGTATTTACTAGTATGATTTTGCGAATCTTGAAACTAGCTATCCTTCTGCCCGCCTGGTCGTAATCTGGGGCGATTAGGCATGGGACTCCTCTTACACAATGCATACAAAGTTCTGTTACATTCTGTTCTATAAAGCCTCTACGTTATGTTACTAATGTTGTCATGAGTTGGAATCTTGTATGCTAGGAAGAGTTTATACGTCTTTTCTCCGACAGAGAGAGCTCATGTGAATAGTTCACTAACAGGTGTCCTCCACATTCGAATACACGACCTGGGGGCGTTTTGAAAGTCATCGATTCTTAATTGATTGATTAAGTAAGGACTGATTATTCAAAATAATGGTTAAGCAATTGTACCCTATTAACATTCAACAAATTCCATGATTTTTCGAAGCGCACTTAATATTCACTCTCAAAAGTGATAGGTTCCTTCTTTTTGACAACATTTGTGTATACAGCTCACTGGGAATTTTATTTGAAATATTTCGATATTTCGTCTGAGAGTCTCAGTATTTACTAGTATGAATGATTTGTGAATCTTGAAACTTTATATATATATATATATATATATATATATATATATATATATATATATATATATATATATTATAAATACATTACATTTTGAAAATATTCAATCAAAATGCTTTCTTCAAGGTTAATTGAATGTTGAACTATATTTAACCACAAACTTCAGATATTTCATTCAAATTATATCCAAGCTCTACGGTGATATCTATGATATTTTTCAGATATGTTTCTAAAGCTACCAGTAAGTCATCACTCTTAACAGTCTCATCAACTTAACAAATCGCATCCTTTCAGAAACCTTTAAACGGAATTCAATAACAGTCGGTCCTGACAACAGATCTCTCAATCTCATTAGACGCCTAAAATATTTACAACAGATGCGATATTCTATAATTAGGTCGAGAAATTTTAATGAGCATGCGCTATTATATTGCGGTGCTATTATATACATATGTAAAGCGACAGATTATTTTTTCAACTGATTAGCTTTAATGTTGATTGCCACTTAACCTCAGAGTCAGATCTTGGATATCAGTTATTCCGAAGTATTTTGCTAATTATTGTACTTCACACAAATGTTTCAACGGAAATCAATTCTGCGATTCAGTATTGACATTTGACACCTGTCAGTGGTTCGATAACCTCGAGAATTCTATTTGAAATTGAAAATTTATGTATTTCATTTGCATCACCCTACCTTACACAATTCAATTAATTTTTACAGGCAATATCTAGATGAAGTATTCACTGACACAAAATGTGGCTCAAATGTTGGTGAAGCTGACACAGTTTCCGAAAGAACTTTGACAAGAAAATGTCTGTAGGGAATTGTCATTGTCATTCGATGGAAGAAAACATATCACAGAACAGTATCACTATTCTGTGATCACAGGGACGCCCCACCACCAACTGTCAACATATAAAAAGGGCTACCAACATGGACGAGAACTTGACAAACCGAACACACATTTCTGAGATGCATGCCTACCTGTACCCCCTTTTGAACAAAGACAGCAGGATACAGACGAAAACAAAATTAAGATAATAAAAGCGATCATTATACGAGGGCTGCTTCATATAGGCGAAATTTGGGAAATGAACAACGCACGAATTGAGAGACTCCAAGGTACTCTGAATAGAGTAGGACGCACAGCCGTAGGAGCACCAAAATATTTACCCAACCAAAATCTGCATGAAGAACTGAAAATCAAAACTCTCACGGACATGATAAAAGAGAGAAGAAAGAAGATGCTTGAAAATATGAAAGCTCATAAGAATAATCTTATAAGAAGAACAATAGAGATTTCGCCCAGAACATCAGGTGGTAGAACATCTCTAAACCAATGGAAGAGAATGACAGAAGAGAAAAGTTTTCAAGAGAGCAAGAAGAGGAAGTGCTGAAAAATAGCACTAAATCATAATATGTGAAGAAAAATCACAAATAACATCGTAGAAAAGGTGAAAAAAAGAAGATGAAATGACAAAGGATATAAATCCAGACCTGAAGAAAACTCAGGGCAGACCTTGGACAATTTCTCCCATCTCTCAGAGCTCTTCTCTGATTGTCATTTCTATGTTCAACAGTTTGTCATTCTCACTTCCATCGAGTAACAACAATAACAACCACTTGTTCGATAGTTCTTTCCTTGTAAACAATCATAAATATATATTCTCAACACAAGTGTCGTTTAATATTTCCACGCATAGAGTAATATAGCACAACCGCTATACGTCCAAAGCATTATCAAAGTATGGTAGACTCATATAAAGCAATCTCGGCATAAAACTACGGATTATATTGAAGAATCTTGTGAACCTTATCCAGTATGGATTTACCTATATGCCTGGAATTGAAAGATCAAAGTTCCATAACCAGTCTCCTGGAAATCATTATAGTAAGCTGATTGATTCTCTGATCATTATATTAATCGAAGGCTTGAATAATGTAGTGTCCTTTTTCTAGAAGGAAATATACAATTTTCCTCTTTGAATTTTTTGGAATTGTCAACTGAGCTATTCTACTGTTTGAACGTTGAACCGAATAGGTAAACCGATTGAGTACATCAGTAAACATTCATGAAAGCTATTACAGTGGTCTTGTGGTCCTATTGAGGAAATATTCGTTGAACTGAGAACAATATTGGAGAATTTACGTCATATCATCTAAATGTTCATTCATCTAATCCGAGAAAGAATTGTGATTTTTCATTTCGGCAGGGGCTGAGCACCCCAATATATATCACTGTTGGCAAAGAATTACCAATTAATTGAGTCAAATGTTTTCCAATTTCAGTCTTTAAAATAATAAACACTCTTCGTATATAATGGATGAGTTTTTAAGAGTTAAGTTTTTCAGGTTGGCGGCACTGCTTGGTAATGACATCCAAAAGTCATCTGTTAAAGTGAAAAGTTTTTAGCATACTCTGCCATGTTATCTTGGAAAGACTTACAAACAAGCAACGATTCTAAATTGTTGAAGTTTACTCTCAAAATTTGTGCTCTGTGAAAAATGTATATCGTTTGTTATGAACATATTCGACCTGGTGAATCAACAATTCGTGCTGTTATCACCAAATTTCGCACCAAGTTCACTTTGTTGGACATTAAACCATTGTATCGCATGCGTACAGTGCGCACTGAAGAGAATATTGCAGCCGTAGCGTACAGTGTTAATGAGGATCGTAAAATGTCAATTCGTCGCTGTTCTCAGCAATTTGGCATGTGTCAAATTGGACCTTCCGAATGGACCATTTGATACGCAGCCGCGGACAACATTTACATGAAGTAATCTTTAAAATGTAAATGGCAAAGGCCATGTTTCAATTTCAAAAAAAACTTTGAATATATGATGCAAATTGAGTGTTTTATTCGATTAAAAAAAACTAGGGTTAAAAAATCACCCTATAAATCGAATGAATGAAAGTACGAATAACGCCACTGGAGAAAATTCCAAAAAATAGGGGAATTTCTCGGGAATTGGCGACATGTTGTCGAATGTCTTATGAGCTCTCTGACAGCCAATCGCGAACCGTCTAACTCGACGTCTGTGCCGGAAATTCTCCACGTGCTCTACAGTGCAAACGGGATTGATGCAGATGTAGACTAGTTGATTCAGATGCCAGTCCCAAAAATTCCGTCGGCATACTACGACGAAACTGAAAAACAGGTCTCGCCGTGGAATTCGATGCACCGCAGGTGCCTCCCTGATTTCGGCTTTTGTCTCAACAGATTTTATTTTATCGAACGGTGGTTGGTAGTGCTGGAAGTCAGAATAGTCGTAGATTCAACTGATTATCTTGCATTTCAGTGCGCATGTATTGATTTGTGAAACGATAAGTTTGTAAAATCTTCTCAAACCAATTTACCTAAATCTTATGTATTGTTGGGTGCAGTAACCGTATTTGGTTGTAGTTTTTTTTTATCACTCACAATTTTCTCACAATATGACATCCATTATATATTTTTAAAAAATAGGAAAATTTGATATATAAACATTAAAAATCAAGCTTTTTCCATTAAATTACAATTTTTACTTAGAATAATATTGAATTATCAAGATGCGAATATTATGTGCTTATTTTCTTGTATTTTCTCTGTAAAATTTCTTGCATAGCTTTTTCTCCGATGTGATACATTTTGTTGTTCTCTGTGAAGAGACCAACAGTAATCAGCTATCATTTTGACATTCCACCGTCCTTATTATCATTTCTCCAACTCTTTTATGTCCTGATGAAACCGTTCGCCTTTTTCGTCACTCACATCGCCTAAGTTTTCGGGGAAAAATCAAGATGGTTATTGCAAAAAGTGGATTTTAAGGTTCATCAGACAATCGAGATTTTTAATTTTGTCAATCATAATAGATAAGATAATTTCATAATAAGGTGCTCTCACTTTACCCAAAACCTCAGTCACAACTTCTTTAAATGATATCCAAGCTTCTTTTTTTTGTACTCATTGTACCAAAGAAAAATAAATTAAATGAAGTAGGATAAGGAGAGAGAATTACTTTCTTATTTTTAGACTTATATCCAGAAACCTCTATGCTGCAAAAATGACAATCGTTCAAATATTTTTTCTGCTCTCTTCATACCATAGGAACTGCAAATTTAAATGCTTTATTCTATTTCTTAAAC
The DNA here is from genome assembly GCA_030704895.1 of Henosepilachna vigintioctopunctata. NCBI lineage: Eukaryota > Metazoa > Arthropoda > Insecta > Coleoptera > Coccinellidae > Henosepilachna > Henosepilachna vigintioctopunctata. Next base: position 1,826,360 of record JARQZJ010000073.1, on the reverse strand, counting down.
CACTTAATCCTCGACACAAATATAACAGACTTTGTGAGGCACCAAAAATTTATCTTGATTACCGATTTTTACATCAAAATGAAATGTACTTTTTTTACAAAATGAGTAATGTTCCTTTGATGTTCTTAATTAAAAAGTCACCACATATGTAACAAAAAGCATTGGGAGAATTTTTACACCCACGATTAGCCATATTAGAGTATGAACAAAAGTCACTAGTTTAAACACTGCAATGAGAGGTTATGTCAATCGAAAAAACATAAACAGCTCTGCAGTTTATTGCTGCTACCCACCAAATATCATTCAATTTTGTTGCCAACCTTATAACACTAGAATATGTTGTCAACTTAATGTATTTAAATGATTGAAGGTATTTTGCCCACATTTTGAATATTTTTTTGAAATTACATTTAATATGGAAAAGTTGAGAAATCGGTGGGTGATACAACTTTTTTATTATTATTTTCGAAATCAGCACATCCAATAACATAAAGATTAGATGAAATTATTGAAAAATTCTTGCCATCGTTGGCCTGTGTAATTATTTGGTGAAACGGTATTGGAAATTTATAACCGGAATTTCGACTTTTTAGATGAGAATGAATCTGTTCATACCAATTTTCAGAGTTTATACTTTTGTCAAGACTGTAGATATGCATATTGATATCAATGTAAAAAAAATATCGTCAAGACTGAAATCCCAGACGTTTTGGTGTACTTCATACAGTTAGTTAACTTCAAATAGATAGCGAAGGGTATTACACAAGGTATTCTTCTGAATACCTGTTCATAGTACTGATACGTAGGTTTCTATGGAATTTTAATGTCTCATTCATATGGGTTTAGTATTTTTCTATTCTATAATATCTCTTGTTTTTAATACTTTAGGGTTATCGCGCATCATAATAAATATTTGTGAAACGAAAAATCCTTTAATTTCATCTACTCGAATACAATTTGGATGTTGAATGGACATTTTCCCTCCAAAGCTTGGTGAAAGTTTCACGATGAATTAACAAATTCAACTGTTGTAATTATGATTATGATGCAAAACCACTTGAATATCCATCAGAATCAATTAGACTAATTTCACGTGACAGACAACGTAGGAGATCAACAGAATCGACCAAAAATATACTCTATTCAAGTACAAGAGGTTACTGGTCATAGTCAAGATGCGTTTGATCACTTCAAGATATAGCTTCTTATTTGTCAAGGTTAATAAGAGTGTTTTCTGAATTCGTGCAGACGTAGTCTGCACTTTCTGTATATTTGTGTGTATTTACTGCGTCTATCAACTGATTACGCCTACAAGATAATCATATATTTTATTATTCTTATTATTAATATTATTATATGCATTATCCGCATATATACAGTACATGTTGGCAGCAAATGCTTGAGTAAGTCTATGAATCTTCCAACCCCAGTCATTTTCCTTCGAATTTCGAAGAAAAAACATTCGTACAAAAGGTTCGAAACATTTCACATTTATTTTTCAATATTTGATTTAAATATTTTACTGTGATTAAAACTGATTAGAAATCAAAGTACCTTGTGTTTGTGGTTCCAGTAACTTTCAGACAACTTAAATCTCGGATGACATCTGGAAAATATTCCATTCAACATCCAAAAATTCATATATACTATATGAGTTCTAAGAAATTTCCGGATTTTATCCAGGAAATCACGCAGCGAACTGGACGGGTAAATTGAAATGCAGCGCAAATTGAATTACGGTTGAATGAACATCCAGAAATAAAATACAAAGTACTCCGATAGAAAGATATCTTGGGAAGTCATTAAACGATTCATTCGTTACAGAGAATACGCAGATTACTAGATTTATTAAGAATCGTATGAGAGAAATGACATAAACAACTGCCTACCTCTTGCACATTTCGGATATAAATTAACCTAACTGTTGTTGCGTCATGATGACTGCACAGGTGATGTTCAGTACCCATACAAACAGAAATTATTCAGAAATTTAATGGGAAATTTAGTTTGTTCACGACAAAATTTTTATCAGAATGTGATGGAAAAATCAAGTAGGTATCTTACTGGTGAATAAACAGACAGATTGCTTCTTCAGATAGCCTTTCCTATACTCGGCACAGAACACATTCTGTTATTAAATGACATATTTGGTGACACTATTTGCCGATGATTCATCGGTGGTTGTTTCTGGCAGGACTCCTGAAGAACTTCTGGAGGCATGTGAATGCATTGTGAGGGAGTTTGTAAGTTGGTGTCAAATGAACAATCTGATGGTGAACGTTGACAAAACTGTATGTGTTCAGTTTTGTCTGAAGGGCAATGGAGTTAGTACCTTGGATGTTAGATATGGGGACAACACTATATCATCATTCCAATCAACGAAGTTTCTTGGAATATATGTAGACAGAAATTTGAGATGGACAACACACATTGAGGTCTTATTTAAAAAATTGAGTAACTCATTTTTTGCAATCTCTATAATCAAGAACATCGTACCTAGAAACTGTGTTATGAATGTGTATTACAGTCTTGTATATAGTCATCTAAATTATAATATTTTGCTGTGGGGTTGCTCTACAGAAATAAGTAGGGTGTTTATTACACAGAAGCGAATACTTCGATTAATATTCAATATTCATCAGCGAACATCTTGTAAACCTATCTTCATTAATAATTACAAACTCACCTTACCGTGTTTATATATTTATAGATGTTTGTCATATGTTAAAGAAAATGAAGATAGGTTTATTAAATTGAATAGTAATCATGAGTATTCAACAAGAAACAGGGATGTGCTACTTATTCCTATGCATAGAACAGCTAAATTTGAACACTCTCTCTATTGTCAGAGCATTAAATTTTTCAACCATTTACCATCGAATTTGAAAGTACTGAAAGCTCATTTGTTTAAGAGGAGAGTTAAATCACTGCTCTTAACAAAGGCGTACTATAGTGTGTCAGAGTACTTCGATGATTCGGATGTAGGCAATAATGTTTGAATCAATTTTTTGTATCATATATTTGTATAATTTTTTTAACACTAATGTTCTTTACCATGTGAAATTGTCTCAAATGTTTAATATCTCTGAGGAAATTTTTATTTTCTTTTCTTTTCAATCAGAATTGTATATTACTGTAAATATGAATTTAACCAAGATTTTTGTATGAAGCAATATTTTTGATCGAGGGCTGAATGGAAGATCAGACTCCAAACTGAATTCGGTCCTTTTGAGAGCATTTCTCTTAGTTGTAATTATTTATCAATAGAAATGAGTGTTATTTTACTATGTAAGGAATGTTTCTCAATAAAATTATATTATTATTATTATAAAGTGGATAATTATATAAAAATATAACTGTTAAAATCATTCGAATACTTAGGTTCTTTCAGGGGCGTATATAAGGGGGGCTATAACTTTTCCATTCAATCCTTAATATTTCTCGAGATGAACCCCTTGAGATCTTTGGTACTCTCGGTTCAACATTGCATAAACGATAATCTTCCAATCTGAAGAGTTCATGGAGATGTCACAAATTCGTGCTTATACTTTTCAGCGTATTAGCAAATTTCGTTCTTTTGTTTCATTGCTAAGTTTGTACTATTTGAACTCAAAATCATTCAAGTAATGGAAATTTCAGCCCAACCCAATATTTAGCGAGGGTAGTAATCGACAAAGTCACTACGAAGATCGTAGATACATTATATTGAATTCAATTAAGTACTAACAGCCCAGACGTAAAAACCAGGTAACCGTAATGGAGTTTCCTCTCTTGCAAAACATGTTATTATAATTACTCATATCGGAGTCTTAATACCAGCCGTAAATCTAAAAAGTGAGGTTAAGTTTCATAGAACACATGACGATGCTGGTCGTTCTGTTGACAGGAAATACACGGTTAGATTGCCGACAGTCGACCGGTGACCATTTGCTGGTCTGTAATTTTACACATTCGTGTAATTTCTGAGATTTAGCTGGAAATTTGTCGAGACTTGCAGGTCGAAAAGAAAACGCAATCTCGCTTGGAATAAATTGTCGCATACGACTTGGTTAACTGAACTTGCGTGTTGAAAGTGATCAGCAAGGATGTTTCGAATGAATGTTGATACTATTACGGCATAATGATTCAATATTTCATGGATACTTCCTTTTGATATACGAAAATAACATTGATCTTTTTATAAAAAATTGCAAATTGTCTAGGAGATGATTAAACGAATCATATTAAATTTGTTTATATTTATGAATTAATACTATCATTTGAAATTCAATTTAGTCCAACAGAATTCGATATATGTCACACTGATTTATAGATGTATGATCTCTATGACTCATCTCTATAACCTAACCTTACCTAACTTAACCTAACCTTCGAAGTAGTTTGATGAAATTATAATGATTTTTCAACATTTACTGAAATATTGTTGAATGACACATGAACTTTAATTAATGCTAATCAAAATATGAGTGTTCTTGTACCAACTTTTTGAAGGTGGTATTCAAAGTATTCGAGCTGAGTTCAAATTAAAAAAAATTACTTTGATGATTATTTCAACTTACATCTTGACGTCGTTGGTAAGAAATGCTTCGTTTATTTCAATTCGTTGTTAATTTCGTTTCATCTACATCGTTATTAGACGAAATGATAGATGAAACTATCAAGTTGTAATTGCTCCAAAATTTCAATAGTCTTCAACTTTTTTATACGACAGTTAGAATTTTGAAAAGCTCTTTTTTTCGACAAATCTCTCAAACTTTTCAATTTATAAGCGAAAAAAACACTGAGAATTCATTACAAAAACTGCGCAGAACAATTTCGTCAATTTACGATATATAATTGAAAAATTCTAAAATGATAGCTAAGTCTTTGTCTTCAATATATAATTCTTATGAAAAATGAGTATCAGAACCACTAGTAGCAATGAATTTTCTCACTAAAGATATGTAGAATAAGAATGTCCGAACATAATTCAATATTTGATACCCAGTATACAAGGTAAAAGATGTTACAATACAGTGTTACATAAGACAATATTCTGTCCTATGGTGGTATTTGAGAAACTACATAACTATTAACCATATATTCTAAGTAACTCAACCAACTCTAAATGTTGGAAATGACTTCTTCCAGCTTGAATTTAAGCTTGCAATCTTCTCGTCACTGGCTGGTTAAGCTGGTAAAATGAGCACGCCAAGAGAGTTAAGTCTAAACATCGAGCAGGTCATGCTCATGGTCCACCTCGACTATTCCACCAATCTCCCTATGTTGGTGATTAAAAATTACGGGTGGTCAAACTGAAATGAGCTCGTCCACCATGGTGCATAAAACACATTGCCAAATGAATGACACATTCCGGACGAATCTGGTACATGTTCCGGAAACTCTGGTAACATTGCTCTCAAAAGTAACGATACAACATAACCATTAATTAGAGTTGTGGAAATACCCGTCTAATTAAATAGGATGTCACCCTCAATTCCAACCCGAACATTTTACGAAAAGTTATTTTGAAAACTATCTCACATACCTCATATCGATTTTCATCATGGAGTCGTACTTGAGTAATCGCAGCCAAATTCGTACAAATTGTGAATTGCAAATCGAGAGAATTTCTAGTAACATCGGGAGTGCGACAGGGATCCAATCTTGGACCCATTTTATTTGTACTGTTTGTTAACGATCTCTTAGAGATGATGGACTGCATGAAGGTGGCTTATGCGAACGATATTAAAATTTATGAGAGCGTGTCATCTATGCATGATTGTTTGAGGCTAAAAATTAACCTGAATGATATCAGCCTGTGGTACTATAAAGAGAAATGTGATTACTTTTCATTACAACATTGAGGTTGTTAATCTGACTCGACTTCCGGAGGGTAACGATTTCGGCATAGTGATCAAAAATTCTCATTCATACCTCATATCAACGAATTAATTTCATCATGTAGCAAAGTTTATGATTTTATCGTCAGCAATGCTAGATTGTTTTCGAATTTCTCACACTGATCCATTCATTTAATGCCCTAGTGAGTACCAAACTTAAGTATGGCTGTCTTGTATGGCTAGAGAACCACAAAGTGACCTGAATGATTATCAGCTTGTGGTGTAATAATAATTGCTTACACTTGAATGCCATGAAATGTAATGTGGTGAGTTTTACTAGAAAAAGATGTGATAACTTTTGATTACAACATTGAAGGTGTTAATCTGACTCGAATTCTGGAGGTTAAGGATCTTGGCCTAGTATTTGATCAAAAATTCTCATTCATTCCTCATATCGACCAATTAATTTTATCATGTAGCAAAGTTTATGGTTTCATCGTCAGCAATGCTAGATTGTTTTAGAATACTTCAAAACTAGTCCATTCATTTAATGCCCTAGTGAGAATCAAACATGAGTATGGCTGTTTTGTTTGGCAACCAATATATAATTGTCACATAAACCGCCTGAAGACACTGCAGTGGAAGTTTTTGAAATGGCTCTCATTTTGAGAGGAAGGCTTATATCCACCTAGGTGGGTTGTGATCACGCTTGTTTGCTGTCGAGATTTGACAATAGGGGTCTTCACACCAGCGGAATTTTGAATGCATTGCAATTTTTCAATTTGTTGAATGATAATCTCGACTGTCCTGAGCTTCTGGATAACCGCATTTTCTTTGTTCCTCTGAGGTGTACTAGAATAAGTTAGACATTTTACTCAAAAACCCAAAGAACCATTCGCAATCGCCGCTTAGCTTTGCATATTCGATTGCAAACCAGGTATCAAACTGCTGTGATTTGCAATGGGACTCACTTGTTTCTAATGTGTATTTAAACCTCAAACATTAAGGTTTCTTGATTCATTCCGGTTTAAGTTCTGAGATATTTGTTTTCTTGATTATTATTATGATTCAATATTCAGATATTGACATAATAGATTCAGATAATTACAATTGATAATGTTTTTCATTATTGTAATTATTTTTTAATATTGTATATCTATGTTGTTATTGATATGTTTAGTAACCATATTTATTCATTTTGTATTTTCCTGTTATTGGGTTACTTGTTGGCAATATATGCCTATTATTATATTATATATCTGCCCACATGTGGTTACTATGATGCCCTTCATCTTTTGAACCGAGGGGCTTCCAAAAAATCGTCATAGAACACAATAATATTCTTAGAACTGACTAAGGAATGGCCCCCAAAATTTAGCTACATCTCCACTCAATATCCTGTGGTTCATTTTATTTCAGGTCACATATCGGGCATATTTAAAATCAATGAACAGTATTTTTCATGGTATTCCGATTCCAACAGTACATTCTACTCACTAATTCTGTTTTTATTAAATGAATTGATACGGAAGATTCATTCTCTAATTTTCGAATTGTTATTCTGCTAGATTTAGTCGAATATTTCCGAATCTGATTCTACGACTGAATCATATCCATGATAATCAGAATAACGGATTTCTTGACTCGCACTCTACACGCCAGATTCGTTAAAAATAATGACTTAAATGAGATATAACTGTCGATTAGGGCGATTAAATTTTATGAATCTTAAAAAATCTGCGAAACAGTTAATTATCTCAGATATGGCAATATGGAATAGTGGTCACGTATAAGGTAGTGTTTATTTTCTTATGTATTTTACACGTTTTATCTATCAAAGATTCTATTCAACTTCTTGTAATATTCAATGAATAAATCTCAGTTTTGACAATATGTTTCTGATTTACTCCATTGTTGTTCGCTTCCATGTTCAGCTATTATTCTTGTTTGGCAAGATAGCACGGAGCTCTATTCAAGATATCTGAACTTTTTTTCACAGAAAACAATCGAGAAATTTACTTCAAAGAAAAGTTCAATAGTGAAAGTTATGAAATAAAAACTTGAAACGACAATTGGACCAAATAGTGATTAATCTATGTAAGTAATAACGATTAAAATTTTTAGAAAATAATTTAAAAGTAATTTTTAACAATAATTATTTTGAGAAAGATTTATCTCTCCTACAGCGTGAAAATATTAGTTTAACATTCATGAAACAAGGTGTAGTTCCATATCATCACTAAAAATGAAGAAATCAATTCATATTTACTCGAAAACTTCAATTTGTTCTCAAATTTTTCTCGGTAAATATAGTTATGCATATATTTTCGATTTCATTCTGCTTATACCTATAAAACATTTCGTGCCAAACAAAAAAATGAACACTTATTCCGGAATTTCTGACAGATATTCTGCGAAATAAATGAGGAATAAAGAGGGGCCAAGACCGAACCTTGAGGAAAACCACTGGGAAATAAAGTGACGCTCTGTGCACAGTTGAATTGTCTTAAAATATTCCGAAATGACCATTACGTACGAATTCGAAAATAAATTTCATTAACCTGAAATAATTTAATAATATTGGGCTTATCAGATATGCCTACTCAATTCGATAAATTGCAACAGAATCACAAATATCCGACGAGGTCATTATCAGCAATAAAACTGATTTATTTTGTGGGAGCAATTCATACTCCTGTAAATTCGAATTGTGGCCAGAAATTGATTCTTGCATAAATCCATTTCAGTTTATTATAATCATCAGAGAATGCGCCTGAAGTTCACCTGAATGTATTTCCATTTCGTTAACCATCGTCTATTACTTCCGAACGTGGAATTTACTATCGGCTTCACAGTTGCTTAACTCGGCTCAACTACGAAGAAATCCGTACCTCCAATTTGGTTGATGATTTATGGCTACGAGAGTTTCGCAGTTCCGACGATGTTCATCTGAAGCGAATGCGACCTGAATGGGGCTTCATTCACCATGCACGTTTCGGTTGAAACGATTTCTTCTTCAATTTTTCGAAATAATTCAATGGTGTCACCAGAACATAGAAGGAATCAGTTTCATTTGTCAATCAAACTGACCCAATATGTCATTGGGTCTCATCAGTTCTATGAATTTGTTTTCGTTGCTTCAATTTATTCTGAAGCCACTTTTACAAATTGAGTCTCCTTCGTTCTGAGACCTGTTCTGCTAGTTTCATTCTAAAATACCCAAGCCACCTCTTTCGGGCTAAGTTTTTGGCAGAGCACCAAGGGTTGAAGCACTTCACTTTAGATTCTCTTCATTCTTTTGGGGTGACTTGGCTAAGGGTTTCGATTGTATGTAACTTCAGTGGAGGATTCAGTAGCTTTCAAAATTGTTACCTTCATCGGGCACAAACCTCCACAGCCGAACGTGTTTCCAAAGTATACCAAATCCCATCAATGAAAGCCTTTTTGTAATCAATGATATTAATATACACATTTCAGTTCGAATATTTTAATTTATTTATATATTCCAATCTACGCAGCCGAAACAATGGTGATTGACGCCCATTTGAAAATAAGAAAAAGAGAAATTCAAGAACGAAAAATTCTGGGAAAGATTTTCGGACCAATCAATAGAAGTATTTGGAGGGAAAAAACCCCGAACGAACTTTATTAAATGACAAATACATTAACGTAAGAAATCGAAGAACGAAGAGCAAAGTTTTATGCACATGTGTAAACGATCAAACAGTCCAGAATAGCAAAGAGTAACAATAGCGCACATATTGACCAAAAGATGCCCAAAACAATCTACGGCGGATCAATATAAGAAATCTCGAATATCGCAAGGTGTGACCCTTCAAAATCGCACATGTGTAGTTTGAACAGAAATCATTGCGCCAACCTAGAAAAAAAATAGACACGTGTACGGAAAAAAAAGTATTCTCAGAGAAGGAAGAGTTTTTGTCAGGCAAATAGCAGAATCAAAAGCCCTAAAAATTAAGAATTCAAGTTCAATCGCTCTCTTGATGAGGAGAAGTAATGATATTTTAATTGTTTATTTAATAGTGTTGGCGTTTACTTGATGTAAATCCATTATAATTGAATATAACTTAAATTCAAACACTTGAACTTATGATTTACACTTTATTGACTACATAGCATGTATAGGTGCTATGTAGTCAATAAAGTGTAAATCATAAGTTCAAGTGTTTGAATTTAAGTTATATTCAAATATTTTAATTGGACAACATTTTTCGATTCACTAATTTTTAATTTTAAATCAGTGTTCACTATATGGATGATGATTGTTCAGATTTCGTTTTTCTCGAACTTTTTGTGAGTAGGCTGCATCGAGTATTCAGAAGATCAAATAGTCCTCCAATGAATACTTTATTTCGATTCAGAAGACCATCCCAGCTTTTTTATTTTCCAGGAGAATCATAGGTTCTTCCACTTCCATGAACTGCTTGCAAGACCTGAATACTCACAACAAGTACCGAAATTATTCGATTTAATACTGTACCTAGGCTTGCCCTATCAACCATGAGCTAAAACTATTCAATCTGGAGATGACAAACCTCTTCCCCAGAGCAGTGGTTATAGCTTGCTGGTGCCACAATGGCCCTTATCTTGAACAAGTTGCATACAAGAGTACTCTACTGCATTATACTTACTTACTTCTACAAAGAAGTTTTTTTAAGGGTCATCACCTCTTATATAGGAAGTAAGTAAGATACCAGATTGAAAGAGAAAGGTTTGAAGAAAAAAAAAATGAACCAATGTGCTCTAAAACAGTTCATGAATCTGAGTAAATGAAAATATAGACCAAATAAGTGAATTTATTCGTTAGAATGTGAAAATATATTAATAATTGTAATCACAATGCCTATAACTTGTTTAACACTTTCTCAAAAACTCAATCTTTCTCAGTTACAGGTAAAAGCATTGTTTACAGAAGAAGTGTTTCAGTTTTATCCATTCTTGAAAGTATTAGTTAAATTATATTACTCAATTGTAATTAGTTATAATTTCTTATTCACATTCATGGATTTTTGAAACACCTATTAATGATGTTAACTCAAATTCAAATAAAGTCAAAGTTGTTTCAAAATACGTAAGGTCAACGGTGAATACGTAGTATGACGTGCCGCTACTGGTTGAATGCACACAGAGTACGGTGCGTGCATTCGTACCTGCCACGGGCGAAAATTACCATTCGCACGGTGTCATAGAACAAGCGGTCAATATTGTAATTACAGCTATAGCCATCGATTGTTACAACGTTATTCGGAAAAACGGCGTAATAATAAAATGGCAAACACAATTGCGAAGTTAATGCAATGTTGCCCGGGGCGCGGTTTTGACGCAAGGATCGTCGGACACGACGTGCAACGATTCGTGCGACCGTTGAAATTATTAATACGAGCTCTGATTATGCTCGTAAACTCCTCATTCTCAGCCGGATCATCGACTGCGCTATGTTCTCCTTTGTATCACGGATATATTTCCGAACGTCGGAGTTTGGTCATGAAGAATTGATTTGTGAGTGAATGAAAACGTGACAGCATGTTTTGACAGTCGATTCGAAAGTGACGTTTGGTATTAATAAACAAGGCGTTCAAAGATTATGTGTTTGTAATGATTTTCGAAAATGTTGGCCTTCTACTGAACTATTTGTCATAATAAAATATTTTACTATATGATAAGATATACTTAATTATGGAAAATAAATAAAAATGATTTGATGATGTTATTCTGTACATTAATTCATCTACAAGCACTAGTTTCATCTAAATATCATAGAATTTAGGAGTATCATCAAAGATTGTCCATGAGATACAACAAGTAGAAAAGGTATCAATCAACTAAAAAAAGATATCAAAACGTAAATGTTCAAAAGTAAAAAGTATCAAACAACTAAAAAAAGACAAAATTATCGAATAAGAACGTTTGGAAGTCTTGAAGGCTTAAAGAGGGTTGTAGATTCGTTTGTGAATAGCAATAATTATGCAACTTTTTGAATAGGATAGGCTATGAATATATTTTACGCAATCTCGAATATTACAAAATTTTGATGTGCAATGAAACATTTAATTTCCAATAAAATAAAGTATTATTTATTTGCATTTATTATTATTTACAATGAAATAAATTTCAAATAACTAAATTCTACAAAAGAAAAAATTCCATAAAATTTACAATTATATTTTCTAATCTTCTAGGAGATGAACTTCCAATGATCGAACAACTTATCGAACACAAAAATTCTATATGAACTGAATTATGTTATCACATCTCTTCCCAAACAAATAAATTTCATAGAATGAAATTTGACAAACGAGAAAGTCAAAAATATAAATATAACCGCTAAATTTGTAGCTGAATTATTTATTAAATTGTCCAAAATGAAGGCAAATATGAATTGAGAAGGTGCTTTATGGTCCTGTCTTTCACAAAGAGAAGATACATTTCACAACCAAATACTTTCATGTAAGAAATTCTATTCAGAATCTTGAAGATTACAAACAGATTTTATAAATAGTTAGAAATAATGGAAAACTTTATATTATAATGTAATAGGTTAATGAAATTAGGTAATAAATAGTTTGACTGAAGTATTGCGAATATAATAAGTTTAACAACTCTCATAATGAGCTTGATGAACGGTTAATACTTCGCACTTTCAGCAACTAAACAGTTTCAATTTATGTATAAATTCGTTAATATTTTTTAGTAGACGTCAAGTCATTTACCTGACAAAGAGTAGGAAGATTGAGCAAGGAACCCTTTCGTATCGATTTTCAAGAATCGAGAAAATAGGGTCTTAGTTTAGTAAGCCGTAGTAAACCCTAATAGTAAATTAGTTTTCCATCAGACGGCAACTGTTAACACCTGACAAGGAGTAGGCAGATCCAGGCCTTGTCAGCTCCTAATCCTTCTATGTGGATTCTCACGAATCAGGCACATTAACTAATACTTATTCCTCTTTCTAGTAGTATTCATAGGTTTGTAGGTAAGACAAAAGCACAATATTTCTATACAAGTTCCATGAAAATCACGAATATGTTTGCGAATTTTCTAAATGGAGAACTTGTGTCAAATACAGTAACCGAAGACAAATATGGACTAATAAATTTTCTTTATATTTTCTGTTTTCCTAGAAAATATTCTATATTAATCAAGTATTATTTGAAAATTGATTTCATATGATTAAATTCCTCCAACAAAAATATTCGATAATAATTATAAATATTCCTGTCCATTCAATAAACGAGAAACTTGTCTAAATTGACCTAAGCGAAGATAAATATGGAGTAGTTCCAACACTAATCAATAACCATAATTCGACTGTGTGTGTGATGATAGTGCCTGACGGTACTAAGACTTAGGCCATCCGCGAAGAAAGAAGAAGAGCTGGCGATGTGTCCGAGCGAGACCAGACCAGGAAGAATGTCATAAGAAAACCGTCGGCGACCGTCGTCGACGGCGAGATGCGTGGCCCTATAATTTCTAGTGTTGCGTGAAATGCGCCCCGGGCAGGGCAGCCACATTCCCCAGACAGAACTCGCTGAAGACGTTGGCCCGTTCGGCGATGATTTCGAACGGGGACGTATGAATATCGTGGTTTTAGTGAGAATCGCCGAATTCCGATTGATAACCGACTCTCCAACACTGCGATATAACGACCATATGTTGATAATATTCAAGATAAAAAATGTTTTTGGGATTGCGGAGTATTATAATGTCATCAAATAATTGAAAATGTTGGGAAATTCGACTATACATTGAGCTACCACAAAATAATAATAGATTACCAATAGTGTGTGGACTATAAATTTCACTTTCTTCGAAATCTCCGATGCAGAGATAAAATTCATAACAATGCACTAAATGAAATACATAATATGTGGACTATCAATTTCGCTATCAAGTAATCTTGCTTCAAAATCTCCCATGAAGTGGTAAAATTCAGAACAATTATAAGCAATACATAATATGTGGACTATCAATTTCGCTATCAAGGAATCTTGTTTCAAAATTTTCCATTAGGTGGTAAAATTCATAACAATGCACTATATGCAATACATCATATGTGGACTATCAATTTCGCTATCAAGGAATCTTGCTTCAAAATCTCCCATGAAGTGGTAAAATTCATAACAATTATAAGTAATACATAATATGTGGACTATCAATTTCGCTATCAAGGAATCTTGCTTCAAAATCTCCCATGAAGTGGTAAAATTCATAACAATTATAAGCAATACATAATATGTGGACTATCAATTTCGCTATTAAGGAATCTTGCTTCAAAATCTCCCATGAAGTGGTAAAATTCATAACAATTATAAGCAATACATAATATGTGGACTATCAATTTCGCTATCAAGGAATCTTGCTTCAAAATCTCCCATGAAGTGGTAAAAATTGGTTAAAATTTGGTTAAGTTGAGGTTGATCAAGAAATGTTACTGCTCTGTAGAAGAATATTTTAATTATTGTGATTTATAATTATTTTGTAATTTGACGTGTCCTAGACATTTGTTTCTATATGTCCAAAAAGATAAATAAAGATTATTATTATCAAAATGCATCAAAATAGAGTATTATCTGTCAAACTCTACGAACTGAAATTGGTACCAAACACGTATGGACTTTCAATATAAGAATCAATGATATTCTATCAAAACTGTCAATTTGAAAGTGATAACTTGAAAGGATAGTCCAGGCTTAAGTCCATGGTCTATTGGAAATATTAGTTTCAAGCTATCATGAGTGAATAGATTCAATGATAATATTTCAACCCTCTCACTGCTTGTAAATAACGATTTCGTGAATCAGTATGACAGTTTCACGAAGTAATTCAAATTTGTTCGAAGAAAATCTAAACTCAGTTGGAAAACTGAAACTGATCATCACTATTTTATTAGAAGATATTCACAAAAATTTCTGAATAAAACAAATGTTGTCTCTCAATGTCAATGAATAAATCTCAATGTTTTTAAAAGTTCTTTAGTTTCTAGCTAATTATAAACTATTATTTATTATATGGTGTATCAATATCACAATTGTAACACTTCGATAAAGATTTGAAACTGTTTTCATTTTTTGTATCCAAATATTTTGATTTAATTTGAAAGTTTCAAGTTGAAGATTGAAAGAAAATTTTCCAACTGAAATCAAAATAAGCTTTTCGTGAGGTGATTAAACCTAAAAGTTCTCACGATCATCAATACTTAAGTATTCAGTAACTTTACTCACTTATTCAGTCTGTAAAAACATAATCATGTAAATTTTCCATTTGCATCAACGTTTGAGAGGAAGAAAATTGATGAAAGTGTTATAGACTATCAAAAAAATCAGGACTATCAATGTGATATTTCAAATAACGGAAATAATTCATAGAAGTCGTAGTATATTTGTACCAATATAAATGGAATTTCGCTCATTCTTTCGTCCAGTTTAAAATTTATATCAAATCAGAAAGTAATGAAATTCTTGAAAGGAAATTTTCCTCAATTCTTGATTGAGCTATTTTTCGTGCGCTGATATTTATGGCTTCTTGCTTGTGCTATAAACGTTGGTTTTTACGATAAAAGCCGAAGTACTTCTGGATTTCTAGAAACTGAAAACGACTGGCCAGTTCTATCAATTTCATTAATGGTGGACATTAAATTGGCGACTTCCGTTCAACTTTATGTTAATCAATATATATCGGAAAGAATTTATATATGTTTTCCTGGAAACAGGAGATCCAAATAATCTCATTTATATTATTAATGATCGAATAGCAAATCTAGGGACTGAACTGTTAATATCTAGAATATGAAAAAGTGTTAGCTACTAGTTTTGAAACATTTTACGATGTAGTCTAATGATGATTTAAATGAGTTGCTTAATTATAATACTCAACTGAATATGATCTAATTTAGTCAATTTGATGAAGACGGTTCAATTACAATAAATGATATTTAATGAGATATAACAAAAATTTTTTCGTTTTCTCGAAAGACAAGTGAGATATCTTAAAATATTTTGTTTGTAATTTGCTTTATCTTGACTAAAATTGGTTTTAATACAGCTCTATTCAACAGAATGAGGGGTTCCATGAAATTGGCAGATATGTTCGCCAATTTCCTAGCATACAAATTTCTGATTTTATGACTTCAATGGAGAAAAAATAAACTTGGCTTATCTTTATACTATATTTTGTATGATACTTTTTTAAAGTATAATAAATTTTAAATGAATTTTTCAATTTCAAATTATCATATAAAAATTTTCTGTGGACAATAGTAGTTTTATCAATTTTTCTATCTGTGAAATCTGTAAGAAATGACGAAAATATATCTGCACTTTTCCACAATGGAACTCTTTATAGGTAACATGTGCTAATGATTTCATTATACTATATTTTTTATGATACTGTTTTAAAGTATAATAAATTTTTGAATTCAAATTATCATTCAAAAATTTCTGTGGACAATATTAATTTTATGAACAATTTTTTATCTAAGAAATCTGTAAGAAATGACGAAAATATATCTGCAGTTTTCCACAAAGGAACTCTTTATAGGTAACATGTACTAATGGTTTCATTATACTATATTTTTTATGATACTATTTTGAAGTATAATAAATTTTGAATAAATTTTCAAATTTAAATTATCATTTAAAAATTTCTATGGACAATATTAATTTTATCAACCATTTTCTATCTGAGAAATCTGTAAGAAATGACGAAAATATATCTGCAGTTTTCCACAAAGGAACTTTTTTAAGTAACATGTACTGATGGTTTCATTATACTATATTTTTATGATACTATTTTAGAGTATAATAAATTTTAAATAAATTTTCAAATTTTAATTATCATTCAAAAATTTCTTGGGACAATATTAATTTTATCAACCATTTTCTATCTGAGAACTCTGTAAGAAATGACGGAAATATATCTGCAGTTTTCAACATAGAAACTCTTTATAGGTCACATGTACTGATGGTTTCATTATACTATATTCTTTATGATACTATTTTGAAGTATAATAAATTTTGAATAAATTTTCGAATTCAAATTATCATTTAAAAATTTCTGTGGACAATATTAATTTTATCAACAATTTTTTATCTGGGAAATCTGTGAAAAATTACGAAAATATATCTGCAGTTTTCCACATAGGAACTCTTTATAGGTAACATGTGCTAATTCTTTTATTATACTATATTTTCATGATACTATTTTAAAGTATAATAAATTTTGAATGAATTTTCAAATTTAAATTATCATTCAAAAATTTCTGTGGACAATATCAATTTTATCAACGATTTTCTATCTGAGAAATCTGTAAGAAACGACGAAAATATATTCGAAGTTTTCCACATAGAAACTCTTTATAGGTAACACGTTCTAATGGTTTCATTATACTATATTTTTTATGATACCATTTTTAAGTATAGGTAATTTAAATTATCATTTTAAAATTTCTGTGGACAATATTAATTTTATCAACAATTTTTTATCTGAGAAATGTGTAAAAAATGACGAAAATATATCTGCAGTTTTCCACATAGGAACTCTTTATAGGTAACATGTGCTAATGGTTTCATTATACTATATTTTCATGATACTATTTCAAAGTATAATAAATGTTGAATGAATTTTCAAATTTGAATTATCATTTAAAAATTTCTGTGGACAATATTAATTTCATCAACAATTTTCTATTTGAGAAATCTGTAAGAAATGACGAAAATATATCTGTTTTTTTCACATAGGAACTCTTTTTAGTGAACATGGACTAATGGTTTCATTATACTATATTTTCTAGTCTCGTCTTCAACTGAGTACCTTTATTAATTTTTTTCGATCTCATTTCACCAAGTTAAATATTTCTGAAAAATTATACATAGATGCTAGAGTTTTCTAGCGAGAAAATTCCTTTAAAACGACCTTATCGATGGCAAAAATGGAGCTAATAATACGTTTTTCACACCCCATTCTGTAATTGATAATTTTCCTATGTAAAATAATAAATGGACAGAAATCAGAGGTGTTCTGATTATTTCTAATAGATTCAGTTTTTCCTATCATATGGAAATATTGGACTAATTTCGGAACATAAAGATTACCAAGTTTCTCGCTTTACTCATGATTGAAGTCTCTCTAGTTGTGATGAAAGAAGCTTAGATCATCTGCATAATTCTTAATTAAATTCCCGAAAAGATATCTTTCACGTTTCAAAATTTATCTTCATCTTTAAATTCTTACCGAATAATGATAAATATTCCAATCAAACTAAAGTATGTTTGGGTTTAATGAATACGAAAATACTTTCGCTATTAAAATTGTTTCATAATTCTATCACTGAATATATTTTTATATTCTGTTAACAACTGAAGATAAAGTTGTTGAAGATTTTGAGACGAGCACTTTGTTTGTTATTTTTTGAAGTTGAATACTTTACCCTCATAAAATATACATATATATGAGTTCAATGCCTAACAGCTCAGATTTAAAGGTTCGAATAATCGAAATATCAAAAACTGAAACAAATAATTGAATTCGAAAGATGAAATATCAAATTGAATTACAGAAACTTGAAGTTATATAGTTGGTTAAAACAGATGAAATTATAAAGACAGATACCTAATCAATTTCAGACAATATTGATGAAAATATATGATATTATCTGAAACACAATAATTAGAGAATATAAGTCTTTAAAAAATTATGAAGATACTGTTTAAACTTACAACTTTTCAAAAATATTTTGAATAACCTTCGATATGTATTTCAATTTTTCCTCAAGTCTCAGAAAGTCATAATCTTTTTGAGACAAACATCGCGCTCATTTTGTTCTTTCAGATTTGTTCTTAAATTGAATACGGAACACTTCGTCATATCAACAAAAATTTACATTTTCAAATCGTCATCTTTCTGCCTAGTTGATGCTTTTCTATCATCTTATTACGCTTACAAGAATTTGTAAGGTATTCCTTCTATATATGTGATAAAAATTGGATATGACATAAATTACAGATATGTATTTTATATTGAGAAAATAAAATTTTCATTGTAGTGTTATTTATTCATCTCTATTGAATGGTGTAACTTTTGCATTTCCTCTGTAAATTTTACTTTTTGCATTATTACAAATTATACTTCGTTAAAAATAGCAACTATTCATTCTTAAAGTAAACAACAATTATTAAATGTGAATCTTAGTAGACCGTGAATATTACATGGAGCACTTTTCTTCACAATCTTGAAAAAAAGGTTGAGAAACATTTTGGAGTAAAAAACTTGTGCATCTTATATTGATGCTTTTTTATTATTTATTTTTGTGAGGAATTAATGTTTCAAGATTGTCAATCCCAACGGATTTTTCACGATGTGTTTTAAGTGATTAAATCATAACATTACCTTGCGGCAGTGGTAACAAATGTCATCAGCTTCCACCCAGTAAACCCGAGCACATGTCAAAACACGCACACTATTTACGCGCCAAAAAAGCACAGTAAATAATCACAAGAAATACAACTCAAAAATCCAATCTATGTCAAATCTAAGGTGGATCTATCCATACCGATATTCACTGAAAAATCTGCTGAATACTTTCGAAGTTCTCCGATATCTTCCTAAATATCAAATTTTCAATGCTCGAAATTTGAAACTTTTCCTCTCACGATAAGCGCTACTAAGAACAGTGCGTATTTTCGGTTCGTATTACACGCAATTGTATTCTGTGGTCGCGTCTTTCTCTGTGTCGCGGCTTCTTCTCGCGCTAAACGGTCTTAACGGTGGATCGTGTTGAACTGGCAGTACTTGGTCGATAGTGTCCCCGGCATGGATTCAACCCGTGTGTCGGCCCGCTATGGTGACTGGTCCACCAATCCCGACCTGGTGCAGACGTGGAGACGTGGGGGCTCCCGAGGAATAACTGTAGATGGTCGACGATGATTTCGTCTATTTTGAATGGACACGAATTGGGAACTGATGAATGGGTAGCGTGAGTTCGAACGGAATTTTTACCCATACGAATTTTAACAACATTCTGCAGAAATAAAATAAATATCTGAATAAAATGAAAATTGGAAAACTTAAATTACGGCAAGTATCCTCGTGCTTATAGAAAGAGTGGTTCAATAAATCACAATTATGATTTAGTAAACCTTTATTAAAAAGTTCATCTATTTCCTTCTTTTGTGCCTTGAGAAATGGATGATATAAATTCTACTCAAATTGTATATATAGAGATTTGAGTGGAGGTCTAAAAGATGAGAGAGAATACATCAATCATCAGCAAGGCAAATCTTGACGAACTAATTATTGTCTGTTGGTACAACAACCGGCACCACTAGCTTTGATTACTTCGTACATGTTGAATGGCCAATTATAACATCAATATTTTTCTGCGAATTTTGCAAATTTCACGAAATAGGAGTTCATTTATTTGTTGAAAGTTTTTTCAAACAAAGAAATGAAAGAGTTTCGATAAATATACAGTCAAGTTATCTCAAGAATAACTGTGTTGAATATCAGTGAAGAATCTCTTAGCTGATTTCGTGCATCTTCCGGTTCTTCAAGTGGATATGTTTCCTGGAATGGAGAAGTGATGGCGCTAATATCTCAACGAACACTAAGATAGTTGTTATTAATATGTATATAAAACAAAAAGAATTTCATCAGGTGTCAATTAGTTTCCGGTTTTGACGAAAAATTATTGAATATAAATTGAATTATTTGGTTCTATTATTTGCTATTTTTGGTTAACAAATTGATATATCTCTGAAAAGTTACCACAATCATTTGAAACACCTGCAATGTGATGACTTTCTCGAAACTCTCTTCATTTTGAATCCCAATTCGTCAAGTTCTCAATAATTCAGTCCCAAAATTATACGGATATCAAATGGGGTTGAAAAAACAGTTAAACTATTTTGCCTGCCTAAATGTATATATAGAATCAATGAAGCAACATGAATTCTCTCAATTTAATTCCATTGGAGAGGTTTTTTTTGCTACGCATTGAAGAATTCTAGAGTAAAGTGAGAGGAAAAATTATCTTCTTGACACTGGAATTTTTGAGGAAATTTTGTGCTTTCAAAGATACGACAGCTACAATATAACACTTCGATGCTCCCATGTATAACACCAGAATATCAAACTGAAACTTGGCCTGCTTTATGACCTCATAAAAGCAAAGAAAGAATGTAAGAAGAAAACTATTAAAGTTATGAACCCCTCATGTTAATTTGCCAACGTGCTCTGATTGAGACATAAAAGCAGCTACGTAAAACCTACGCCCATCCCATTGTCGATTACATGCAGTTATGAAGAAGCTTTTTAGTATTTGCATGTAATCGACCAAAGATGTGCAATAACAATATATCCTAATGGAAAATATTGTACTCTCGAAAAATATTTTACATTTTATGCCATTTCTAACATTCTTTCAGCTATGAATTGTTGGGATAGATATCTACAAAATCACTGAAGACTCGAAATTTTTTTGCTGTGATATCGGTATATGATGTTGATGTCGTGGAAATATTGTAAAAACTTGTATTTTGTGTTAAAAAAATCTTATCTCTCGCTTTATGTTCTGAACAACAGAGATGATCATAAAGCCTTCAGTGAGGCCAATTCTTGAGGTTATCTTGGAGGAAATAAACTAGGGTTTATTACCTCTTCAATTTTTTTACCTAGCCTCCTGAATCAATGGATCTAACGAAGATCTGAACAGTAAAACTCGTTAAATCCGAGGAAAATTAACTGAAACCAAATACTGGAAGTAATCTTCATTAGTAATTAATCAAAACCTGACAGCTGTTGGAAAAGTACGAAAAATAATACCTAAAATAATTTCGACTTCCTTATACTATCTCTCGAAAATTCCTTATTCATTAATAAAAATGATCAACCCTCCCACATTGCTGTATTGGATACAAAAAGTTCCACGGTTTAAAACCTTGAAATGTGCACCCTTGTGTTGCACTTCGCTAACAGTAGTTGCGAGAATTCATTCTCAATAGTTAATGTTGTACACACAATACCACATGCCGTTTGCAGAGGCGTAGTTGACACTTTTTAACCTTGTCAGATGAATGGCAATTGCGAGCTCTATTCATTTCAGAAGTACTGAATATATTCCTCAAAGAAGCCCAAAAATTCCAAGTAGAAACAATAATTTTATTATATCACATATTTAAGGTTCACATCTTTTTTCATGCCTTCACTCTTTTGGCAACTAGAAAAATATAATCTTGCTTCTACCTCCTTACTAAATTGCATTTGTGTGAAACAGAATATATCAGAATTTTTGTCCTAATACCTCCCTAATCTTGTGTAGTAGGTATTATCTGTTTGATGGATGAAGTGGAGGTAGATTTTGAAGATGAGCAATGCTTGAAACTGATGTACCAGGTTTGTTGAAGAAAAAAATTAATTTTTAATTTTTTCGTATTCCTTTCATTGCTCTCTTCGGTTTTGGGAGTAGGAGAAAGTCGTAGGGAGCCAAATCTAGTGAATACGGTAGTTGAGGCATGATAACAGTGTTGTTTTTGGTCAAATAATCATAAACAAGCATTGATGTGTGAACTGGTGCATTCTCTGATGCAGAATCTATGATATTATTCCACAATTCCGATCGTTGGGCCGTATTGCTTCACGTAAACGTTGCATCACCTCCTTGTAGTATTTGTTATTGATTGCACGACATGTAAGCAAGAACTCATGGTGCACCACGCCGTTGTAATCGAAAAAAACAGTGAGAAAAACCTTCATATATGATCGAACTTGGTGTGCTTCTTTGGATCTTGGCTCTTCTGGCCGCTTCCATTGGAATGATTAGGCCTTGGTTTCGACAGCATAACCATATACCCACATTTCGTCATCAGTTGTGATATTTTTGAGCAAATCTGGATAATCGTTCATGTCATTCAACAACTTCTGAGTGATACAAATGCGACGTTTCAAATGCTTTCGTTCAAAATTTAACAATTTCGAAACCAACTTCGCTGCTACACGTTTCATACAAATAAGTAAAGAACTTTTCATAATAAAATGGATAATGTCAAGATATGAGAAACGTACGTGTACCCACATAACAAAAAAACTTTCGTTAAACGAATATTCACAGACCGCGAAAATTCAAATTTCACCTCTCTTTTTGAACAGACCTCAATGAAATTGAGGTGAAAATGATTTTCTTTTGAACAGACCTCAATGAAAATGTTCAATGAAATTTCAGAATATCGAAAAATGTAAACATAGAGTTTCTTACACGATTAATTGAAGAGATATCTAATGAACTATGTGTTCTATGAAAGATAAGAAAGACTTCTGCCTCTAACATCCATCTAACTTTCTCAAGTATGATAAGATTCCTCTTCAAGTTTTTTCTGTGTTCTTTCTACAAACCATTGTTTATCTTTATGTAAGTCAATAGCTCCCATATTTTTTTAAAAGATGAGTTAACCTGTTGTTCTCCCTTGGCGTTAAAGAGGGATTTCAAGAGACACTGACATCTGTGTTCCTCTTTGAGTCATCTGGCACATCAACTATCGCTACGGCAGAAGTATTCAGTTGCATTAGAATATACCGATTTTGAGACTGCTGTACTACAAAATTATTTTCGAAAGGTGCGAAAAGATTCTTCCGGTTTACTTTGGAAAAATGTATTATAAGTATAAAATACTCTAGTATAAAAAAACTGTTTACTCAACAAATTGCTACTCTTCAATGATTTTTACCGAATAGTTCTTCCATAGATCGTCTGTCTTCATTTGATATTCGGAACACAGTTGAACAAATCAAAATTAAGTTGCGTTTTAATATAAATGCCCAGCAATATGATACGGTCATGGACACAGGTGATTCTTAATGCCGGTCGGTATCGAAAGAGTGATGGCAAAACAAGTAGACAGCAAAGGCCATCGACTTCGCTCTCTAGATCCGGAGGAACTGTACGGGAACATGTGTCTGATCGACGGACGACGGATGCCTTTGGCGTAGCCCCGTCAGTGGTCCTTGTTGGACGCCGTTTTTCTTAGAAAAGATAAATTATAGCCGAAACCGAAATTTTCAAGTTGAAGAAAAACCACAAAAACACGATTTTGAGAAAACTATATAATCTCAATTGAAAAGTCCCCAGCCTGACACGTAGATGGTGTTATTTGAATTGAATCCATATGTTGTTCAGTTAGCCCAAACCTCAAAAGATGCGTGTATAAATTTTACAGCTGTCGGATCAATACTTTGCGAATTATAGCATTTTGAGTGAAGCAACTTGTGTTATTGTGAAAAACATGGATAAAAAGGAATGTCGCGTGTTGCTAAAATATTACTTTTCGAAGGAATAAAATACAGTTGAAGCAAAAAATTGGCTTGATGCCGTGTTTCCGGACAGCGTCCCAGAAAAATCAACCATCAAGGATTGATATGCTGAGTTTAGACGCAGCGAAATGAGCACCGAAGACAGTGAACGCAGTGGACGCCGAAAAGAGGTTGTTACCGACGAAAACATTAAAAAATCCACAAAATAATTTTGAATGACCGTAAATTGAAATTGAATGAAATAGCAGATATTCTAACGATATCAACCAAACGTGTACATCATATCATTCACGAATATTTGGGTATGAGAAAGCTCTGTGCTCACTATTGCCCAAAAACAACGACGAGTTGATGATTCGGAGCAGTGTTTGCAACATGATCAAGCGTAACAAACCTGAGTTTTTGCGTTGATATGTGCCAATTGATGAAACATGGCTCTATCATTTTCACTCCGAAGTCCAATCGACAGTCATCCGAGTGGATGCACACGATGAACCCCCTCCAAAGCGTGGAAAAACGCAACAGTCAACTGGCAAGGTTATGGCGTCTGTATTTTGGGATGAATATGGAATAATTTTCATTGACTACGTTGAAAAGGAAGGACCATCAACAGCGACTACTACATAGCGTTATTAGACCGCTTGAAGGACGAAATCGCCAAAAAACGGCCGCATGTGAAGAAAAAGAAAGTGCTGCTTCACCAAGACAATACACCGTGTCATAACTCAGTGAAAACGATGTCAAAGTTCCATGAATTGGGCTTCGAATTGCTTCCTCATCCACCGTATTCTCCAGATCAGGCCCCAAGCGACTATTTCCTGTTCTCAGATCTCAAAAGAATGCTCACTGGGAAGAAATTTTTGTCGAATGAAGAAGTGATCGCCGAAACTGAGACTTATTTTGAATCGAAGGACAAATCGTACTACAAAAATGGTATCGAAAAGTTAGAGTGTCGATATAATCAGTGTATTACCCTTGAAGGGAATTATGTTGAATAAAAAAACGAATTTTGCCAAAAAAATTTTAAAAAGGCCGGGGACTTTTCAATTGACTTCAAGTTCAGCATTTCAAGTTGATATCTTATACCGTCTTTTAGTTAATAATAAAAAATAATAGGATATTCGACTGTTTCCACAAAAATTCCTCGAATTATTCGCTAAAGCTGATGCATATTTCCCATTTGATTAATTCGCTTCGAATTTTTTTAATTTTTATGAAAATTATAGAGAGTGTTTGAATGAATAAGAAACCCGCCAAAACACTGCTATACAGGTGACTCAATGTGGTGACGTCACGATGCAATAAACACAGTAACCGTTACATTGTAATACGACTGTCGACTATTAAATTTAGTGATTGTTGACGATTTCATAACTTTACTGCGATACAATGTCTCATAAATGGTGCGTACTGCCACAATGTACTAACACATATATCAAAACCCCGGAGAAAATGTTTGTGAACCTTCCGACACTAAAATTCGTAAAAAGTGGTTGATTCTCTCTCGTAGAAACCCAAAAGATATAGCTGTAAAATCTCACGCTCTCATGTGTGAAAATCAATTTAACGTAAGTGAATAATTCCTACCCTTTATTTCATAAATAAACATATTATTACATATTCGTTATAGTCTTCTCTATACATTCTACTATATTTTGAGGTTATTCATTACGTACGTATTTTATTGTTGATCTTGAACGGAATAAACTGGATTTTATTCCTATCTTTGTATTTTCATACTTTGGTATAATAAAAGATTTAAAATAATGAAACTTCAATACTTTATTGCATGCGAGTTATATTTCAGCCAGAGCTCTCTATCGTACCTCATATAATATATATTTATAATTATTCAAAATAATTTCTCTGTTTTGTCTGTAACAAATAAAATAGCTAATAAAACCAGGAAATAAACACTTCAACACACACGTACAAAGACATCAGAGAAATGAACATTAGCCTTTGTTGGCTGTTTGCTCTGTTTCCTGCACGGTGACGTCACTCACGATTTAGCCAATCCAGTGCGTTTTCAATCACGTGATCAAATATGAAATTTTAATTATTTTATTATTGGTTCATTTCAAAAATCATATATATTTCAAAAGGATGTACCTAATGGCTATATTGGCTTGAAATAATATTTACTATCAACCTAACAACATTTTGATCTTTATTTTCATTGCAGTCAAATGCCCTATTGTACTCAATGCGTTTTTGCTGATGCATATTCCAAACGGCTGTGTTTGAGAACTTTATTCCTCAATGAATGATCATTCTCATTTAAAATGCTTTTCAGTTTTCCGTATGTGTTGCTGACCGATCATCTTGATCTATTGTCACTAATTTACAGTTTTTAAATCTCTCAATGACACAACAAATGGATTCATTCAACTTCCGTAGAATTTCAGCTGCTATTTGGTTAATTTGTGACCTAGATTGAAAACCAGACACTTTTATTAGCCTTCAGAACCAATTATTCGTTATAAAAATTATCGAATTGTAAATTATGTTTCAAATCGTATTGTCCATTCCTTTCGAAGCTTTTTCGATTAACCCTTCAAATTCTACTAATATTTTATTATTATTCAAGAAGAATTTCTCGTTGTAATGAAACAATACTTAGAATTTTCTCGTAATTGAATAAAAATACGCATGATGCGTTTCGAAGTACTATTTCTTTATCAAATGCTGAGTTAACAATAGATGTAATTTTACAAACTCAAAACTTATAGCTACTCTCACAAAACGTTACTGGTATGCTCTATGACAAACCAGGAGTGAGGACCATAGAATACAACTGATGTATAACAAGAAGGAAATTATTGTATACCTGAAATTGAACACAGAAAATCACTTTCTTAAGTCAGGTATACCAACTAAGAATGTAGGAGAAGATACAAAATAATTATACAAAATAAGATTTCTTAGAACAGAAAAAGGAAAATCAAAATTTTTGAAAACATCGAAAAACATAAAAGAATTGAAAGTAAATTAACTGAAAAAATAGGTGAAAAATCTGATCTGCTACCTGGAACATTGTTATTGAACATATTAAGTAGAGGGCTAGTATTAACCTCTGATTGGCTATTTAGTTTGGGACCTTTATTCTCTCTATTAAATATTTCAAACTCTGAACTAAATATGTGGCTCTCCTCTAAAAAGTGGTTGGCATAATGGGCATCTGTTTCATGTTTTTCGAAACTACGTTTATGTTCAGATAATCTAATTTCGAAATTTCTGAAAGTTCTGCCTATATAAAATTTCTCACAAGTACCACAGTTAATTTGTGTATACCCCACACATTTGATTTCAGTTAATTTTTGATTTATTATTCTTGATTATCTTACCAATATTATGAATGAGTCCGAAAAAATTATTAATATTGTAGCTTGTCAAAAGTGATTTCAATTTCAAACTAGTCCCCATATATGTAAAACAAAAAACTCTGATTTCTCTTTGATAAAAGGATAAACTCCTGTAACTGCTCTTGAATAGCTTTTTGTTAATTAAATTGTTTGTTATTTTTGGTATGCATTCTTTGTTTGTATTTGCATAATTAAGTCTTTTTCTTTGTTGAAATGACCCTTCGAAAGCGGCAGGTTAACAAGTGTATAAACCATACTATTGAATGACGACATTTTTTGTTGTATGGGGTGAACAGAACTATTATGAATTAATGTATCCTTCATGACTGTATTATTTCATTATGGAAATTAATTTTCTCCAAGTATCGGCGTCATCAATCATCAATGTTATTATTGCAGACATCTTATTTAAATGACCTTCCAAAAAATGTAAGATGTGATCATTTGTGTAATTACGCCGACAATACTTCCTTCCTGAACGTCGACCACAAATCGGCCAATAGAACAACAGAAGTTGCCTTAAGAGATGCGGAAACCTGGTTTGATGCAAATGGGCTATTATTGAATCGAGGGAAAACAAAAATTTTGTCTGTTGGACTACGGTTGACACCTGATTCCATTGAGCATGCTAAGTTTCTGGGACTTGTAATGCAGAGTAATTTTAAATTTAGCCAACATGTTGAAAATGTAATAAAGAAGCTGTCCTCGGTGATATTCTTGCTGGGTAGATTTAAAAACTTAATTGAACCTGAAATGATACTGGCTACTTACCACTCTTTATTCCATAGTCGCATGACGTACGGAATCGTAACGTGGGGCGAATTTTCGGGATATGAAACAGTTTTTTTGAAACAGAAAAAAGCACTCAGAATAACTGCTGGCATTACAAGGAGAACATCATGTAGAGAATATTTTAGGCATTATAAAATTCTCACCTTCTACTCACACTATATATATTCGTGTGTAATGTATCTGTAAGGAAAGAGGAAGTTATCTAGAGATAATGGAGATCTTCACGATTATGCAGCAAGAAGCAGAGAGCACCTTCACGTTCCATATCACAGAATAGAAGCTGCTAGAAAAGGAACAAATTACTGGGCCATGAAATTCTATAACAAGTTGCTTCAAGAAATTAAAACATCCACCAGTTTCGGAAGGGCTCTCCGTCATTTTTTGCTCACTGGTGCGTTTTACAGTATACATGAGTTCCTTTCCTATAGATAAACAGTAAAAGAGTCTGTGATAGGATGTGACACGTGCTTATCTGTTAATTTTCGTGCTGTGTGAATTTAGATGACTTATATATTGTATTATATTTGTTTTGTTTTCATTTTTGTCGTGTTTCAAGAGATTGTAAAATTTTTAATTTGACTATTAGGTATTACGAATTATCTTTTATGTAATACTTTGTGAAAATTTACTTACTTACTTACTTACTATATCTATCGAATCTGTTCATATGTGTTCCTATCAATACCCCTGCATCGATAAAGAAGCTATCTAGATTATTATCATTGTTTAAACAGCGTAGGTCAGAGGCCTATATAGCTCCGAATGGACTTACAGTTAATCGTTAATTTACAACGATCCAAGAGCACGATAGGTAACAAACCCATCAGCATCAGTAGGCTGATAGCGTTTTAGAGTCTTCTTACAGTTTGGCCACTGATACTCTGAATTGTGATATTAATTAAGCAGCATCTTTGAAGATTTCTTTGGGCCTTTAAAATACCAATAAAAGAATTATACACCTGAAGAGAGATTTCTTAGTTTCCTAAACATTTACAAACTGTTTGTGAGGAATATCGAATAAGCTTTTATCATTTTAGGGTTAGGATAAGATGTATATAAAGGGTGAATTTTTGAGAGTTAAATTTTTCAGGTTGGCAGCACTGGTTGGTACTGGCATCCAAACGTCATCTTTCAAAGTGAAAAGTTTTCAGTATAATCTGCCATTTCATCATGGAAAATATTACAAACGAGCAACGATTGCAAATTGCTGAAATTTACTATCAAAATTCGTGCAAAATGTATATCGTTTGTTACGACCATATAAAGGTCGTCATAATCGACCTGGTGAATCAACAATTCGTGCTGTTATCACCAAATTTCGCACCAAGGTTACTTTGTTGGACATTAAACCATTGTCGCGCATGCGTACAGTGCGTACTGAAGAGAATATTGCAGCTGTAGCGTACAGTGTTAATGAGGATCGTGAAATATCAATTCGTCGCCGTTCTCAGCAATTGGGCATGTGTTACTCAACCACATTGAAAATTTTACGTGTTGATTTGGGTTTGAAAGCCTATAAAATTCAACTTCTGCAAGAATTGAAGCCGAATGACCTACCACAAGGTCTAATTTTTGGTGAATGGCCCTTAGAACAGCTTGATGAAAATCCGCTGTTTTATCGATAAATTGTGTTCAACGATGAGGCTCATTTCTGGCTTAACGGATAAATAAACAAAACTGTCGCATCTGGAGTGATGAACAGCCACATGCCATACAAGAATTACCGATGCATCCCGGAAAAACGACAGTTTAGTGTGGTTTATGGGCTGGTGGCATTATCGGTCGTTTTTGCTTCAAAAACGACCGTGGAAGAAACGTTACCGCCAATGGCGAACGATATCGAGCCATGATACGCAACTTTTTTGTGCCCCAGTTGGCTGAGTTGAACTTGGTTGACATGTGGTTTCATCAAGACGGTGTCACATGCCACACAGCTCGTGAAACAATGGAACATGTTGAAGGATGAATTTAGTGAGCAACTTATCTCTCGAAATGGCCCTGTGAATTGGCCGCCAAGATGATGCGATTTGACGCCTCTGGATTATTTCTTGTGGGGTTATGTAAAGTCGTTAGTGTATGTGGACAAGCCGAACACGATTGAAGCCTTACAGGATAACATAACACGCGTAATTCGTGGGATACAGGCCGAAATGCTCGAAAAAGTGACGCAAAATTGGACCTTCCGAATGGATCATTTGATACGGAGCCGCAGACAACATTTACATAAAGTTATCTTTAAAATGTAAATGGCAAAGGCCAAGTTATCCATGCCAATAAAAAGTTTGAACATATGATACAAATTTAGTGTTTTATTCGATTTCAAAAAAAAACTACTCTTAAAAAATCACCCATTAATTATATAATTGCGATATAATGAATTAAGGCATCAACTACATGGAAGAATGTTCACGTGATATAAATGATATTTTCCGTATGAAAATGAAAGAGATTAAGGAAAAGAATGCATAATCAAATGATCATAGAAAGATTTCTCAATAATGAAAATTTGTTATATTTCAATTCATAGCTCTTTGTAATCTCAAAATTTTAACCTCATTACTCAACGAATTATCATATGAGAGTCCAATTTTATTTCACCTGAAAAAAATGCTCCTGAAAATGAGTTCTGCAATTTTTGGTTGCCCCTCGTACTTCAACGTCAATACAAAAATCACAATGGACAAATTGAACAATCCTTCAACTCTCTCTGGTAGCTGGACGGCGTGGGAGTGTCTGTTTAATTCACCTGTTATTATCCTTTTATGAATACCTATTCATCCACTGTTTTACAACCGCAATTAAAATAAATAATCTGCATTTTCAGACAGGCTAAGGAATATTTTATTGAAGAGCCACAAGTTGAGGTTTTCCAGTAAGTTGTTTGTATAGTGGAATGTGGAAAGTTCACCCAATTCCTGTAACTATGTCAGAGAATAAACAAATTTCTTTTGGAGTAATACAGTGGTCCACAATCACCGTTATAGAATTAGTCATGAAGATATGTCTGCTATGAATGCGATGATGAATCGGTGTGACATCACTTGTGTAAGTCTGAGGATTTGAATAGCTACTTAACATAGCTACGAAAAACATTGAAGATTATATTGAAGTGTCTCTAACATGCCTATACAGTGATCCCTCCCTTTTCTTCAGGTTCCTTTTCTTTCTCAATTCAGTATCTTAGTCAGTATCTTTGGGAATTTCTGCATAAATTTTTATATATGAGTTTGAGATACAACGCTCTTCCACCCTCAAAATCCTTCCTCCTCAGTATAGAATATCCTCCCCGCTCTTGTATAGAGCTATAGATAAAGGATAGGTAGTGATTGTAGTATTATTGGAATTCAAAATCAGAAGAGTAAAACCAATTTAAATAAAATTGGTTTTGAAGGTTTAGTAAACAAATGGTTCAATTCTTTACATTCGCGATCTCAAAAAGTTAAGTTCAATGGTACATAGTATTGGTATGTACAGGTCCAGAAATTCTCCAATGCATTGATTATATTGTTTTGCATGTAAAAAAATGCTCATATGATATGTTAGTGGTAAAAATGTCCAGATATGACAGTATGGATCAATAGTACAAATAATCACTGAATCAAAGTTATAGTTTTTAGTACAAGTAAAATTCTTAAGGTAATTAATAACGAAAATATAGTAGTATAACTGAAAGCAAAATATAGAAAGGGTATAACTTGTTAAATACTTAGGCATCATGTTAGATGAGAAATTGAGTTTCAATGATCATGTTGACTTCGTATCGTCCAAAATCTTCAAGAAAATCAACTTTCTCAAAAGAATTGGAAAAAATCTGACGACATATATGAAGTTATTGCTCTTTAAGTCAATAATAATGCCAGACTTCGAATTTTGTTATGAAATTGAATACGTTATTGGGATTGAGTAAAGAAAATACTCAAGAGCTACAAAAGTTACAGAATAGAGCTATTCGAATAATTTTGAAATATAATAGGTATACTTCAATCTAAAGCATGCTCAATTGTTTAGAACTAATGCCAGTTGAACAAAGAATACTTTTTGCTACATATGTATTTATATTCAAGGTTAAACACAAGTTATGCACATATAGAGTAATAAAAAATGTAACATATGTCAGTGATGTGCACAGTTATAATACAAGAAATGCTGACAATTTCTACATGCAAGTTTGTAAGCTTTCCAAACATATGAATAGTATATTTTATGAAGGATTCAACGCAATGAATAAAGTACCTAGTTCCATAAAAATAATTAGTGACCTTAAAGTATTCAAGCGCAAATTAGGTAATTCATTTTAAACATATAATTGTAAATAATTGTTTACAATTATTTATTATAATAATTGTTATTTTGAACCTTAATGTATATTTGATTTTGTAATAGTTATGGCTAAATAAATATTATTATTATTATTATTATTCTCGTGGTTGTTCAAAATTATATTCACTAACAAAACAGCGTCCAATCCAAATGTAATCTGGGAGTCATTGAGATTCCCCAAGGATATGTATTCGGGTTTCTCTTCTTCCACGCCAGTATTTGAAATGGATTCGTGCATATTTTTCAGATATATTTCAATTTTACCAAGGAAACTTATCATCTTTAACAGCAGGATTAAAATTATTCTCATAATGAAATTATTTTTAGAGGTAACACTGCAGCTTAAAGTGCTCCCTTCACCGACACTTATCAATGCGAGGGGTTGTGGGTTTCGAATGTCATCACCTTGATACCCCATTCAGAAGAGTGTTTAGTGGCCTTATGAACAAATTATCCACTAAAAGATGGGAGAATCGGTAATGCTCCGAAATGTCAAGTTATATTTATAAAGTAGAATAAATAAATATTTGAAGCATTTGGGACCATGGTTTAGAGTGAATCTAAGCCATCAGATGCTTATATGACATTAATGACTGAGATTGAATTCTCTCTTAACTCTTGGTGAAATATTATATAAATAATAATTTAAATCAAACTCTTGGCTTAATATTTCACGGTTATATTTAACAACATCAATTCGTTAACATGTTTCGAGCGTGAGCTCATATTCAAGACTGAGTCTTGAGTCTTGAAGATGAGCTCACGCTCGAAACATGTTGACGAATTGATGTTGTTAAGTGATATCGTGAAACATTAAGCAAAGAGTTTAATTTAATTTAATATATATGACATTGAATAAATATTGGAAAACAGCCTGTTTTAAAGTACGCAGATTATTTAGTATAGCTAGTTTAATGTCAGTCAAAAACCTGTATGTGCCTAATGAAAACAGGAAACAAGTGTGCTTGGCTGTAATTCGAATAGTATTACAGAAAAATGTACAGAAGATTCAATACATAAGAATGAAATGCATCAAAACTGTACGAGGCTTGCGTATAGCTGAATTTTTTGTACAATATACTATCTCAATGTTGAGACTATTTAAGTAGTTATTATGGCTAATATCTTCTTCTGACTTCACATACAACTTGCTCTGTCATATGTGAAGAGATAGTTTCATATATTAGTTCCTTAGTTCATATATGACATATGTCATATATGAACTAAGGATCGAGTGAGTACGTAAATTGTCAGTTACCATTAAGACATTTTTTCTTTCAATATTTTAAAACATATTTTTCTATATTCAAAACATCGTTGATCGCTTTTTTGAAAGGATTGTTTCAAAGTTTCTCGTGAACAGTGGTAGCAAAATGGTAAATTTCAAGTGGGCTGATAGACGATTGGAGTGTGAAATGCCAAAACAAAAAAGTGAGTTATAATTTTTTGTTCAATGATTTTTCATATTGGAGTCTTTCTCTTTATTTTATGTGCCTCAAACTCCAACCGACCAATACTGCTATGTCATCAGAAACTAATCCCAAGGGCGTTTTTCTCAAACATTTCAAAAATTGATACATTAGAATTTTTTTGTATTCAACCAGTCTAGTACTTTCAGTGTGTGAAGATTTGCAGTCTCAAGATTCTTAAGTATTAAATACATCTAACAAACACCATTGTAAATAAGAATGAGTCAACGCATAATTCTCGACATTCCATCCACATCACTGCTATTTTCAACTCAAAAAATCGTTCTATAAGACTTTTTCGAAATATGTATGTTTTAAAAATTGAAATGACGATATATATTCATGATTCAGTAGTTAATATCTTTAACTATTTCTAAGATTTCTTTTTGCACTTTTTTCTGACGTTGCCTCGAAAAATTTTTTGTTCCAATCAAAATTGCTTTTGTTTTTGCCTCCAATTTCAGAATATTACTCCGAGGATATTTCAAAACTGCATCAAGATTCCCTTCGATTCAACTATCTAATCTTCAAGCCTAAATGACTGGAAGAGTGGATAGAATCAGTATGATGGTATACGGCATCGTCACGCCATGTGCCGTCACGGCAAACAATCGATATTGCCTGGAAAATCATCCTGTTGTCCTCAATAATAATCGTTATAAATATTTCTAAGAAAGTTCACAGAAAATAGTCTACTTTCTCAAACATCCATCGTATAGCAGTGTAAAACTCCTTCATTACTCAGTTACGCTATCTAAGCATGTTCTAACCTTTCCATCATAATTACGCATTACGATATGGAATTTAAAAATATCACGTGCTCTTTAACCACTCTGGTTCATCAACATCCCGAAATTCTTTTCACTTTAAACGTACACACAATCGAAGTATTCGCCGAGGTTATCATTGGGACGAGATGAGCGCGCCCATGTAATAATATGTAACTACAACGTAATTATTATGGAAAAGCGGCAACTGATGGCGAACTAAACGATTAAGATTCAGTCTGAAGGTCCAGATGTGATTCAGACCATTTCGCTGATAATGGCGTGTAAAATCCGGCCTTCGCATCACGTTTGGTAAATAGGGGTCCGTAGCGCAACTGGGTTAGCGAGTATAGCACGAGAGTAAGCGGAAGCGGAACACTATGAACTGGATCTGTTTGCGGAGCAACGTCTGCGATGTACTTGCTACGAAAAATGCACTCTTTCGTAGCTAAGTCGATCGACTTCTCGCACAACACTTTAAATATGAAAAAGTCGATTTAATATTCGCTAATATCTAGATGAAACATGTTTTAATGTATTGAATGAAGAACACTTCGCTTATCTGCACAAAATTACAATCACTTGACAAAATGGAGACAGGTTCGTATTAGGGATGCTCGATGGTCATCGATGTTTTTATATCGCTGTTGCTATAGGAAAAATATCGTAACATCGATGATAACGGAATTGATATCGATGTTAACTCACGGCCTCCGACAAGATCAATAGGGATGCTCGGTGATCATCGATGTTGAAAGCAAGAACATCGAAGTTTTTACATCGATGTTGCTATAGGAAAAATATTGTAACATCGATGATAACGAAATCTATATCGATGTTACTCCCGGCCTCACTCACGACCAATAGGGATACTCGATGATCATCGATGTTGAAAGCAAGAACATCGATGTTGCTATAGGAAAAATATCGTAACATCGATGATAACGGAATTGATATTGATATAACAAGAACATCGATGTTTTTACATAGGTGTTGCTATAGGGAAAATATCGTAACACCGGTGATAACGGAATCGATAACGATGTTAACTCGTGGCGTCACTCACGACCAATAGGGTCGTGCGATCATCGATGTTCGATGGTCATCGATGTTGAAAGCAAGACCATCGATGTTCTTGGTTTCTATTCTAGTTCTATTCGATAAATATCGAATATCGATGTTAGCTTTCGATTGTTACATCGATGTCAACATCGATGTTTTTCTAATATCGATCATCCTAGTTCATAAAAAGAGGTTTAAGATTGAACTACAGTCATTCCTCTTGGAGAGGGTTTTCTACTCTACAAGTGGATACTTTTGTAGTCGCACTTTATTGCTTGTCTGGTTCTTTTCTGAATATTATTTTATTTTAGATATTTTGTATTAATGTTTTGTATTAATTTCAATCGCTTTGTCAATTCCAATACTTTATTTTATAGTTAAAGGAAATATATCGTTTTATTATTATTATATATCTAGCTGCCAGAAACTAACAAATTATTCATTCAAGGCACCTGATATGTTCAGTTAGTTTGCTTCTTTTTCAATGACTCTTTCATTAAAATTTCTCACTTTGTAACCCATGATATATTCTGTTCTCATTTCATGTTTTCATGAAATGTCATGATTTTCATTGCCATATTTCATTTATTCGTACAAGCGTTCTCGTTCTTCGAAAAAGAAAATTGTATACTTGAAGCATTAGTAATAAGAAAAATTATATAATAATAATACTGTATACTATTTGTGAATAAATTCATTACTATTAGTTTCATATTGTTACTAGACAATTGTTACGGGGTTCAAACCCCTTTTCAAAAATGAATCTGTACACTCAATCTCAAAATAATTGTGTTAATTGTGTCATAAATAATAGACCAAACTGGAGAATTGAAAGTTTTTATCCACACAGATAACAGAAACCAACAACAAATAATAATTATAATATAACTTCATTGAATGGCAAATCATTACAGTGTTTCCTCAAATATTAAGAAAGAAGTAGAAGCAGATAAGTAGGGGCAAATCATTTCAAAAAGTGGTTCATATTGGCTTTCGCCAGTCTTACTATTAATTCCATAGAACCAGTTACTAAGCATGTTTTGCTTTTCGTTTTTTCTGTTTATCTAACAATAATTTTTTCGTTTGTGATCTGAAATTCAATAATTTCATCATTTTGTATTCGTTAATCAGTTGGTTTAAATATTTGGATAAGAAGTACGAAAATGATGCCTGAAACTATTAGACTAAATTATGTTTTGGTATATTTATCATCAGCATTTTGTCACAAATGTAATTCATTTTTAAGAACAATTTTGTCGACCAAATACTTTGATAAATAACTTAGCTTCAGTTTGTCGCCATTTTTACTTCTTACGTCCTTTGGGAATTCAATTTCCTACTTTGAATCTCGTTTTTTCAAATTCTTCGTTTTGAAAACTTAATTACCTTGTTTTCTTAATTGTTACGTGCTTTTTTCGAGGATATAGAACCCAAGAACCTTAATCCTCTTCCTCCTATTTCTCCCCCACCATGTTTTCAAAGCAAGTAGAAATTTAAAATATAAAAATGTTAGTTCTGAGAATAGGTGTTTAACAGAACGACTACAGCGAGAGTGTTAGCAGCACTTCCAGACAATCCGAACCTTCTGGTAGCCAACCTAGGAGACTACGAAGAAGATGCCTGACGGAAACACCAGAAGTCCAGATTGGTGATTCGAGAAGACCAAAGACAATTATTGAGCTCATTAAAATTACAACCTCTACAAGTACAATCTCTATGAACTCACAATTCACAATTGTAAGTTCATAAAGTAAATTAGTTTGAATTTCTCATTTGTTACTCAAAAATAAAGATTATGTCAATTGGTGTTTAGTGTAGCTTTTGATAGTGAGATTGGGACAACGAAACAATTGTCAAGCAACCATCTATTTCTGGGATAGTAAGCCAACTGTTTCAAATATCACAACGACTTTGAAACAAAAGGACCAGGATAATTTATGCGTTAATGGTACATTGTGACTACAGAGAGAACATTCGAACTAATAAGACACAAATTGACTACTAGAAATAATTTAACAGCGGTGAACTAATATCTTGTTGATTATTCAGTAAATTATCGAATTTTTTTCGGTTAAAAACATCCAAGGTTGTAAACCTTGATTAAATTTCGACTGAATTTTTAGCGTTAACATTGTATTTATTTAACATTTCTTATGTTTGGATATTATTAACATAACTTACTTCCTATTATTCCTTATTGTATTGATTTATTATCACATAAATTCATACGTATCTC
Source organism: Henosepilachna vigintioctopunctata (assembly GCA_030704895.1). Classification (NCBI taxonomy): domain Eukaryota; kingdom Metazoa; phylum Arthropoda; class Insecta; order Coleoptera; family Coccinellidae; genus Henosepilachna; species Henosepilachna vigintioctopunctata. The sequence continues at coordinate 1,788,212 of JARQZJ010000073.1, read as the reverse complement.
ATTGTAAAGTATAAAAAAATATTCAATCATCAGATAAAGCGAATATATTTGCGAAAGAATTATTATATTTCAACAAAATATAGTAAAAATAACAGTAGGTACTCATTTAAAGTTTATTCACTAAATCATTCAGAAGTACTAAATTTAACGGTTGAACTAAGGAATACTCAAATTCTATAGTAATTATTATGTAATTATTGAGTAATAACATTTATAGTAATAATAATAAATATAATGATGTTTATTAGCAAATTTCTAAAAATTGCCTAATGAATATGTAGATAAAAAACAGAAAATAAGAGGTACATTATTCAAAATTAATTCCAATCAACTTAAAACAGGTGTAATACTCAAACATATATTCCATAACACAGTTCTGAATTGCCACAGCTATAACATTGTTTCAAATCAATTGGTAACCTATTGAACAAAATCGAACCTGTTTCAAACATGCTATCCAAAAGCCTATTCAATGTAACATTTTGGATGTAGAGTTTATTGAGGGCTTTCTTGGGGGCAATTTTTGGATTTCATTTACATAATCGAATTTTTTATAAATATTTCAATTTTAAATAAGTATAGCAAAAAGAGTCCCAAAAATCGGCGTCTGTCTGACACTCATAAATCAGTGTCATCAGTTTATTCTGTAATTTTTGTAGTTGTTGCATTTCGTTTCGATTCTTACCGAACATTATGAACGAAAAATAATCAACATGGCAAAAATTGCAAAATAATAAAAATATTGATAATATTTATTGCGTAATAATGATATACATAAATTACACAAAGGTAAGAGTTCGGCTTTGCCGGTTTTCCACTCTACCTGAAAATATATACATAGTTATAAAAAATGAACAGAAGAAATTTAAACCTTACATACCATACTTTAAGTAAAACATTGAAACAAAGTAGAACATAAAAATAAAGTAACATCATGAGATCACTGATTTAACAGCGACATCCTAACACCCTTCCTGAATGAACTCAACGGCAACGAGAGGAAATCAATCCAACTATTCAAAATATTCGGTGCATCGTATGCAAAGCTACCCTTGAATTTACTTGTGTGATGTTGAGGTATAGTAAAGCCATTTACTCTTATGTTAACACCATGAACATCAGACCTTAAGGTAAGTATTTCGTGCAAATACTTTGGTTTTTCACATTTCACTAATTTCCACAACAACACATACATAAACCTTTTATTCAACTTGAGTTCCCCAAGTCACTGCAGGTATGGAGTGACATGATCTCTGTAAAATGAACAACATATAAATCTGACAGCAGTATTCTGAATTCTTTGGAGCTTTTGAATGTTGGCCTGGGTCAAAAAATTACAGTACACAGCACTTGAATAATCTGAAGTCGGATATACAAAACTTTGTACTAGTTTCAATTTCGTAGCTTCATTTAGAGATTTTTTGAAGATATTTAACATTTTGAGCCTCATGAAACATAGACTGTATGTTCTATTCACATGACCATCAAATTTCAAATTTTTATCTAAAAGGATTCCTAAACTTTTTACCTGGTCTACTCAACCTATTTCGGTATCATCAATCACCAACTTATTTTCAAATGACAGCATTATATATCAAACGTTTTGCTGTTTTATGTAAGTGACAGCAAAACCTAATTTTTAAAAACATTCCTACCAAAACCATACATTTCTCGCAATATTTTTTTCATCAAATAATCTGTATGTTTCTTGAAATTCCAATTGTCATCCAGAAAAAAACCATAAGTATTAATTATATTTTCTTTACTCTTTCCAACTCAATACTTGCAATATTCATTTTCAATAAATCAGAGTCAATACATCCAACTTATATTCACTTGCTACTATAAATTTAGATTTACTTATCTTCATACTAAGATTGTTATAACATAGCCACCTATATATAATTTCAAGTCAAAATTTATGACATGTTATTTCAGTTAATTCATTTCCAGTTATTCAAATCATTTTATCATTTGCAAACATGGTTATTTTTATCGCATTTTTACATAATAAACTTTGTCATTTATATACAAATAATGTCGTATTCTATGAAGTTATTCTCACTTGATTCTATTAGAAATCCTCAAGTGCGTCATTTCGATACTTATTGGGATGATTTTTTTTGTTTAAATTCACGAGTTGTTAAAAACCTCCAAACAGTGCAAATATCTAGTTGTATAAGGGAGTTTATAGAGAGAAGTGCAGACACTTATATCGAAAAATTTTTGATATTGACATATATTGACTTATCTTGGTACCGCTAAAAATGTTAAACTACAATCAGAAAGAAAACTTCATTACCGACATCAAATGGAAACAAACATCGCTGGCGGTACCACCGACAGTATAGGAAGCGTCGGCTTCCCAATGAAACTCCGCATCCCAATTTGTGATTTACCGTTTCGAGAGATTCTGATTTGTATCCATAATTAAAACAATTATCGGAGTTAACGAACTACGACGTCGAGCAAATAATTCAATGGCCAACTCAATTGATTAAGAAAATCATTAATTTTGTACCATGGTTGAATTGTTATTTCCATAATTCATGACGAAAGACAAGAAACAGACGGAGGATGTACGATCGGATTCCATCAATCATGATGCCATAGTGTTTGATGGAAAAGAATTGCCATCGGTTAGAATTCGTTGTGAGTACCTAACATGGAATAATTGACTGAGAGCATCTCTGGCAATTTTCTGTTTTGCCTGTTGATGCGACGGCCCGAAGAGACGGTTATGAGGGACATATATTTGCAGGCTGGTCTTGTACCGGCCTTATATTGATCGAAACATAATGATAATGAGGTACTAACTAAAAACGCTGCCATTTATACAGATCCCGGATTATTCAAGAGCGACTAGAAGATCGTATATTTATATAGTTTATCGTATGGACTTTCAATACCATTTTGTCCAGTTCGAAGACTTCCGCGGCAAATCATCCAGTAGGCAATGACATTTCCAGTGGTCATGCTGTTGAAATATCCAGTAGATATACAGGATATTCACCCATCATTCATCTCAAGGGTTATACTTTGATTTTTGTGTCTTATTTGTGATATACCTCACCTTGACATATTGGAATGCAACCCTGGTTGGAACTTGACCTGCTCTATAGTTGGCCCTTAGAACATTACACCTCTCAACTTGAGACCTTGCACCTTTCATGGTTTGGAGATCTTTCTTTACTGTTCCTTCTCTGTCTCCCTCTTCTACTCGCCTCGTAAACTATGCTGACTTCAGTACTTCCTCAGTATTTGTTGTCATATACACATGTAGGCATCCGAACTTTTAGACATGTCTTGATTCTCGCAATTTCGTTGATTTTGCTGTTGTATCTAATTTTTCATCCATTTCCGCTGATACTACTTCATAGCTCCTTTTAATCAATATTCTTTCAAATATTTCCAATGTTTTTCTGCCAATGAGATAGTTTTTGCATATTTTGTAAAAATTTTTACTTCGACAGTCCGATACTACAGTTTGAATTTTATCTATGTAGTGCGAGCCAAACTAGCTTCAAAAGACGTTGTACTTTGCACGTTGCTATGAATCAAAAAGTATGAAGAAAACAAAACTCCCTTGGAAGTACTGTACTGATCGTTGTCTAATTACAAGAATACTTAACAAAAAGATAAGAACAGCTAATGATTCATATTGAACTATATGAAAAAAGTTGTCTGAAATGTATCAAGGATTGCTATGTGTTTAGCCGACTGCCTGAACACCACAAATATGAAGCGCGCAGGGGGTATATCAAATATAGTTTAGCTCTTAGAAATTGAGTCGCTATTGACAGGCACTCGGGAGCAGAGTACGACCTATGCGAGCGGGAATATAACAAAAACGGTGATTAGGACACCTTTATCTAGAATAGATTCTGAATTATCCGAAGTTAAGGCCACTCAAATGATACGCCAAGCATTCCCCTCATTCGAAAATCGGTAGAGAATGTTTAAAAGACCGATACAACGTTAGAAAAACAAAAACCTGGGCTACCAAGGTCATCGACAACGTTAGAAAACGAAGAGTTTATATTAGCTTCACGTTGAGAGTGTATTCCAATTAGCTTTCACTATCACCAAATCAACTCATTCTGCATAAAGAACCAAAGATGCACCCTCTTAATTCAATTAGAGCAAGAATTGAAGCCCAAGAACATACTCGTAGGTTTGATTTTCTGAATTCGTCAATTCAGGGCTTTTCGACATTGAACAATATCTTTTTGTTCTAATTCAACTCTTATTGACCTTTTCAGGGGGAGTTTAGTTCTCTCACTTCTCAAGTTGAAGAAGGAATCCTGTTCTCTGAAACAGTTGAAACACAATACCTATACTTTACCAAAAGGCAACCATTAAGGATAAGGACTGTTATTGTTGAATTTCCTAATGCAAGACAGACTAGTTTCAAAAAATTTAAAACAGATTTGGTGGCTACGTATCTTGAGTGTAATATTGATGCGCACCTTGGTAGGGGTTGGCATATTGGTGAAATCTGCAACGAAATAAGTAGAAGTTACTACGCTATAATGCAACTCAAATCTAGCCTCAGTGTTGACGATCTGCTCAGAGTTTATTATTCTTTGGTAGAGAGTCATCTTATGTACAATGTTTTGATATAGGGAGCAACAAATAACTGGAAAAGAGTATTTGTTGGTCAAAAAAAAATTCTGAGGCTAATTTTTCATATAAAGCACATGGAAACCTGTAGAAATCATTTTGTGCGTTATAAGATGTTAACTTTTCCATCCATTCTGATGTGGAAGGCTGCCATTTATGCGAAAACTAATTTGGAAAATCTCAAACAGCTTAGAGATATATGTCACAAGAAATTTGAATATCGTGGTCATTCCGAAACACAGGACAAAACATTTCAGAAAATCTCTATTTCTGTCCATTTGCGTGTAAAACCGACTGCCTGCGAGTCTACTCTTTCGATCAACAAATTCAAGCTGGAAATAGAGAAATATTTGATTGACAGAGTATTATAGTCAATTGAAGAATTGTGAGATCTGTTTTATGAAATATGATTTTAGGAAATATGTTTTATACAATATCTTGTGATATTTATGTACTAAAGCTTATATGTTACTCATTTTTATATTTTGAACGTTTCAATGCAAACATGCACTTGTTTGATTAGTCCTATTGCTTATTTTCGAGATGTACATGCCTTATGGTCCCACGTACGAATAAACATTTTCATTATAATTATTATTATACTATGAAGGTGACCTGACTAACAGCAACGGTAATTTTCAAGTTCCATTCAATAGTACCTTCCAATGATTTTATTTTTTGGAAAAAAATTTCAAATTGCTGTATTTTGAAAAGTATTATTTCAGTAATATTTTCAAACATATTTTTTTGAAAATAACAAGTAATAACATTAGAGATATTATTTTTCACGTCGTCCTATCAAACAACTTTGTATAATAACGTCCTATAAACAACTTATATAATAATAAGCATGTTGTTAGTTTTTCAAAGCAGTTGTTAAAGCTTTGATGATGGTTCAAAAGACCGAAACATATGTCGAGTAAATGAACTTTTTTGTTCGAGCAATGTGTTCAAATTATTCGATTCGGTGCTTGTTAACATTTATTTTCACGAATACAACAAAGAACCTCGAACGGAATCTATTCGACATTCTGTTCGCATAAAATTTGATGTATCATCCGATGGAGATGAATATTCAACAATACAATTTAACAAGAATTTATAACGCTGGTATCGCTACCATATGCTTTATTCGGTCATCAATAGGTTTAAATAATTGCATTTGTTATAACATGTGGAGTAACGGCCGCGATACGCCGGAATATTTCATAAATTGAATATCTAATGAAATAATAAAATTTATATATTCTTTGGAATTATTCTATACCGTTAGAATTTTGGTGATCTTAGTAGTTATATTTTTAGATAATGTCTAATTATGATAATTTTGTAGTTGTTACTGATGATTTTTAATGAATAACAGTACTGTCGATTCGTTTTTCACTTCTCCGCATGAAAGACCAGATAAATGAGCGGTCAGTTATTTTTGGAGGTACATCAAAAATATATCTGAAAATATAGAGCTTTTAGAATATTTTATCTTTATATTTGTCCTTGTCCTTATAACTATTCAAATATTAAAAAGCTTTACGTAAAAATAGACCTAAAATCATGGAATATATAGAAAATACAGAAATTGAAATATAAACAAAAATATACATATCTAATGATAATATTTATCGAAATGAGCCGTCTCAATCATTTCACATCGTTCGGTTCAATTCAAATCGGTAGTACAGAATTCAAGAGAAATTGTCGAAATATTTCATTAGCCCTGTTAGTAGGTAAATAGTTTTTAAAATTTTTTGTTTTATGTTTTCTGTGATTTGTTCTGGCAAAAAGTGTATAATCCACCCATAAAAATTTTTATGGGTCGTTTCGTAGGTTTTGTAGTAGTAATATTGATATATTTCATTGTGTGAGTATTATTATTGAAAATGCTAGGAATGCACGAAATAAAAAAATTTCAGTTACGAAATTAAGAAAAGTTACTCAATAAAATTACGAATAACAATTCGTAACTTCATTAAGTAAATGTCCTAATGATTTTTGTATTTGTATTGAATTTCCATTTTTATTAGATAATCTCAATAAATTATTGAAATCATAAATTTTCAACATTTTATTGAAATTATAAATGGTGTTCATAATATAATAAAAAGCACTCATGATAAAAAATTCAGTTTTAAAATATTCTTTACACTAATTACATTACTCACATTACAACCACTTAGGGGAGAGTAATTAATTTATTATTTCATTTAGTAATTAATTATTTATTTATTAATAAATAAACCTACAGTACCGTCACCCTAAGGTTTTATCAGGTTTAAAGAAATCACTTCGGTTACATAATTTCTATTACGTGATTTTGGTAAAAACACTCATTGTATATAAATAAAAACAATAAAATAGCAAACTACTAAGAAAAAACAAAACTTCATTAATAGAATATGAAAATAAAACAGGCCTCTGAAGAAATGGCCTCCAGTACCGGCCGGTAAATATATTGTCAGGAAATGTTGCTTAAGACAAAAATAGTCACAAATATAATCTTCTGGCTATTTGGAAATGGGAGCACAAGTCTCATGGACCCAAATCCTGCATTTTCCAATTTCCATCATAAGATTCATGGCAAAGAGGACAAGCAGTCTTTGACTGATTAGCGATATCTTGAGAAAATCTTTGGTTTTCCATTTGTTTTTCGCTTTTCTTGTAGACTTGCTTTCCCGAAACCAAACCTTTCCCTTTCTTGCTAACTTCCTTACCTGACAACAAAATATTTCTTCGATCAACAGAATCAATCTCATTTTTTTTGTTTGCTTTTCTTTAAAAATATTTTTGTATGGTGAATTTGTTAATATTTCACTTTTTTCAGCTTTTCGTCGACGTACGGTAGCTCTTCTTTTCGAAGCAGCAGGAACCGGTAATATTTTTGAAATTATTGCTTTAAAATTTTCAACTGACTGGTCATTGGTAGCATTAGTTTGAGGCAGTGTTAGTTGATTAGTTGAGGCTTTGGGTTGAGAAACAGAAGTACCAGGGAGAACTTATTTTCTTTATATGTTTATCTCTATTTATCTTTTGTTTTATATCTCCCTTCATTGCCCGACATCATTGTTTATCTATAAAGAAATAAAACTATTTAAAAATGAACTTTTATAGCGGGCGGTACTGAAAGACACTTTTGTGGCCGTTATTGTAGGAAACGAAAGAATTATGTTTTATTTTTTGTGATAAATACAAATGCAAAAAATCTGAATTTATACTCAATTTATTATTTCTCTAAGTATTCAATACATACCACGATTAACTTCCGTTAAAATAACCCAATAAACTCTAGTTATCATCCACGAAATTTTATCAAGGTATCATACGTTTACCACGCGTAATACAAATTTTCGCATTGGCCGCAAATGTGTAGCGACAGGTCAACACTTCTCGAGCCTTCTACATAGATGAGTAAACTGCACAAAAGGGTGCGAAGAAACTGTCTTGATCTATTATACAATAGCGGAAACCAGCTATTGCCTGTAATGGATGGCGGCTGATACTGTGGGACTCTCCCCTACTTAATTTTTTTGCTGATGGACAATATGGATTTTCATAGTTGTTAGAATTACGTAACCAGAAATTATTGAAATTGAATTCTGAAACAAACGGTTGAAAAGATGACAAAACAAGTTAGGATATTAGTGTGATTTTTTAGCGTAGTTTTTTTTAATCGAATAAAACACTCAATTTGCATCATATATTCGAAATTTTCATTGAAATTGATAACTTGGCCTTTGTCATTTACATTTTGAAGATGATTTCATGTAAATGTTGTCTGCCGCTCCGTATCAAATGGTCCATTCGGAAGGTCCAATTTTGCGTCACTTTTTCGAGCATTTCGTCTGTATCCCACGAATTACGCGTGTTATATTATCCTGCAAGGCTTCAATCGTGTTGGGCTGGCCAAATACACTAACGACTTTACATAACTTCACAAGAAATAATCCATAGGCTTCAAATCGCATGATTATGGCGGCCAATTCACAGGGCCATTTCGAGAGATAGTTGCTCACCAAATTCATTCTTCAACATGTCCATTGTTTCACGAGCTGTGTGGCATGTGGCACCGTCTTGATGAAACCACATGTCAGCCAAGTTCAACTCAGCCAATTGGTGCAAAAAAGAGTTGCTCGATATCGTTCGCGGTTGACGGTAAAGTTTCTTCCACGGACGTCTTCAAAGAAAAATGGACCGATGATGCCACCAGCCCATAAACCACACCAAACTGTCGATTTTCGGGATGCATCGGTAATTCTTGTATAGCATGTGGCTGCCATTTTGTTTATTTACATATCCGCTAAGCCAGAAATGAGCCTCATCGCTGAACACAATTTTTCGATAAAACAGCGGATTTTCATTAAGCTGTTCTAAGACCCATTCACCAAAAATTAGACATTCTGATAGGTCATTCGACTTCAATTCTTACAGAAGTTGAATTTTATAGGCTTTCAAACCCAAATCAACACATAAAATTTTCCATGTGGTAGAGTAACATATGCCTAATTGCGAGAACGGCGACGAATTGACATTTCACGATCCTCATTAACACTGTACGCTACGACTGAAATATTCTCTTCGGTACACACTGTACGTATGCGAGACAATGGTTTAATGTCCAAAAAAGTAAACTTGGTGCGAAATTTGGTGATAACAGCACGAATTGTTGATTCACCAGGTCGATTATGACGACCATAATATATATGGTCGTATCAAACGATACACATTTTTCACACAGCACGAATTTTCATAGTAAATTTCAACAATTTGTAATCGTTGCTCGTTTGTAAGTCTTTCGAAGATGAAATGGCAGAGTATACTGAAAGCTTTTCACCCTAACCGATGACTCTTGGATGTTATTACCAACCAGTGCTGCCAACCTGAAAAACCTAACTCTTAAAAATTCACCCGTTAGATTCTCAATATTCACTCGAAATGATAGAAGATAATTTTCTGATCAAATGGTCGTTTGATTGAATGATTTATCAGCATTATTTTTGAAAATGTATCGTTTCATTACAATCTTCATGTAGTTCTCCATTATTTTGTTATTTTTTTTTTCAGGTTCAACATTTCAATAATTTGTTTCCCTATCAATTTTCCATTGTTTTTGTGCAACAGACATTTTGTGTTGTCCAAAGTATTCAATTCATATATCATGATTTCTTTGCTTCAGTATTTTAACCGTTTTATTCCTCAAACAACGGATGTCCCACAGTCTATTATTTGCCTATTTTCCCATGAAATTATATCAGTTTCATACACATTATGAAACAATAATATGACAATTTGTATCTCTCGTGATTAGTACCAATAAAAAAGTGTGAACGTCATAAAATAGTGTATCAGGTTCCATGAAAGAAAAAGATTTCAACCACATCACTCGATGTTGATAATTGAACTAATTCAATTCTCTATGGTATTTTAATACACAAATTCTCACTTTTCAGGTTGCTAGCATATCGTAGCATAATTAGATAATTCTCTATAATTATCCTTATTATTAAATAAATTGATAGAAAGTCTGCCGATCATAAAATAATTATAGTTTTTATTCGATATAACAATTTTTGCATTGAAATCTCCTAGGAATATTGTAGAAAATTTACCATAAGGTATATAGTTAATTGTTTTCTAGTTTTGATAACACGTTTTCTGTTCTCTCAATATGTTGCACGAAGAATTGCTTAACCTTAGATCAGTGTAATTAATGCTAGTGATTATTTAATTGGTAACAGTTGTACGTATACCTACAATACGAATTTCTACTCTACTTACGCCCAAGAAAATAGAACGTGAAATAATGAGAAAGCTTACTCAAGACTGGAGTTAATGAATAAGTACACTTCTTAGTAAAAAATGTAATCAAATTACTTTTTTTCTATTTCGAGAATGTTTAGGACGGTAAATTTTGGAATGCTGATGATCAAGATATTGATCAACAACAATTGTATCAAATTGTACGTCAAAGTTTTTTCAGATCAGTTGGCAACACTGATCATTGTTGACTAGTTGGCAAAACTATTTTTTCTGCGATATTGCAAGAGCATACTGCGACTACAGTTAATTTACTTCTTCTATTGTTAGATTTTTTATTAACCGGGTATGTAAATATTTTATTACTAAAGACAACGTGTACAAACTTTTTGATTGGAAGAAATTTTCAAAATGACATGTAGCTTTGGTTGAGGATTAAATATTCTCATTTGAGGATGATGAATAATCGTTTATATTAAAATGAAAATCATCATTTCTTGTATTCGAAATCGAAAAAAATTATAGCTAAACTATGCCATTTTATCGTGAAATAATAAATAACAAATTTATATGACAAAAAGAAAATTTGTTTTTCTAATATTTTTGGTAATACCTATTTTATTTTCGATTTTTTTGAATGAAGTTGTGAAGATACAATTGTAGACTAAGCGATTTGCTACAAATTATGTCTGCGCAATTTTTTTTGGGATTCATAGTTTGTGAGATATAGAGAAAAAGGCGTTAGCACTACTTTTTCCAATATGGTGGCTGTCAGACAAAGATTGCCACTCTACACACTAGTAGTTGAGCTCCTAGTCACCCTCCACACATCTCGACGATAAAATTACGTCCTCTGAGAAACGCAAAGCCAAATGTAACTTTTCAAAGGAATATTATGTAGATAATACTTTAGTTTTTATCTATATGAAAACTCAATTCCACGATATATCTATAATATCGGTAAAAGTTGGGTTGCGCCATGAAAAATTTCACAATTTCACGAAAGCAATAAAAAAAGTTTGAAGTTTACTTTCCTAGCGTTTGAAGTACACTATCAGTTTTAAATTCAAGATAAAGTATATTTAAAAATGAATCGTAGTTTCTTTTAGTACAGCCCGTAAACCGCTTCAGAGTATAACGTGTTGCATAAACCAACAATAAAGCAGATGTTATTCCGTAATTATTCCTTAAATTTAAGGTCGATGATCAACTGACCAATCTCCATGATCACTGAGCATATCGTTAGATTTATCGAATTTTCTGACCCGCGACTCGAACACACCATTTTCATATTTACGTAAGAGTTCAAGATAATATGCTAATAGATGACCCGTGAGGCTAGCTTAACTGTACACCGTTTGAATATTTACCTACAAATTCTTCAAATTCCCCTTGGTAAAGATGACCAGGAGTAGTATTTCAAATATTTCATAATTTCACAACTTACAATAAGAATAATGCTGATTGAACGCCCAGGTAGTAAACTGACGGTAATACATATGGCGTCTTATATTGGTTTCAATATGTCGGGAGAGACGCCGACTGAGACGTCTCTCTGACCATGCAGTGACGTCGAAATGTCACAAACTCAAGACGTCATCTTGTTCAAAAGACGTCATTAAATTACTTCAAAAAGACGTCGATTAGTAGAGCAAATTAGACGTCGTAAAGACGTTCTTCAAAGCCTATATTGTAGGGGTTCCATAATTTAATTAAATTAATTGATAATTGATGAGGTCGATACTTGTTGTAAATCGATAAACATAATACCAATTGTTAAACTGATTTACACATATATTAAAAAGAATACTGCATGACGTACGTTTCGATGAGATTCACCTTTTTCAAATGCTACGTGCAGACTAATGAACATTTTTCGAATACATACAATATATAAACTTAAATTATGAATACAGAGAAAACAGGTTGATAACAGGTAGAGGGGATCAATTCATACTGGACTACTATATAGTAAACTAAGAAATTTTGAAAAGATTGAGAAGGGGGCTTTAGGTATGATCGATTTGGCTGTTCAAAAGGTTGCCAGAATATTTGTATTTATTAATTTGAAGGGATTAAAAATCAACTACAAACTTTTGACAGTGAATATTTAGTACGTTCCGAAGAACATCGAACTCGTTGGAAAGGCCATACAGGGAAGTTTCAACATTTTATGGAAATCATCAGTGGCAGCATCCGTACTTTATACATTCGACATTTTTTTTCAAACGCATCAAGTCCTTATCTCTTCAAAACGCGGGAAACATCTAGCGAACTACTCACGTCACGTGATCTTTCCTCGGGCTTAAGATGCTGTCGCTGTGATCTTTTGATTTTGATGAGGTCCGGAATTTCTTCCATACGCCTCTTCATCTCGTTTTCCCCTTTTTTCTACTGCGTTTGGGAGTTTTAACCTTAGCCTACTACTGACTTGGGAGCGCCAGCCTCTCCTGAGGATTCAGCTAGAGTTGGGAACTCCGAAGAATTCCCCCTTCTCCGTTTGTATGTATTTTCGTACTCTTGTTCTAATTTTCGTTTCCATTGCATTAGGAAACTTCGTTTGTCTGTTTTGCTGATCTTAATTTCAGTTACTCTTTTTACTTCGTCGTTTTCATGCTGTTCCATTTTTTCTAATATGTTTTTTGTTTGTTGATTTGTTGATTTTTTCTTCTAGGGTTTCTATTTTGATTTCATTTCTGATTTGTTCATTGGTTATATACCAGGGGGCTCCTATTGCCGTCCTGATTATCGTATTCATTGTTCCTTGAAGTCCTTTTTTTCTATAGTTGTCGTTTGTGTGCCATATTTCACCTGCGTATGATATTGCAGGGGTAATTATGTCATTTATTATTAGTTTTTTGTTTTCCATCGATAATTTACTTTCGCCGTGCAGCAGGGGGTAGAGTTGTCCCTGGAGCATTTTGGCCTTTTTTCTGTTTTCTTCTATTAGTCTGTTGAAGTTCAGGTGTTCGTCAAGTATTACACCCAGGTATTTAGCTTCTTTTTGCCATTTTATTTGTTGCTCTGCTACCTCTATCATTTCCGGTAGCTTAGTACATCTTCTTCTCTTGTGATCAAAATATACTCGGACTGTTTTTGTTGGGTTTATTTTGATTTTCCATTTCTTATAGTATGTCTCCAGTGTATTCATGTCTTCTTGTACCTAGTCCTCTGTGGATTCTGATTTTATTTCTGTTCGATATGTATATTGCGGTGTCGTCAGCGAATTGCGCTATTTTGCAATTCTTTAGTTTTGGTGTGTCCAATGAGTAGATGTTGAACAAAAGTGGTCCTAGCACCGATCCTTGGGGTACTCCAGCTTTTATTTGTCTTTCTCTTGATTTTTTGTTGCACATTTTCACTTCATATTTTCGGTCTTCTAAGTACGACATTATCATGTTTACAATTTTCCTCGGGAATTGTTTTTCTTTCATCTTGTATATGAGTCCTTGGTGCCAGACTCTGTCAAATGCTTTTTCTATGTCAAGGAATATTGTTCCAGTCGGTGTTGATAAATTCAATTTTTCCTTGATATAAGATGCTGTCTAAAAACCCAGATCAAAACTTATGACTCAAATACGGAATACAAAATAGTTTAGTGTTATGTTTGGACTTTCTGTCTCGATAGTATTGAAGTTGTGGATGCTTGAAGCTATCGCTATCAATAAAATTGAGTGAAATGTGGCTGTCCAAACGAATCGACAAGATGTAAAGAAACAAATAGCTGAAAAATGAGGATTTGTTTCGGGTGACTCAACTAGAAAAACAACGCTGTTCAAACAAAGTCAAAAAAAACAGAATGAAAGAAAAAGAAAGGAGCATATCCAAGGTAAATTCATTTCATTTTTCATAGCATTTCACAGGGAAAGAGTGAGAGTAGAAGAAGAATGAAAAAAAGAGGAGAAAATCCATGACTTTCAGTATACTCAGAAGACGGCACTTTAAGAAGTAGATGAATATATGTATATAATACTCATGGAGTAGCGAATTCACAGTGTTTTATTCGGACTTTCCGCGGACCATAAACTTAACCATCAAGAAGATAAAGTAATCACCATCAAAACCCAACATCGCAAATTTTCACGAAACAAAATAAAGATTTTTCCAAAACATAAATCGTTGCACGTGCCGTATCTGAGTTATATAACACTCCGCCACGTGAAAAATATTCTTCGGCCACTCAACGTCTTGTAGCTGTTGACCACATAAATTTATAGCGAGTGTTTAGCATAAAAATTTGCATTCAAGTTTTGAACGAGCGAAATGCCTACTAACGAAATTGCATTCCACACGTGCCTAAATTATGTAGATATTGAGATATTCCAATGAATTTGTGAAGACTTCCACTAATTTCCCATATATTGGTTGTAAAGGCAACTATGAATGTTATTGATCCTCATTTATATGTAAGTATGTTTAAGTTACACGTAGATTTTGCATATAACAGAAAATAAAATATTGAAATAATCAGAGAGGCTTGAAACACCGACATTCTACTACACTAATGGAATGTCAAACACTGCTTACACAAATTCTCAGTAAATTCAGGTATGTTTTACATACAGAGTGTTTCAATTTTTCAATTCATCAGACAACGACCATATGCTAGTTAATCGTGGAAACATTGAAACCGCCATTTTCTATTTTATCCTGATACATTTTCAATATATGCTCGTCTAATTTGAAACACTTAGATAATGGTTGTATGAAACTCGTGATAATGGCTTAGTAGCCCGAAACATATATAGAGTGTTCTCAATAACTTCCGTGTAATTTAGTTAATTTTTCTGAATTAAACGATACATTTCACCAGTCCGCCAGGTATTATGTGAAAATTTAATTGAAATAATCTCACATTTTTATCAAGAGTCTTTCATGGGTCGTTTCGAAATTTAACATTCATATAGATCGCTGAAATAAGTAAAAATAAGTGTAGTAGAAAACGTTGGTCTATAAGTTCGAGGAAAATGCTATATTGAATACCTACACAAATGCTTCACTATTATTGTATTAACGCAAATCATTAAGCTTCCAAAAAAATTTCGGCATATCTTTGAAAAGAAAGTATAAAGCACTCTGCAAATCTTTAAGTTGAATGCAAACAATAAACTGAGGACATCTTGAAAGTTAAATATTACACATCTTGAGTGTAATATAGAACTGAGGCAAACAAAATGAGATTTCAGGTGTAAAGAGATCTACAAGACAGCTTCAACGACTACGAAACTAAGAAGTGGACGAACTCTAATTTACTAAGCTTTGGAGTAAAAATTATAACTTACATACCTTACTAACATTGTTGAGAAAGTAGCATTTTACATAATAATGGTAATACTTAATGATGATAAATCATTCAATTATGTCTAACAACAGATCTTAAATATCATTTCTGGTTATGGAATATAAGTAACGTCTCTTAGAAGCCAAGAAATTGACACTTCCAAAATTCTATGATTTCTATGACTCTATTGTTATGAATACCTTGGACTTATGACCTACCGACATAATCGGTACGATCGATTTCTATGTATGTACTCAGCCTAATAACTAAAAGTTTCCTCGTTGAAAGTTGAAAATTCGCAACAAGCAGCTACAATCCATGGTAGCAAATGCGAAAAGTAAAAACTAGTTTCTCGCATTTCAGGAAGAACGGACAGGCCAACAAAGCGATGATGAAACTGGTAATGCTTAGTGGATGGTAAAACTGGAAATTTGAATTACTAGTCAATGGCGTAGGAAAAAGTGGGCAGACTGGGTCTGATCAGTGCTTTAAAATCGATAAATTCGAATAGTCAAAAAGTCGAAAATATGAAATAAATCAAAGCCTTATTATTTGTTGAAAAAAGAAGTTTTCATAGTCAAGATACCAGAATATATTTGCAATAATTTACATATTGACCTGTACTTGAGGAGTGTCAAAAGCGTAGTGCGAATTGCGTAGATTGATTATTACAATTTTATCAAAGAAAATTCAAAAACAACGTTTCAATTAAAACACCTTCAATTGCATCAAATTAAAATTTAAATAGAGACCCTCACAAGTTTTGGGCATAAATAATTTGTGCAGGATACATAGAATAAAATTCATTTTATCGATGAAATGATCGTCACGTTTCTATCATTACTATTTTAAATAATGTTCATGCTGGATTCACTTTTAAGAAATACCTGAAATGTGGATCAAATGGTCTCATTATAAATATTGAAAACATGCATTGTATTTTATAAATATTTATTAGACTTGAAAAATATAGATACTCGTTCGTTAGTCATTGTAGCTTCAGAAGAGTTCAGGAAATAGAAAATATGTCTTCTATTGAAATCATGAAGTTGATGTTTAGCCAGAATACTTCATACGAAATTTTCTGATGAATATTTTTGACTTATTTATTTAGAGGAAGAAAATAAATTTTCATAATTTATTTTTTTTCCAAAGTAATCGTTAACTAACCTAACTTTCGTATCGAATGACAGTAAAATTTGAAATTATTTATTTAAAAAAATGCTTTTTTTATCATCATTTTTGAATTATTTTCTTGCTTTCAAATATTCTATAAAAATGACAATGAACAACCGCAATAATCACTACTCCTCAGAAAACCCTTTTATGAACCTTTTCAATAACTTACATATCATACATAATCCAAACTGACAAATTTTTTAATTTAAGATGATAATTTTGATAAATGAGTAGAAATATTTATTTTCTGTCTTAAAATTTCACAAAAATGTGCTTTTTCAAATATATGATTAACATATAAAAACTTCAACAAATTGAGGTTATCTATTTATATCAATCTTATAACAAAATATCTTATAACAAAAATGAAGATCGAACATTATCTTCGTCATTCCTCGATTCTACGCCACTGGTTCTATCGGAGACTTTAATCGGTATCTATGTTTTATTACTTCGGAGAAAAATTCCCTGGTGGAAGCGTTTAATTTGCTTTTGCAACTGTTCGTGCATTTTTTTGCCAGAGGGACATGTACGATTTGATCAGAATAGGGAATTTTATGTTCCTTACGGATGTGTTGGTATTTAGTCGTGGTCTTTTACGCATCTCTGACGGGAGCCCTCGTTCTGAAAATCCAATAAAAAATCGTCAAGAATTTTTCGCTACATTGTTTTATGGATTGAAAAAAATGCGGAAGGGCAAGACTAGTTTCTTCAGCTGAAGCAACTTCTTTCTTGGTTCAACGTTGTCTGATATCCTAAAGTAATGCCCTCTTGCACCGAACTCTAAAAGATACCCTTAGACGTCACTAATTCTGAATTAGGTACTTGTATCACCGCTAGGTTTCGCTGGCTGTGCAATTCATAGGAACCGTTCACTCACAGTCTTGTTAGAAATTTAATTGAAAATCATACATATATGATGCTGTTCATAAATATAGTTTAGATTATTCGGATCTAAAATACAGGAATCTTGCATCATTCATTATTTTAAATCAATGTTTTTCAGATATTCGTCCACGAAGTATTAAAATTCGTGTATTCATTCATCTATGAAATTATCACTGGGTAATAATTGTCACCTTGCAGTACTAACTTAAAATAAGCTGGCACATTATACCAAATCTTTGCTGGTATACTTTTTGAATATCAGAAACTAATACAGTATACTAACATAAACTATGTTAAGAATTGCAAAAATTTTATTTTAATGCAGAATTCAATTCGACGTTGTTAGCACATTCAAGTTGATAAGTTAGGTCAGATTGTTTCACTTCGATTTCTTACACTATGAAAATGAATAATGTAACCACAGAACACAACCTATTTTCTGTGCATGTAACCAAGAAAAATGGTCAATTTATAGAAAAAGAAATTATATGAATAATTTCGTACAGTCTATTTGCATATGAGGTGAAATAATACACAATAGTTTACTAACCTAATCTTCATACCCAATGCTGATCATTTATTTATTTTTTTCAAACATGATACTCAATTTAACCAAAAGTTTCAAAAAAGCAAATCGTTTAATTCATATTTATGAATTCTGAAGTAAGATTAGTTCGTTAGGTGACCATAAATTTTTATCAGATCAGCAGATTTGACATTTAATTATTATTTTCGATAATTGTTTTTCGATAAAAGTTTTTCTTTTTCTGCTTATGAAAATTTTCAAATTGAATAACTGAAAAATATTAATTGCAATTATTTCGAATATCTGGTTCATCTTTCTCAGTTCTAAATTATTTAGGAGCTTTCATACTATCGTATTTCTATAGGACAACTCAGATATAATAATTGCTAGAGTCACTAAACATAGTTTATTTCAATCAATTTTGGATTTGTAAATCTTTTTTCTCAGAAAATTGTATATTTTCGAAGATCATTGAAAATTTATGTTATTATCAATTTGAAAACCTTATTATTGATTAAATGTCACATGATACCGTTTTCTAGTTTTTTTTACGTTATAGATTCATTTATCGAAAAATTCATGAATTTTTCATTGAAATGACAATTTGGGAATTTGAAGGGAGATTTGAATTTATATTTTTACTGAAGTAATTCGAAGGTCTTTTGAATATGAATATAGCCAAATATGGCTACCCATATACACACTAAATTCCAGATTACCTGAAAAATATGCAAAAGTTGTTGGAAAAATATAGATGGATAAATACCGTTAATTGAAATCTTAATTTGTATAGAACACACACTTTATTAAAATTTGTTTGAAACTATTTTAGAAATGAATATATAATCTTGTATTTGTTGTTGCTTTGATGTTTATCTCCAATAACTTAGCATATATGTAATCTGTAGAGTATATTGGTATATTTAACCTAATAATATATTCAAAAAATTACTCTGAAATTAATAAAGAATAAAAATTCAGATCAATGGATTAAGTTTTTTAGTGGATAATAACATTTTGAATAAATAATGTGTAGAACATATTTGTAATTTCAATTATTTATTTCAGAAGAGTTTACTTTTCGCTATAAGATAAGTATAAGTTTTTGTGTATAAATGTAATGAGAGCAAACAGTACTATTTCAATTTAGAACAAAATTGATACAAAATATTCATTAATGATAAATGAATGATAAATGCATTCATATTAGTTTTGTCCAAGTAAATATAAAAATAACAGTAACGAAAACAGTAACAAACAGGTTGAAAAGTATAAAAAATAATAGTAACATTAAGTGAAATTCAGAATCGTTGTAAGTTATCTAAATATACACAAAGAAATATAGCAGTAGCACAACTAAAGAAGAAAACCTAATTACCTATTTGTGAGTATCTGTGGGTGAATTTGAATTTTGTATGTAAACATTAACGTTGTCATGGTCTTGATATAAAATGTAATCATTGAAAAGATGCACGAATATTCGATTGAATATATTGTCAGTTTACTTTTACAGGTTGAATGGAAGTTGAATTGTTTGTAATGTGTGTCATATATGACAAATTCGTTCAGAGTAGAACTTGACATTGTCAGTAAAATGTTAGTGACTACTCTAGCCTAGGTTATGTATGAAAGCAAATTAATTTTTCCAAATCGAGATTACTTATTTTAATTGCGAGTTATGAGCGAATCTGATGACACCGATGAATTGTTGTTGATGCCTCCCCATATTGATGATAATCAACTTCTTGATAATCATTTTACGCCCTATTATCAAATTGTAGACAAACTTATATCACAGGTATCCAAGCTGAAAAGTAGAATAACAAGTATAGAGAATTCATCAGATGTTAGTTTAGGTTCAATTACTAGTTCAATTGATACGTATCTGAATATGAGGAGTAGTGACTCTAGTAATACTTGTAGAAGGTGCTATAGTTATGAGAGTCTACCTCAAAACTCTGAGCAGGGAAAGTATACAACACAATGTATGAGTACTCAAAGTACACCACAGAAACCTAGAAGTAATTTGATGCTAAAATCTTTTCCAAATTCACCAAAGCATGAGGAAGATACAAAAAGGTTCCGAAAACCTTTGTATAGAACAACTGTAGTCACAGATCAATTCCAAGAGAGGAATGTAGTAAATGAACCTGAATTTTCAAGGCCACCGGTGAACATCATAAGAGAAATTGATGATTTTTTATCTAATGTAAAGAGCCCAGCAAAACCTGAAGCAGTGAGAAATTTAAATTTTGATAATGTAAAGAGTGAATTTTCTGAAAGACAAAATCGTACCCTAACTAATGTCCAGCAAATATTGAAAGGTAATTAAAAGAATATATTGTTACAGATTAATTTAAGCACTAACAAATTTATACAGTTCATCATCAGTAATTTAAAACAATGAATTATTTGAATCTTGTACCTCTAGGTTAATAATTGCATTAAAAATTGTAAATCTGATTGTATAAATAATGTATTCATTACTTGAATATTTATACTCCTACTTTGCATTGTATTGTTTTTTAGAGATGGGAGAGCAAGAAGAAAGAAATAATGCAATATTGGAAAGAAAATCAGATAAAACGTCTTCAGATGATGATATCAAAAATGAAGAACCTAAGAATTCAATTGACTGGAAAAATGGTATAGAAACAGTTAGTATGACATCAACAGATTCTTCACTTACTGATAAAACCACAGTCCTATACCAACCAGCATATACTAAACATAAAACAGTCAAGGAATCTACAAACCACAGAACAGGTCAAGATTGTGGCAATAGAAGTAGTTTGGTCACTCAACCATTTCAATATAATTCAGAGAATGCTACAAAATATAGCATAAATTATCAAAATTCTGATAGAAATAGTGTAGATAGGGATCAAACTGTGATTGAAAATCTTAATGCCATTAGTAATTCTGCCAGAAAGGAGGTCTCCACTCCTCAGATTGACATCCATTCAAATGCCAAAGAAATGCTCATCATGCATAAAAAGCTTCTTGATGAGACCCAATCTCACACAGATCTCAACAATTATCCACTTCCTACCAAGAAGGTTGTTGGACAAGTTAACGATTCTAATTTGGGTGCTGTGAGTTTAGTCAATTTATGGAATAGTGCAGACATGGAAACTGAAAGGAATGAGGAAAAATGCATCCAGAAATTGCAGGAGGAAAAACTGAGAAGGACAGTAAGTGATGAGAAAAACTAGCATTTCAATTTGAATATTATTAGGACACATTTAAATATCCATTTATTTGTTGCATCATGACTTGTCTAAGATTTCAGTAGTTCAGGATATCTCAACTTTTTTCCTTCCTCCAATTCGGTAGTATACTGACTACATATAGTATGCTATTGTTAGCAGCAAATACTTAACTCTCACCATAAACATGTAGCTATTTCATGCTAAGGAATCACTGTTAATTGTTGAATATTTGTTATTACACCTATTTTAATTTAACAGATTTGTCTTCATTTCCTTCAATGTGGAGTAAATATCTATAAACATACTAGCTGACGGCGAACTTAAGCCCATTTTCTACTCTTTGTGATACACTATCTTATTTTTAATATTTATCCTGTGTGGAACCAGGGACTTACTCACTTACGAAGGGACTGCAATACTTCCGTTATTTCAAATAAGTGAAATTATCAAAAAATTCCTATGTTAACACATTTGATGTATTGAAAGTTATTATTAACCTTTTTGTTCAATAGTTGAACGGCATGTTCCTAATTCGTATCAAGTACTTGTCCCATATATCTCATCATTAATTATATGAGATACGAGTATTTGCTGGATATAAGTCAAAAAATGTTCAGAATTTAGTCCATTCCTGGAAACCAATAAATATAGTGGCTCTGGTGACTGCTCCAATAGCGTCTATTTGAATTGACTTTTCGCGCAATATTTTGTCGCATCATTGGTAGTATTTTCTTATCAATAACAATTAAACTTTGCCTTGCAATATTGACACACAACGTTCATTGGTCAAATAGCAACGATTTGCTGTGAACTGTAATCTTTAGTTAAACGCAACTAAATCATATTTTTGATTTTTTTGCGTTTTTTTAAAAATGCAACTTTTCATATTGTTAATTTCGATTGCATCGATTTCGTTCAACTTCATTCCGAACTTCGCGTTGCTCGTCTTGTTTGACTTGCTCTTTTATATCTTTGCCTTGCTGCATTGCGAGTTCTGCGACTTAAGTTTGTACGTCTAATATATCTATCATTTATAAAACCGAAATTTCATCTATAAATTAAAGAAAACTATACCTTCTTCTTTATAATCAAATATACCACGTGCCATAGCACGTTAGTAACGTGTATGTTAGTCTATTTAAACTTACCAAAATTTTATATTAAATTGAAGTTTTAATATTAGTCGTGATAGCTCTGAACGAACCAAGATGTGTGATAAGATATTCAGTTTTTTTACATCCTCTTTTAGAGAATTAATAATTATTTCTTACTTATATTATTAATTGTTATTAAAGTTGCGTGTAAAATAAATGTAACACGCAATTTTTCAATTTTTTTCCCTGATAAAATAATACACAACAAAAAAAAATAGTGAAATCAGTTCAGCTGTTGACTCTCCATTTTAGTTAGAAACGTTTTTTAGAAACTTTTGTATGGGAAAAAGAAATTGACTGTTTTTATGGTTTTCCCGGCAATTATTCGAATTTTTCTCGCCTTAAAACAATCCTTGGACTTCAACGAAGATTTTAAAAGAGAATTGGCAAAATTGGTCCAGGCGTTGTTAAGTTATGTGCTTACCAACACATTTTGCAATTCATTTTCACTCGAATATTACAGACACACAAGGCAGGGTGAGAAAATCCTTTTGAACAAATATGGTAATGAAAAACTGCTTGTTAATGAATATTTAAAGAATATATTACATTTTATTTATTCTTAATTTGAAATTGAAATGCAATAACCAATGATTTAATAAATTATCCAAAATTAAAAAACAATTGTTATTCTATAAAATAATTTTAGTTATCAGAAATTATTCCGTAAAAATTTAAGATATTCTGTTCTATCAGATTTTCATGAACATGTTTAGTTTAACAAATCCTTTATCATTCTGAAACTGTGTAGTTTTTCTACCTAAAGAGAGTTAAAACTTTTATTTGTTCACATAAAAACATAATGTAGATTCTATTTTAGCATTGTGAAGAATTGATTCAACAATTGCAAAATAAGATATTGGAACAACAAGAGAAGCTTGCCGTAGCAATACAAGTGGATGAGGCTAAAGATACAGCCATCATCAGGTTTCATGATGCCTGGGAAAAAGTGAATATGAAATTTAAGCTTGTAGTTAAAGAGAGGGATCAGTTAGAGAATGACATCCAGAAGCTGGTTGCGCAAAATGAAAAAATAACACAGGACTTTGAGGAGGTAAATATAGACAAATTTTTATATCAGTTGTGACTTATTAGGAGCAGAGGGCAATGAGGCTAAAATTATTGTTATTGTGATGTTATTGGCTCGTGTATAATTTTGTAAGAAACTTCGATATTTCTGATGAAATTTTAACAAGAAAATTCTTTCAATATTAATCTTTTTTAGCGTTTTAAATTCCATAAAAGGGAGGCTGATCAAGCGTTAAGAATAGTCCAAGAAAATCAGAATAAATACGAAGAATTAGAGAGGAAATATAAACAATTATCTGTTGATAATGAAACGTTAAAATCGACGTCGCAAGAACTAGAGGGCAGGCTAAAAAATGAAGAGGAAAAAAATAAACAACTGTCAAGTATTTTAGCAAATAAAGAGATTGAATTAGCTGAGGTAATAATCACATCTTACTCACTGATAAGTTCCCAAGTTATAATTGAAAGGATTCAATAATTATTGAAATCTAGAATTTAATTGGAACAATAATTGAAATTCCACAATATATAGCAATTTAACAGTTGTATTATTATAATTTAATTATAAGTGATGCATTGTTAATACCTTCGCTGTCATGTTTTTGTTGGTGATTCGATTATAAAATTTAATGCATTTTGTTTTAGTCAAAAAATATATTATTGCACGCTAAACAAGAAGTGTCGCAATGCCAGGCTGCAGTTGAAATGTGTCAAAAGGATTTCACCTCAATAAAAGCAGAGTATGATCTGATACAAGACGAGATCAAGATAGAAAGACAAACTGTGTCTCAGCTGCACCAACAGAATAAAGCTCTGCTTGATGAGTTAGAGGCTCAAAAAAAGAACGAAGTAAGTGATTCATGCGCATTATATAAGTAACTCCAGAAATTTGGTGCCATCAATGTGTGTTTTTTTTTCAAAATTTCTATGAAACTAACCCCTATTTGTTGAATGAAAAGTTGGAAAAAATCCAACCAAAAGAAATAAAATTTTTTTAATGGGCACTTCTCCCACAGAAAGTTTTATCAACTAGTTTGAAAGAATCTCAAGCCAAAATTGAGAACAACAAAAAGGAATTGAGGAATTTCTACCAGGGCCAAGTAGAGTTATTGGTGCAGACTAAGCTTAAAGAATTTCAGAAACAACTAGACGACGCTGAGCAGAAAATGAAAGAAGAGCTAACGAAGAAGGAAACAGAAATTGCAAAATCAGCTGCAATGCATATACAGCAGTTGAATGAGAAGTGAGAAAAATTTTACATAATTTTACTATTCAGTGAATTTCATTTTTATGGAGGTTTGGGAGTCAGGTCTATTTGTTACCTAGGCAGCGCTGTAAAAGTCTTGGTACAAATTCGAGTGGAAATCTTCTTTTGCATCTATTTTTGTATCCAAACCTCACAAAGATCTATGTTGTTACTAATTTCTTAGTCACTTAGTAATCACAATTGCCTTATAATTCTTGAAGAATTTAATAAGAATCAAGGTTTTTCATATACATATATTATTATTGAAATGCGGTTAGCTCTTAGAAACCTATATATAATCACTTATAAATCTACAACTCTAGAATTGAAAGACTGTTCCGTTTATGTTTCTGTTTCCCGATTTCAGATATACCCTAGAAATTCATCTTCTCGAGCAGAAGCACCAGGAAGAAATGCAATTGAAGGATGTGAGGACTGCGCATATGGAACAACGAGTGCGAGACCTCGAAAACAAGCTGGAACGCCAGTTGGATCGAAAAGAGGACCTGATGAAGCAGCTGCGAAGGGTGATGGAGGCTCAATGGGCGGAGGCTATGAGAATAATAAATACCGGTAGAAGTCCAGTTCCACCGGATGACAGTTCGAGCACTATCGATAAGCTTCAGTCACTCCACTCAAAGTCCTATCACAACATGGAAGCTCTACTTAATCGCGAATATGACGATAAAGCAACAAATCAGCCGCCTATGCATCGCGACAGCGAGGTTCAGTGTTACGATCCGCAGGTGGAGAAGAGAGTTAACTACAAGCATTGTGATGCAGCGGGACGAAGAAGTTCCAAATCTAAGAGCGGCAAACCCCCGGACAGTGCTAATTTACAAAGATACATTGATTTGGTAGGTTGTTTTTATTTTTCAGATTTGGTAGAATTTTTTATTTCAATTCATCACTACTAGGAATAGCTCATCAATTTCAACGTAGTGTAATGGAAACGCCGAATTACAGTACTATTCACTATGAAGTACATTGTGTTTTCAAAATATAAAACAAACAAAATAATTGGTCAGTTATAGTTGAAAAACGGTATAGCCTGACATAGGCATGGAAAACTTCTTTAAAATATTTTAAGCAATGGTATTCAGATCCTTTAAACGGATCTGTACGAATACTTCTGTATATTGTTTATTTGAATTGGTCTTCATTCTAAAAATTTCGTGTTTCTTATAAAAACACTGTCGAATGCCACACCAATTTTGGGGAAACTTCAAAATCGTTCGACAATGCAGACATCCAACTTTAGCATTTCACATATGTTAGTTCACATATATTTGAGATGTACAATCTTCCTACAAGTACATACTTGTGCTGAACAATATCAGCAGTGCGCATAAATCTACTAGTTATCTGTTGTTAATTGGTTGTAAAACTTACTTTTTGTCTTAGCAAGACATTTGTAAGGATTTTAGACTGGCGTAATGAAGTTTAGTTTATAAATTTTTAGTTACATTTTTTCGGCGTTAAAATATTTTTTCTTTCAGCTTCTTCACAAGCAGCCTGGCAATGTATTACAGAGTAGGGAAAGATCAACGTCTCCAAAAGGCCTTACTGGGCATCCTCATAGTGATAAGTTAATGTGGCAATACGCAGTAAGTATGAAGAAAAAGTGGTTTTCATTATTTTAATTAGAAGTATTAGAAATGAAAAAACTAATGTTGAATTAAATTTTTCAAAAGTTCTCACACATTATGATTTTTCCAATGATAGCTTTATTATATCTTTATGAACAATACTCAGAATAATATGTTTGCATTAATCTTCTTTAGATTATAGTTTCAAATATTTTGAACAATAAATTTCTTTTATCAAAAACTTTGTAAAAATTGAAAATTTAAATCAAACTCTTGGTTTAATGTTTCACAAATATATTGAATAATAAAATAATATTACATTGAGTGGACATGTCATAATGAGCAGTCACCTCCATATCAAGACATGTTAACCCAATGTTGTAATATTATTCAATATATTTGTGAAACACTAAGCTAAAGTTAGATTTGAATTTTTGTTTAATCATGTTTCCCCAACAGTACATAGTATTTATTTAATTTTCATTATTTCTTTTCTTTTACTTGATAATATTTACTTTTTTTCATAAAAACTTTTCTATATTACATAAAATTATTTTTTTAATTTTTATTTCAGGATTCTTCAAAACGTAAACCAAACTCTCAAGAAGGTGGCTCTCAAAGAGATGAGAATAAAAAAAAATCAAATTGGAGATAATTTATTTATATTATTTAATAAATTTTTATAAGAACGAAGCCAATTTTTTTTTCAAAATTGGATAAATATATTGCTACTGAAAATATTAACTTAGCAGTAAGCGATGTAAATTTTCCATTACTGTTGCTTTATTGCGTAAACCGCTCAATACACGATGACAAATTATTTTTATACTATAAATATTTATATAATAGAACTGCTTGTGAGATTCTTGAAAGGGGAAAAATGAAACGACAACTAATTTTCATTTTTTATATACAATAAATTTACAATAAATACAATATATGTTTACCACACTTTTATTCAAATATCTATAAAACCTAAAATAAAAATCATTAAAAATATTAAGTAGTTTTTGATTAATATTCAATTAATTCAATTTCGTAACCCTTACGCCATAGCAGAAACAGGCAATGAACTGTGTTTTGGTTTCATTTTATTTATGAATACTTTAATGCAACCATTAAAATCCGCCGATACCAATACGTAACCACCGCACCCTTTCGTATGTTGTTCCACTATTGGATCTTCCACCTGAAAAATGAAGAATTTTCAAAATTTTACTCGGTGAGCATTTTTGTCCAATACAAATATGAGGGAATCGTAATTATGAAAAAAGCAAATCGGTTTTTAGAATTATTTTCGGGTGTTTGTTCAAAAACGTGATTTTAAATATTTCACAAATCTGGTAATGACTAATCGCGGATAAGAATTGAAACTCAAAATTTTAGAGGGTTATTGGAAACAGAAGGATTGTTGATGATTTTCTCCGATTTTAAATGTTGTAGCATACTATTTATTTATTTATTTAAATCCAGAGTTACTTAGGAACATATACAGGCAATGTCAAGTACAATTATTAAACAAAATAAGAGAACAAAAACAGCGCCGCTAATCCTCCAGAGGAAAATAATAATTCCTGTTCGCAGGTCTGGTTTACTAAAAAGAAAGAAAGAAGAAATAGAACAATAACAATAATGCCGCTTAGATTATCGTGTGTAAGCACACAAAAAATCTTCCAGCCACACATCACTCATTCATACACTACCTCTCGTACACTAATTTATTTATTTTTTTAATTCTCATTCCATTTAGATTTCTATACCTTGGTGTTAAATATATGTAATAGCTGATGGCAGTAAAACTGTCATCCATAACATTAAATGAAATATTACGACAGGTAAGTTTTACTTTAAAATATGTATGGTGAGATATTCGTTGAACATCAGCATGAAACTTTAGCTCCACTGAGTAAAAATTCAATAATTATATGTAACATTCCAACGGCCACCTAGATATTTCACAATAGTACAGTTGTATTATCTCATAGTTTTCGCGTTAGAATAGGTTATGAGAGTTCTAGTGTATTTGAGAAGTATTGCTGAAATCGGACTGTACTCCTAGCTTATTTTATATTTCAAAACTCTGCTATTGAAGCCTAGCTAGAAATGTTATCACCGTACGCAATTAGATTCTTATAAGTTGGATTCTTCAAGCAAATTCTGGGGACAAACAACTGCCCAGATAATAAACAAATTACAAATATCGCAAAATAAAGTCATCAAGGTACTATTTGACAAACCACTTTCAACTGACACCATGCAACTTTATAATGACATGAATCTTTTGAATATTAATGAGTTAATTTACCTGGACAGTGTTAAGTTAATTTACAAGATAAAAAACAACTTACTGGATACTGGCATTAATCTTAGATATGCCAGTGATGTGCATACCCACCATACAAGATCCAGACATAACATCTACATATTGCCAATTGCCAGAAACATTCCTAGGAGGAAAGTAACTTACCAAGCTGCCACCTGGTTTAATGAATTATCAAACGACATCAAAAGCTCAGATACTCTGAAGATATTCACAAATAAAGTGAAGCATCAATTATTCCAAAAAAGACTGAATAATATTTAACCTATATAATACTCAGTATAAAATTCTGGTCATTAGAATTAATTGTTCATCTTAAGACTACTGTGATTAGAATTAAGTAGTTGTCTAGTTGCCACACTTGTTACTATTACTATATTGTAAAATATGCCTGTTATGGATCATTCATGATCCCTTTGGGTTAATAAATAAATAAAAAAAAAAACTCGCTAAATTTAACACCACTTTATACCGACTTCATATCGAAGACTTATTGTTTGTGTGACTTGTAGGTACGAAACAGTATTGAACGACTACAAAAGTCGCAACGACTGAAAATCTCACCTTATTCGCCTCGTCTTCTATCGATTCCGGCCTGCTGGCCTCTTCCACCATTTTGATTATACTCTCGGGATTTGGAGCGAAAATAGCGCAAGTGACGGTGTTGTTGTGTGCCTTAATTGCTTCCCAAAAGTCGTTACGGTCGCGACGCACCGACGAGAACTTTGAGTAGTCATGATTCGTTTTCCAGATGTAAACGTCTCGGTTCTCCGAACCGCTGACAATGTACTTTCCGTCGTGGCTAAAACTCGCTTTAATTTGACTGCTCATGTTCACGTAGCCCTAAAATAGTGAAATCGGTTGTTATAACCACGGAAAATGAAACAGGGGTTATATCTTTTGGTTACATTTTCGAACAGCCTTGCCAGAGGACTCAGTAGATTTACATTGTTATATTTAAATACACAAAGATATTTTAGAGACACCTGAAGTAAGTTAATATTTCCTCGTATTCTATAAGAATATTTTGTTCCAAAACTTTCACCTAGATAAAATATAACATCCTCTTCTTGGTTACTATTGGCAAGAGCAAATTCTCTGGTTTATTGTTAACACATGTGCTCTATAGTTCGAAGATATGATGCTAGTAAGAAAAATATTCTCTTACTAGCATTAAGTTGAATATTCAGTCATAGAGTTAAGAGAAGAGAGCCTTTTAGACCCATCCATCAAGTGAGGTCTACATCTAATAATAGAATTAAATACAACTTTACTTACATGCAATCATTAGAAGACAGTAATATATTCCTTAAAAACACCTTCTAACTATCTCTGATCAGAGGCCAAGTGTAGTTCACAAGAGAGTTTTTTTTAATTTCATGTACATAAATTGTTAACTCATTTTTGAGATTTTAAATAATTTTCATTGAAATATGTTATTCATACTCAAAACTGGAAAAATGAAACTGAAGTGTTTTTGTATTTTTACTAATTCTATATTCCCACTAATTAATACACTATCAGCCTGATCTGATATCCGCCGTATTACTGAGAGACTACTATAATTGTATGTACACAATTAACAGATATTAAGAAATAGTTTGAAATTTGAGGCACTTCGTACACATCAAGTAGCCTTTCATTACCATCTGTACCAAATACAAAATGAAGAGAAAACTTTTTCCTTAATGTGGTACCTTCAATCAACGATCCTAGATATAAACTATCATCTCTAGGAGTTTATATTACTTATTAAAAATACCAAAGAAGAATTATACCGATGATTTGATCGTCTGAGACGTACTAACACTCACCTTGTACTTGCAACTGACGTTCAAGTCTATCAAATCGTACAACCGGATCCTGCTGTCGTTCGATGTTATCAGAATTTTATCTTGCCCGGGCATGGGTTCAATGCCGCTGATCTTTCTTCCTACAGCATTTCTACCTCTAGAAGATCTTACGTGGATCTGCGTGTGATACTTCAGCTGATCAGTGTTGTAGAAGATGCACCTGCCGTCGTATGTACCAACTACGGCGAAAATTCCGTTCTGACAAAAATTCGCGGCTGTTATTAGTCTAGTGGTACCCTCCACCTCGTTCCAGACGGCCACCTACCGAAGTTCCAATAAACAAGTTTGTAAATATATTAATTATTAGCCAAATTATTAGATTATATTTTTATAATCCAGAAATTATCTTCAAAATTGCGTCATATTTTCAATGATCAAAATAGAAGCCACAAGATACACTCACCTTCTTGTCTGGAATGTTCCACAATCTTAGCTTTCCATCTAATGAGCCGCTGAGAAAATACCTGTCATCCCTAGGATGGAAAACGATGGCAGTCACGAAATCGATGTGCTGGAAACAACAGAGGCATTCTTTCCTCGATATGTGCCACAACCTGACCGTCTTGTCCATCGACGAGGATAAGATGAAGTAGTTTTTCGACCATGACACGTCCAGTAGGTCTGACGTGTGACCGGAATAGGTGCAAAACGGTTTCGGCATGAAGACCAGCTTGGAATTCTCTTTCTTGTTCATTGCTTCGACCGTGGCTAGACTGATATTGGTCTCGTTGGAATGGTGAGATACGAGGGATTCTTGAGATGGTGTTGGCGAAACTTTTTCAGCGTTGTATTTGGTCCTCATTTCCTTGAAATCACATAAAATCGTGAAACTGAGAAGATTCTATATCTTTTGCTACTTAAATTTAAACAATTGAAAACTGCATAAAATATAAAACATGATTCAAGTAGCAAATATAATAAATATTTCTATAACTTATCTTTCAATATCTATAACTTATCTATTATCAGGGTACATTTGGACAACCAAATAATGAATATAGCTAAGTAATCTACTGTAATATCAACAATTCGAATTATTCCGCTTAAATTTTTCCTTTTTATTACTTACTAATAGTCAGCCAGCCATATAAACTTTCTACTGTCAGTTTCATTTAGTCTTCATATGTTGAAATCTGCGTCTTCTTACCTTTTCAGGTTTTGCCTACTTGGTTCTATCATCAATAAAAGGAACTCTCTGTTTTAATTATTTTCAGGAGAGTAAAGCAATTTATGACTTTAGAGGTATCACAGGACCTCAATAAAAACCAAATGTTTTCACATCAAACTTTGAGGATTTAAAGTTCTATGTGAAACTTTCAAGACAATGTTCACATCTCATGGATACTTAGGCACATTTCCTATCTTTAATATCTGTAATCCCTAAATTAGGTTTGAGTAATGCTTTATACACAATATGATTTTTGCTATGAATTTTTTAAATGAAGTAATAAGACTGAAAGTCAGTAAAATATTAAAATATCAATACTTGAAGGAATTATATGTGTTGCCTACTAAATATAAATTTTCTGATACTTACTTGGAAGAATGGATAAGCATCTCTCACAATCCATATTCTGAGGACTTTATCTTGTCCAGCGGTGGCAAGTAATTTTCCACAACATGAAAATTTCATGCACCATATAGGACCTTCGTGTTCATCTTTGATCTCTTGAACATGTTCGACTTTCTCGAATTCAAAAGGACCTTTGTGAGAATTAGAGGTCTATGGAAAAATATCAGCCTTTTAGCTCATAGAGATTAATTTTTTTGATGATAAGAAGAGCATAATACTTCATTTAATAAAATGAATTAACATGGAGAAATTATAACTATTTACTGTTCTAGATAGTACATATATTCATAATACTATGGTGTTCAAATTAATTGGGGCAAAGGATAAAAAACAATGGTTTCGTGAAATCTTACCTTTTAATGAAGTAAATATATACAAAATAGCGTAAATTCTTCATAATAATATGAGGTATGTCCTCCTTTCGCAGAAATAACTTCTTGAACTCGTGTAGGCATCGATTCCAATAGCGTAGCGCAGATTTTCTTCAATTCGTCATCATTAAACCACACCCGAATTGCACTTATAATCATTTTATCTTTTGTAGTGCAATACATTTTTGCCAGTCGTTTCTTTAAAATATTCCATAAATTCTAAATGGGATTGAGATTAGGTGAATTCCCCGGCCAATCGAGTACTTTTATTCCATTTTCACGCATAAAGGCCTGCACTTGTTTGGAATTGTGGCAGGGAGTCAGGTCGTGCTGAAATGTTCCATCAAACGTTTCCATGAATGGGACAATTTTGGAGCGCAATATTTCCATATATGTCACTGAATTCATCAACCCTCTTATAGGAGGTAATCGTCCAGTGCCATTGGTTGTAAAAAAACTCAAAACATTTGTTTCGAAGGATGTTTTACTGTTTGCTGGATGTGATCAGGCCAAAACTTCAAACGTTTCCATGAATAGGACAATCCTGGTGCGCAATATTTCCATATATTTCATTGAATTCATCATCCCTGTTATAGGAGCTAATCGTCCAGTGCCATTGGTTGTGAAAAAACCCCAAAACATTTGTTTCAAAGGATGTTTTACTGTTTGCTGGATGTGATCAGGCCAAAACTTCAAACGTTTCCATGAATAGGACAATCCTGGTGCGCAATATTTCCATATATTTCATTGAATTCATCATCCCTGTTATAGGGGCTAATCGTCCAGTGCCATTGGTTGTGAAAAAACCCCAAAACATTTGTTTCGAAGGATGTTTTACTGTTTGCTGGATGTGATCAGGCCCCAAAGTTTTTCCATCAATTCGTCTAACACTTGCTTTGTACTCTTGAACAAAGAAATGTGTCTCATCACTGAAAACCACTTTCTTCCAGTCGTCCACAGTCCACGCACGGTACTTTTTCGCCCATGACAAACGTTTCTTCATCATATTCTGGATAAGCAGTTGCTTTCTTCTAGGTCTTCTTGCCTTACGGCCAACCTCCAGCAGTCGTTTTCGCACGGTTGAGGTGCTCACCTCCACACCAGAAACCATTAAATCCCTTCGGAGATCAGTGCTTGTCTTTCTCGGATTGATTTTGCTATTTCTTATCAACAATTTGTCTGTTCTTGGAGTAGTTTTGCGTTTGCGGCCACAGTTTCCTTTTCTTTTTGAAGACGATGAGCCACTTTCTTCAAATGTTTTTAAAATTCTCGAAACGCTGCACTTTCCCACACCAACAGCTTCAGCTATATCTCTTACAGTCATTGATGTGTGTTCATTAATCGTGATAATTTTGGAACGCTATCCATCTTTGGACAAGACAATACAGCACGTATCAAAATTGAAACCTCCAACTGTCGCACCGGTAGACTCACAACTGAATTGCTGGCGAGGTAAAACCGGTCAGAATGTAAATGATTGTCAAGGTCGAACCCTCACGTCACCTCAGGTAGTAAACAAGCAGGTGTGCATGGGCCACCCTGGTACTCACATATTTACTACAGTAACTCAAATGAAGAAAAAAAAAATGTTTGTCCCAATTAATTCGAACACCATAGTATATCCTATCATAAGATGCATTGATGAAATTTCAATGAAACACTAGAAAATATTCTTGAGAAAGTATTTACGTCAAAAGCTCACCTTGAGTTTGATATTATGTTCTCCAGGATGTACATTATCGATAATATCGATTGTGTCTTCTTTATGTCGAGCGTGAGTGACTTCTTGTGCAATGCTTTTAGCTTTGTGCATGGTTTTCTTTACTGTAGAATCAAGAAACCGTTTCAGCTTGGCTGTCTTCCTTCTTACTCTACCACCTTCGGAACTCTCGGCGTCTGCCACTGGAACCTCCAATTTCTTCAAGTCAACGCTTTCCTCATCAGACTCCTATTTAATTCAATTAAAATTCAATTCACATACGAGCTTGATGAAAATATTTTTTGAAATTAAATATACATGCCGACTGAGAAAAATATTTGTTTAAATATATTTTGCTGAATATATTTTATCTTTTGTTCTATGAAATAAGAAATATTTTTGGAACTTAAATCCAATAGAAATAATATTGCAGTAGAGTTCAATTTGCATAAGAAATCAATTTTCATTTACTTTTCTGTATGTTTTCAATTCAACTTGAGATATTGAATGTCTATCTTTTAAAGTCATATAGTGCACCACTTACCTTATTCTTATCCATGCTGGAACTGCTTACATACTCGGAGGTCAATCTCATAATGTGCAATGAGAGTGGATTGATGCACTGGGGTAGTTTGTCCTCGGCTACACTAAGGGGAACGCGCTCTCCTGTATCTAGGTTCAAAACTGTGACCTAATGGGATAAGAGATAGATATTACCCTCCAATTGTTTCAATATGCCATCTAACACACCAATAAATTTTGTTAGTAAATATGACTACTTCCCACCAGTATGAATAATATGTTTTACTACTCTTTTTACAAATGCTGCATTTTAACTAAAGCTCAATCTGGAGTTAAATTCTACATGCATTATTGCTAAAATAGTGAAATAAAATATGTATGTATCAAGATTTATATATATTTGCGTCAACAACCTAGTGTTGAATTTGAGGAAAACTGATTGTATGATCTTTTCAACAGATCGAACAAGCCTTCCGAGTACCATTCACATCCAGAAAACTGAACTACCTATTAGTGCATGCAGCAAGTTCCTAGGCATATATATGAACTCTAAACTTTAAACTCTAAACAAATTGAATATATCAATTAAATAGATGAATAAGTTGCTCATCTTCAGAATACTAATGTTAATTTTAGTTGTGATTACATTTTGTCAACTAAACAATATGTTATTCTACATGTTATTCACCTGTTCAAGAATTTCCAGATCCGACAACTGCTTGCCCGAATCAGTGTGCGTTCTCACCTTGATAGTCAACATGTTTTCGTCTCCCGCGGACTTTCGTCGCTCCTTTGAGGAGGTTGAAGGCACCTGATTGGTGCCCCTGTCGAAAAACAGATCTTGTACTTCATTATATAACCCTTTGCATAGACGATGAACCGAGCCCATCTCTATAACTTTTTAATTTATACCTCATATATTATTTATATTCGGAAATATATTACCATCGTGACAATAAAATAAAATTCGAGTCCATGCATTTTAAATTGATTTACAAACGCGATCGAAACCGCACCGAGCACTCAAACTGATTTAATGAAAATACTAGAAGGAAAGGTAAAAAATCAATATATTGTCAACATTATCCTTAATAGCGAATGTTATCAAAGGGATAAAAGATATGTAACCACATCAGCTTATGTATTCACAATTTAACTTATTTGATGATAGCAACTTCCTAACTCGTTTTATAAACACTGCCTTTTCAAAGGATTTATAAACTAAGTGATCAGCAGAGAAAAATGTTAACAAAATGTATCATTAATATAAGTGGAGATTAGTCTCTTTAATTATTAAAACTGGGATAGGTAATGACTTTACATTAATTATATGCCATATCCATATAAATATTACTTTACATGAAACATACTGAAAATGATTCAGAAACTAACAAACCTATGAGGTCCTAGACTGTAATGTCCCATACTACTTCTACTGGAGGACCCTCTTGTACTAGATGAAGTATTAGAAGACTCCACAGACAGTGATAAGCAGCTGTTCTTCTCTAGAGTATCAGATTTTGAGCTTCTTTTCGCTTTGTAGCTATCAGTATCTTGTGGCTTTACTACAAATTTTCCCTTCAGTGCTTGATTTATGTCCAAAGAATGTACTGATTTTAAAGTGGAATTTTTCGAACTTTTGGAACTTTTTGATTCATTATCTTGGTGGTGCTCTTCTTCCGATTTGGTTGAGGAGATAGATGGTTGCTTTGGCAAAGAGTGTTCAAATTCTCTGGTCAATGATTCCACTGTGCTAACTGGACTGGCTAAGTGATGACTGGTTTCAAATGCCGAACTAGAGGCTGATTTCTACAACGAAATATATGAAAAATGTGACCGTTAGGGTGAAGTCTATAAGAAGCCTTTTTATATATATATATATATATATATATATATATATATATATATATATATATATATATATATATATATATATATATATATATATTTTCAGCTATGAACTCTTCAAAACCATGATTCTTCGTTATAACTATGAAAATTGAATATTTTTTACAAGATTTTCGAGAAACGATATAAAAATTATCGAACTCTATGTTCTTTTGAATCACTGAACACTATTAGCAACATAGAGTTGAGTAGTAAATATAATACCCTAACAGTTAGGGTAATATTTGATAGTGTTGGCGTTTACTTGATGTAAATTCATTATAATTGAATATAAACTTAAATTCAAACACTTGAATTTATGATTTACACTTAGAATTTACACTTACAATACTTATGATTTACACTTAGAATAAAGTGTAAATCATAAATTCAAGTGTTTGAATTTAAGTTTATATTCAGTTAGGGTAGTATTTTTTTGCTGTCATTAATTTAAATAAACAGTTAAACAGAAAAAGCAAAGTTAGATAAAAAGATTAGATTTTTCCAATTTATGTAATAAACACTCTATCTAGCTGAGGAAATTAAAATTGTAATTAAATACAATTTTGGCGTTATGTTTAGTAAATACACTTTGGGTACATCTATTTTTCATCATAAAGAGCTCCTTAATTGAATTTAACAATATTTACTAACCGTTAAATTCAATGAACCAACAATTTTATTCTTCTTCTTCCGTCTGGGAGGAGCTATGGGTGCTTTGATCATCGAAGCAGAAGTCGAAGCCGATGTTTTCGTACTGGCAATAACGTCTGGTTCCTGCAAGGTAGTCGGCATTTCATCTTGTAGGGCCGTTTTCAAAGCCGACAGTGTTGATATGCTCGGAAATTGAGACGCTCCTTTAGAGCTAGGAGTAGAAGCAGAGTCTAGAGAACTGGATGATAGAGCAGAAACTGACAGAGCTTTTCTTCCACTTTCTGGAATAGTTCCTGTAATTTGTATGATATAAAAGAGAACATTGACAACAGAATTTGAAAATGAAGATTGAAAAATTATGACTCGAAATGAAAGAATTTGCTTGTTTCCACTTGTGTGGAACCATCTTACACTTGTGCAATCAGCAGAATAGAGAAGTTTGTTGCAGAATAGTTTATACAAAACTCTGTTAAGAGGTTGAGTTCAATTGAGCAAATAAATCACAATTTTTTCTCCTTTGCTAGTTGCAAGAGGCATTCTAGTATTAAAATGTGAAATTTCATAATGTTTCAATCAAAATTATCAATATCAATCTGATTTTCACATCTATTGGCACTCCGAGAACAATTATATGCATGTTTATATGGTTTTTTATTATTCAAATATAAACATGTCAGTCACGCTAACGCACGAGATTTCACTCATCGACATGCCCGCTGCGCATGCGCTACTTATTAGCATGTCGGTGACGCGAACCAATATTTTCCTACCAAAAAGTGCCCAACACGGCTAAAGAAGTTTTCTTTTCAAAAATGAGTAGCAAATTTACTTTACAAGCCAGCTTAATTACTCATCATTCAATAAAAATTGTGGTAGTTACCTGATTCAGAAGTATTTCCCAAAATCCTGCCTAATCTTCCTAGTGAATTATGACTTTGTAAACTGACTGTATCCTGCTCAATTACCCTGAATGGCTGGGTGATTTTACTTGGCACCACAAATACACCCTCAACTGATGATGTTTGACTATTAGGTTGGGTAGCTTCACCAATTGGTGGATCGTCATCATCATTATGAAGTTTTTGTCTTAACTCCTTAAATTTCTTTCTACTAGTGCCTGGAAGCTCAGTTGATATTTCAACCTAAAAAGATTTACCTTCAATTCGAACAATAATCAATATTCAACAAAAAGGAAGTTGTAAAGGAAAATTTTAATTTTATATAAGATTGTTACAATAGAAATAATGCAGAATAAGAAAAAAATTAAATAAATATGTATTTAGAAAAAGTTTTAAGCCACAAAGAATATTATAGTTGAGCATACTAGTTTAATATGTCATCTTTTTTTTTATATGTTTCTTTGTATTTTATTTGAAAACTTCAAGTTGAAAATATGAAGTCTAAAGGGAAAATATTGAATTTTAA
Organism: Henosepilachna vigintioctopunctata; assembly: GCA_030704895.1. Classification (NCBI taxonomy): domain Eukaryota; kingdom Metazoa; phylum Arthropoda; class Insecta; order Coleoptera; family Coccinellidae; genus Henosepilachna; species Henosepilachna vigintioctopunctata. The sequence goes on along the minus strand of JARQZJ010000073.1, from coordinate 1,749,433 downwards.
GGAAAGTTTAAGTTGTTTTGATAGTTAATATATTTCACCAAATACATATAACCTAGACCTAACTTACTTTATCATTATCTTCTTTGTATTTCAGTTCATTTACACTAGTAACTTCATCCTTAATATTTTGCACTGCACATTTTTGAAAAACGTTGGGCTCAGAGTTGGCCCTGTGCGTCAAATCTTTTGATGGTTTTCGTGATTTTCTACAAAGAAATAGGTTTTAAAAAATTACTGCGAAAATTGACGTTACCAAGCATCATATGACTTAATATATCAAAATAATTTCATTGTTTTCTACAGTGAATGAAAACTTAAATGACAAATACGTGTTCAATCAATTTTCAAGAGAATTTGAAGACACTTGCAGATAATTAATAGGTATGTAACAGGTCAAAGGTAGAAATTTTGTACCTTTTATTGCCCTGTAACGATATATTTTCTTCGGCATCATAAAATTCATCAGAATCACTGCTATTTGTCATATTCATCAACAAAATTACACATTTCTAAAATAAATTCTGCACAATTTCAACATATTTAAAATTTTTCTCAAATTTTATTTTTATTTTACAAGTATAACCACAAAATATGAGGTTGGGTAGATTGATATATTCAGCAGCGCCAGATATGTCAAAATTCTTTTATTTTCTATCTCTTGCCCACCAATCGTAGCAAAGAATTGCAGTATTCGTCATCTTTTTCTGTTTCGACAAGAGTGGCGGCAGAAACTCGTTTTCACAACTCGACAGACACAACAAGGAGCATCAAAAGCAAAGGGACTTTCCTCTACTCTCTCAAGAACCAAACTAAATCAACATGGAGGACCTAGCGGTCGAAGTTTGCGGTGAAAACGGAGCTCTTTACAAGGTATGTTCAACATAAAATAATTGTTGCTATCATTATTATTGTATATTTTTCAATACCTCAAGTAATCTTCACTTATTTCCTCCCTAACATCGCTTTATTACTCATATACTTACGTAGAAATGTCGGGATTAGTAGGTTCTAAACGCGGTTCTTTTGACGCCATGACCGTTTGACAGGGCGTGAATTTCCATGTGTCCTTTAAACAAAAAGTTAGAATGTACTGAGCTTCGATAATGAAAAAGACTTATTGTCGATCTATTTTTACCGAGTAAAATGTACATGGATTCCCATTAGTAAGGTAAAAGGTTATGTTCCACCATATCAAATTACCTTCCCATGGAATATTCTCCCCAAAATAACCGATTACTCAGTATATCTGAATCATTTCTTCTTAATATTGAAGGGTTGTTGGAGACACATTTAAAAAATTTATCTGAAATATGAAATATTTGTGATCGATCACTTCTACTTTTCCTATATTTCTTGAATTTCAAATATATTTATTTGTTATTTCGATTTTTCCTATATAATGATGTATGGATGTATAAATTTAAGTAGTTTTGTTCAGTAGTTTTTATAACATTTTTTTTCCAGGGTTTCGTTGTAGACGTTTTTGATGAAGAGGTTATGATACATTTTGAAGATGAGTAAGTTTTCAAAAATGTTCATTATTCGACGAATTTTGTTGTGAATTTGTATTTTAGGTGGCAGCCAGATTCGAAATTCCCTTTTTCTCAAGTCCGACTTCCACCTAAAGCTGAGAAAACAGAATTTACAGAAAATATGGAGGTGGAGGTATATTCTAGGGCCAATACTCAAGATGCATATGGTTGGTGGAAATGTAGAATCAAAGTAAGAAATTTATCAATATATTTAGTAGAAAATTTAGCAATTAATTTGTAGGTGTGTGAGATGTTGAAAATTTTAAGATTATTTTAAGAAATTTTAAATATTTGTCATAGGGTAATGAGAAATTTTAAACTTGTTTCTATCATTATTCCTTCCAAAATATATATTTTATAAATCTAGTGTATATTTGAAATACAAATTGAAAGTCAAGTCATGTTATAACAGTAATAATTCTTATTGCAAATAAAAATAATAAATTTGATTGGAAATATTTCAAGGTAATTGTATTATATATTGAATATATTGTGCTTTGTTTTATCGTTTTGTTTTTTTATTTTAGTTTTTCAATATCATGTTCTGTAATTTTTATGTAAAAGGTATTTAGAATAAGTCAGGTGCAGTAATAATTTATTTTAACATCAAAGTGATCGAAAGTGTTCAATGAAAGGTTCGATGCTTATTATTTATTTTTAACAAAAAATTCATTTTAATCTTTTTTTTGATATTTTGTTCTATGTAGTATATTAATTGTATCGTAAATAATCAACAATTGCTTGAATCAATATAAAATTAAATATAAGGATATGGTATTGTTATTAATTCAAAAATATATAGCTAGGTGTTTATCTGATTTTATTGAAAGTGCATCTGTTGATACTGAAATGAAATGTCTTGAATTTTTTGACAGATGATGAAGGGTGATTTCTACGTTTTGGAATATTCAGGCTGGGAAACCACATATACAGAAATAGTCAGTAATGATCGATTGCGGGTGAAGAACACCAATCCTCCAATTGACAAGACTGTGTTTCATAAGTTCGAAATTGAAGTACCAGAAGTAGTTCGAGAATGGTAAAAAATTTGAATATTAACTCAATGATAGAAAAAAAAAACTGAAATGTAGATAATGCCTATAATATTCTTTTTTGAAAATTTTAAGTAATTATGTTTATACTCTTTATATTGTTTCATTTTACGATGTAGCAATAACAAATTTTTTTGAAACTACTTTTAAAATTACAAAGTTTTTGGATTTGATGTGATTGAGCAAATTATTAAACATAATTGGATCATAATGGAAATAAACCTTGCAAAAGTGTAGAAACATGAATATCAGGTATATTCTATTGCAATGAGTAACTTCAAGAAATCATTAATTCAATATTTCATACATTCTCTTTTTAATCTCGTATGCTACTAATGTACTTAGAATTGTGACTGGTCTTACAGCTAATAACCTTAGCAGCTAACATCTTTTTTTAATGATTAATGATTGTGGTTTAAGTTAATACTAACAAATATTATTTTGTGTAATTTGTTGTTTCATTATTACACATCTATTGTTGCCTATAAAGAACATCTTAAAAATAATAATTTGAGTAATTATTATTATGCCGTAGGCAAGTTGTGTAATATAAAATGAAATATTTAAAGTAAATATCGAATCAAAATGCAATGTGATTAGAAACTAGAAGCAAAGCAATACTGAAAGACTGGTAAAATAATAAATGTGTTGAATTGAAATAAAAGATAAATGATTGCTCTGATTTTATATCAATTTGATTTTAATCTTTCTAGCGCGAAGATCGAGAACGCCCACAAAGAGTTCCAAAAGGCTATCGGCGCTGGAATGATCAAGTACATACCCGAAAAGGGTGTTCTTCATGTCATATCAAAGAACGAGTCGAGTACAAAGAAAGCCTCGTTGCTACAGGATATGCATTTCAGAAGTTTATCCCAAAAAGTGCTCTTACTCAAACGCACAGAGGAGGCGGCGAGGCAGTTGGAAAGTACTAAGTTGGCTTCTGTTGGAGGGTGAGTTGTTAAATTTGTTTTTTTTATGGTTTGAAGTCGGATAATGCTTTAAATGTTTGACCGAAAGAGGATTTTCAGCTGGAAATCATAATTAGAAATAACCTTCAACTTGTTTCTCATTTTCCAAAGTAAACGGAAATGAATTATGTATGATTAGAAAAACTAAATAAACACTTGGGGAACAAACCTGATTAAAATGATTCAAAAATAATTTTTAATACAGTGAAGATATGACAACTGTTTAGCAATACAACTAATGTTGTATTGCTAAACAGTTGTCATATAACATGTGATACACTTGCAGTTAATGCCAATATATATTGGCGAAATAATTGTTATGCTTTATGAATATATAGTGAAATCATATAACTGAGTCGGTTTTATCTACAATTGGATTGTCATCAAGTATTGCCCTATCAATTAGTTGAATAATTAGTAATGAAGATATTGTGGTATTGCTATAAAGATCGAAATACAAATGATGATGAAATAAGATTAAAATAGAATATTAAGGAAATGATTCAATCTATATTGAATCATTATTTTGCAATCTATCTAACGTCAGCTGATATTGAAAAGCTCATAAAGTAAGCCTAAAGACGAAATTCACAATATTTTGGTTTTTCATTCGTTTGAGGCTTTGTAATAACTGTTGGCTGAAACGTAAACAAAACATCTTCAGTTGGTCTCTAGTAACATTGGTCAAGATAAATGAAAATAAGAACTCGATAGTACACCTTAGATGTCAGTGAAGACATATTCAGTTTCTCGATTCGCTCGCATTGTTATTTTTGTGTAATTTCTCTTTACTGTTAATTACATTTCTTGGTTTTATTTATATTTTCATTATTTCATTAAATTTTACCTCAAATCGATATTTCTTTGGATTAACAGACTATATTTTATTTGATCGGTTTAATTCAAAAGAATATTTTAAATTTTTAAAATTTAAAATTTAAATTTAAATTTTAAATTGTTTAAAAAAATCTTCAATCAAAAGTTGTACCCATGTTGATGAATTATTTGGAAAAATTATGTATGCATCTGAAGATAGTTCTAAAGAAGCAAAATCATTCAAATTTTCAAAGAACTTGGTGCATACTTGGATCTCTTAAAATTGATAATTTTCAATTTTTCATTTGTAATTGGAAAAGATCAAATTAATTTATATCATTCATTAGATTTATGGATTAGTTACTGAACACAAGAATAAAGTTGAAAATATGTACCTATAAGAGTAAATCAATGGCATGTGATTAGAACTAATTTGAAAAATGTACTTATGCCATTTTATTTTATATCTTTACGATTACTTGGCTTTTTGCTAATGCTAATATTATTAATTAATAAAGTGTAAGTCAAGGGTTCTAGTCTAAATAAAAATTTAATATATCATTTAACAACATTCTGATTACAACATGTTATCAGAATTGATTCTGCAAAGGTTTAATACATTGGTTATACCCTTTTGAAAAATTTCAGTGAGATTAAACTAGAAATAAGTTTAAAAATGTTGTATTTTTGAATTGATGTCATGTATAACTAGTTGAACTAGGAATGGTATATTTTATATGCCTAAAGCTTATTTAGAAATATGCAGATCGAAATTTTAAGTCGCTTCTCGTCGGCTCGTAAACAAGCGAATGGTCCGGCAAAATTGCCCTAAAAAATTTGAGAAGCCAGAACAGTAGGAGAGACACACGTGACATTGACGTATTTTATGTTCTCTATTTCAGGAGATATAAGCCCGCACACATGCGCACTTCTAATTACAATGGTTCGAGGGCGTACTCCAGGTGAGCGGCACAAAAACGTACGCGCAGCGTTGCCCGGCTTATTTTTTATTTTTATTTAACTTCGGTATGATTGAATTATATATGTGTATAGTCGATTGCATCAATTAGCGAGATATTTTTCTACAGAAAGGGCGTCGATGATAAATAGAAATGTTAATAGATTTTTTGTTTAAAAGTGCTGCAAAAGCGTAAATGGGTGCTATCACTATGCAGTACATTCTCAAAAAATTATAATTTGTAATAAAATATTCACTAATTGAAATTCATAGTTGTTTCTAATGTGTTATTCGGCTACTTTTCGATTATATTGAGAAGGAATGATGAATTTTGTTTGAACTATTATAAATGTTGAAATATTGGCCCTTAACAGATGCACCTTACATTTTTATTAGTATTTGATGGAACATTATAATTGGAGTAAACATGTTACAATTAACAATTTGAAAATTATTTGAAATATATAATAAATCGTTAGTGTAAGTATTTATTTTACAATGTACCTGCAGAAGAGAAATTGTTAATACTTTATATCTGTTGATTTTTGAATGAAAGTTGTACCAAGTGTGTTTATGTTGGTTTTTATGTGTTCATCAAAAATTGATTGATATGAAGAGAATATTCAATAGACCTTGGTATATTACAAGATTCATCATTTGCTTCAAAATAACTATTAGTTAATATGGGTCTCCTTTAATTTCATATCGAATATGCCAACTTTGCGATATTTTACATATAACAAATTGTCGCGATATAGGCAACGCTGCGTGAACAGACGGTGCATGTTTGTAGCAAAGAGATCTGGTTTGTGTCGTCCTGGCTCTCGACTTCTGGCGCTCTCTAGTTTACGGCAATTTTCGAACCATTCGTTTTAAGTTTTTTCCTTGGGCATGACGCGCATGGTACACCACTTAGTACGCTCCGAAATGGGATGAATTGATTTTGCATGTGTTTTGTCGGGTTTTGTGTCGCGCTAGACGTTGTTAAACGAGCCAGGATGTTGTGTTGTACGTCCGTCCTTCTTTTTTGTCTACTGAAACGTGGTTTAGTTATAGAGCATGTTTTTTTTTAAAGAGGGATCGTGTTTACTTACTATCCATAACGGCTACCATAATGCCGCTTTGTTGATTGTAAATATTGGAGATATTTTATTACGATTTTGATTTTTCATTATGATTAATATATACCCGTATGAAGTTAAAACTTTTGTAGATAGGAAAAGTGAAGAAAAATTATGTGAGAAAGAGTGTATATTGGTGGGGAAATTTTTGTTTCTTTAGTATTATTTCAGTAGCCGCTATATAGTACAGTTTAAACTCCATGTAACGTCACTGGATTTAACGACAAACTCCCTAAAGCGTTGAAATCATTCGTCTTTGGTTGGTTTAGCTTGTTTTCAATACAATGATACACTCCATATAGCGTTACACCCACTCTGAATAACGACAACATTAAGTGATAAAAAGTAACTCTTAAGTTGCCAAAATTAGTGAAGTCCGTGCAGTTGTGTACGTTCTTTTGTCGCTTTATTATCCTAGCCCATAATAAACTCGACTTTCGGCATCATGCAAACCAAACTTTTTAAGGAATTCGTTCTTTTGTTCACAAATTTGGATTGCACGTGTAGACTAGTGTTGACCATCACTAATAACTAGGAGTCATGGGCTTAATCACATTCTTAGTTGAACGTTATCACATTCTTAGTTGCTCACAAACTTTCAAACGTGGCGAGTAAAAGAAAATCACTTGGTATTGATGAAAAAGTTTTACTGATACTGATACGAAAAGTACTTCCAAGATTCCTCAATATCGCAAGACGTGAATAGAATATTTAAAAAAAATAGAGAAAAATTACTGGCACAGCAAAAGACGTCAGATAAAAATAACCGTATATACGCAATAGCGTTCAAATAAGATTATTTTGTTATATACAAAACTACTTGGAATAAACTTCTTCTTTTCATAATTCTGATTTTTCTTTTCTCCATTTAACGAGAACTCTGTATAACGCCAAAAAATTTACAGTCGTTTCAGTGTCGTTATATAGAGTTTACACTGTATATGGGAACTCCTATTTTATTTTATGATTAAAGAAATTTCAGGAACTATAATAAACCTCAACAAAAAATATCAATAAATAGTAGAATTTTTTTAAATGATCAACTGAATTGTAATCCAATTCATGTATATATAAAATATAAAACATTTTGCTCTTAATTTAACAGTAAAGCATAAATTTTATGAGAAAAAGGTGGCATCCGTAAAACTTGATAATTCACTTTGATTTTAGGTTTTTAAGATATTAAACAATTTTAAAATGTCATCTTTTTTCCATTCTTGTGTCTTCTAAATTGATATTCAAATAAATTACAATACGATTTCCATTGTACAAAAGGGATGCAAACATCAAATATGTCCATTGTTTTATCGAATTTCTGTTGGACAACTTTTTGGAAATTTTCAGTAATAATGTTTTAAACACTAAAAATATATTTCACTTAAAATTATTGTCTTCATCGCCTTTATTTCGATTTTGTAATTTCGAAATTAAAGGACACTCTGAGAAGTTTATTATAGTATTTAGTGTTTTTGTTTCCCAGCTAAGCAGGTAAGCTGATGGCAATACAAAAATGTATATGTTTTAATTTTCTACGCGATTTAGATTCCGTTGATTAACTTTAAAAGATTGGGTAACGTTGGATATTTTATGGTTTTGTCATTGTGATAATTTTTCTTCAACGTTACTGAAAACATTTTATGTGGCTCCCTTAGGAAACTATACAATTTATGAAAATACGGACCACATTTATTGTTATTTTGATAGTACCAATCATAGGTGTTGATCTATTGTGAAAATTATGATCTATTAATGAAATTTAAGTTTCCAAGTGTTTCGGTGGGAGTTGAGGGATTTATCTGATGCAGTCCATCGCTTGTTTCAGGTATTCAGATGAGTTCAGCGTAAGGGAGGATCTTATGGGATTGGCCATCGGGGCACACGGAGCGAACATTCAACAGGCTCGAAAGGTAGATGGTGTAACGAACATTGAATTGGAAGAGAATTCTTGTACATTCAAAATTTACGGTGAGGTAAGTAACTATTCAATATTTCACGTAGATTTTGAACTGTGTAACATCCATTTTCGATTTTAACTGCAATCTTCCGTGAGTAGATTCGTTGAGTTTGTTTTCCAATAGCAATACTGTGAATTCAAAATAAAGAGTTCCTTTTATATTCTAGAGCGACGAATCTGTGCGAAAGGCGAGGTCGATGCTGGAATATAGCGAAGAGTCTTTACAAGTGCCAAGGAATTTAGTAGGAAAAGTAATTGGAAAAAGTGGCAGAATTATCCAGGAAATTGTGGATAAAAGTGGAGTGGTGAGGGTTAAAATAGAGGGCGACAACGAACCTCAACCGACGATACCTCGCGAAGAAGGTCAAGTTCCTTTTGTATTCGTAGGCACTGTAGAAAGTATAACAAACGCAAAAGTTTTGTTGCAGTATCACCTGGCTCATCTAAAGGTTAGTTTGTGTATATTACTAGCTGACTCTACGAACTTTGTACGCCCATTTATTTTTCTCTGAATAATTTTCAAAAAGGCGGAAAGACATGTTCTACTACTTGTGCTATACTATCTTGTTTTTAATATTCATCCCGTTTTTAACCAGGGACTTACTCACTTAAGAAAGGATGCAATACTTCCTGTTATTTCAAATCGGACAAATTATCAAAATATTCCTATATTAACACATTTGATGTATTGAAAGTTATTAATTTATCTGCTACATAGTTGAACCTCATTCCTAATTTCGTATCAAGTACTTGTCCCATATATCTCATCATTAATTATATGAGATATTTACTGGATATATGTAAAAAAAAATTCAGAATTAGTCCATTCCCGGAAACCAATAAATATAGTGGCTCTGGTGGCTGTGCCAATAGACTACTTGAATTGACTCTTCGCGCAATGTTTTGTCGCATCATTGGTAGTATTTTCTTATCAATAACAATTAAACTTTGCCTTGCAATATTGACACACAACGTTCAGTGGTCCAATAGCAACAATTTGCTGTGAACTGTAATCTATTTCAACGTTATAATTGAATGCAGGCCGATAAGAGTTAAACGCAACCTTTTCATATTGTTAATTTCAATTCGATTTCAATCATTGATTCTGTTGAACTTCATTTCGAGCTTCGTGATGCTCGTCAGTTTGACTTGCTGTTTTATATCTTTGACTTGCTGCATTGCGAGTTCTGCGTACTTGAGTTTGTACATCTAATAGCTATTAGTTTTAAAAACGAAATACCAACTGCAAATTAAAGAAAACTATGTATTTTTCTTTATATTCAAATATACCACGTTCTATGTTAGTAACGTGTATGTTAGTCTATTCAAACTTACCAAAATTTTATATTAAATTGAAGTTTTAATATTAGTCGTGATAGGCCTGAACTAACTGTGATGTGTAATAAGATATTCAGTTTTTTTACATCCTCGTTTTGAGAATTAATAATTATTTTTTACTTATAATATCAATTAACTCTTATTAAATTTTCTAATCTTACACGCAATTTTTCAAATGTTCACCTAACAATAACAAACAATTGTAAAAATTGTAAAAAAAAATTGTAAAATCGGTCGAGCCGTTGATAGTTAGAAAACGTTTGTATGGAAAAAAGAAATGGGCTGTTTTTAGGGTTTTCCCGGCGATTATTCGATTTTTTCTTGCTGTAAAAACCATCCTTCTCTTCAACGAACATTTAAAAGAAATAATTGGTAAAATTCGTCCCGCCGTTGTTGAGTTATGCGCTCAACACAACACATTTTGCGATTCATTTTTATATTATAGATTATATATCATATATAAAAAGTAATATATTCATTTGATTTTCTATTTCACCGAACTGAAATATTCATTGATTTCAAATGCATATTTCAGTTATCAAAATACTGTTATTGATAATACATTTTAATTGAGTATAAAATATCATAATAGTGTTATTCCATGTGTAACACTATTACTAAAAAATTTGGGTATGTTACTCGTATATACTGAATAATTTTTCATGTAGCTTTTCATCAGCAATATTATGGGGATAAAAGGGTCTCTATAACATGCTATCCAGGATGTATAGCAGCATCCTGGATAAGATAAAGTTCTAGTTAGGACACTAAGTCAATAGGTGGAATATTTCCATGATGCATAATTTCCAAATGAAATCCTATTACACATATTTTTCTAATCTACATATGTTTCTGTTAAATCAGCTTACTAAAGGAAAATAATGGAATTTTTTTAGGAAGTAGAACAACTTAGGCAAGAAAAACTAGAGATCGATCAACAGCTACGCAGCATCCACGGCACGAACCTCGGATCGATGCAGAGTTTGCAGATGGGCAGGCGGAACGACCGCGGCTACAACAGCGACATGGACGGCGGCCGCCCCCGCGGCTCGATGAGGGGAAGGGGTGGCCGCGGCGGCGGCCGTGGCGGTTCCGGTCCGCGACAGAACGACAGATACAATTCTGGTAGTAATTTTTCCGACTATGTAAATAACGTCGACAGACGGAACAACCACGAAGGAAATGGCAAGGGTGGCCGAGGCGGTGGCGGCCAGGCGGCAATGAACGGCCGGCCGCCTAGGGGGGCCGGCGGCGACCGCAACAACCGGGAACGCTCTAGCCGCGGTCGGCTGTCGGTCGACTCCGCTGGCGGAGGCGACAGAGAAAGAAAGTGATTTTCATTAATTCATTTTTCCGTTTCCGTATGTCAGATCGATGTCTGTCAGGTCTAAGTGCATTTCAAATCGGTACGCAATTGCTAAAACAGTTAGTACACTCAGACCGGCCTTGCGCATCGCATTCACGACGACGGTACGTCGATCGGTTCGGGTGTCCGTCTTCGGGAACTTTCGACAGAAGCTTTTGAATCGAGCGCCATCTGTTTCGTTTTTTGCTAACTTATTTACCTCAAAAAATTATTGCGTGAAGAATAATATCTGATGTTTTGATAGTAAAACAGATGTTTGTTGGGCAATAATTAAGCTGATAACTTGAAGTATTTTGGTACTTCTTTCTACTTTTTTTTTTTAATATTTTCAACTAATGCTTAAATGTGACAGATGAATGTCTCTCGCAGTGACTTTAATCTAGAGATCAATAACTACTTCAGGTTAGTGATGAACAGAAACTCTATGAAAATGTTAAATATGTATCGAAATATTTTATAACTTGATACGACAGTATCAGTCCTGTTCGAAATTCCCACATTCGACACCCGTTCTTGTATCGATTTTTCTCCTTGAAAATCCACATAAGAAGTGAAATTATATGTGTGAAACGTGATATTAATGATGATGCGCGAGGCCAAAATCCAAAATAAACAAACATTTTCAGGTGACTATAGACTGACCCGGCCGATGACATTTTTATCGATTCTTAATAAAGTAAATAAAATCTGTATTATGCACAGATATGATGAAGGAATGAAAAAAAAATTATAAAATTAAAAAAATACTATCCAAAACCACGTGAATATTTTAAATGTGATGTAGAACTTTTGCTTAGGTTCATTACTTTTTTTCCTGAGATTTTTCATATAATCATTCAGTTGCCATTATTTTAATATAATTGTAATTCAGATGATCATTTTTCATTTGTATTTTGAAAATTGGATTTTTTCTTTGATAGAATTGTAGCATTTGAATCTGGTACAATTGATAGTGTTATTTTTGTGTTGAAGCGTCACATTTAAAATATTATGAAACAGCTTAGGGATATAATTTTCTTTGCGACAACATCACCATGTCACTTCTAACAATTTTTTTAATTTCTCATTGAGAATACCATAATATATTCTATGGAAATTTTCTCAAATCCTATGAAAACAGTAATTATAGAAATATGGTTTTCATACTTTGAAGTATTGCTGTAGTTCAACCAAGTTTCTAAATTAAATATGAAAAAGGTAAGAATGTTTCCATTGAGGATGATTTTGAACCCAGAAATTCTAAATTAGAAAAGGAATAATGATTTTTTATATTGAAAATTAGTTTTTTTATTAGATTTTGAAATTCACATTCTTTTCGGCCTTTTTTAGCAAAAACATTTAAATTACTAATTTTTATTTTTTGTCCTCGAAGAAGCTTGCAAATAGTTACAAGCAAACTTTGAGAAAATTGGTATTGTTTCAGAAAACCTATATTGATTACTTATTGATTTTTTTTCGATTTCACACAATCTAAAGTGCATGGTGACACGAGAGAAGAGTGTATATAAAATGAACGTCGTTCGAAAATCAGTTGGAACTTGCTAAACTATAAAAAAATCTTGGATGTCTCATTAAATTTGTGGTATAGTAGATTTTAACTGGTTGAATTTTATGTAATGTTGGGCGTTTTATGAATTTATTTCGTTCTCATTTTGGCCTACTCTTGACATTTCCTCGATTTTATTTTAAGTAGCTTTTCAAGAGCATTTGTAACTTCCCACAATTCCCCATAATCCCTATCACCTTAGTTTGAGTTCGGTTTTTTCAATTTTGAGTTTTCCCTTGTTCAGTTTTTGTTTTGATTTTATTGTATTTTAGTATATTGTACAGTGTTTCAACTATGATGTATAGATTCAGTTTTTGTTGAAATTAAGATAGCGATAATCGATCGCTAGCTTTCTAAACTATGGACAGTAATTAATGGCTTTGATGTAACGGAAAATGCAATGAGAAAATGATCGATTCGTTTAAATTATATTAACGGACTAACGATACTTTTTGTGCATTCGCATTTTCCTTATCTAATATTGTCAGTATATTAATTAGATGTAACATAATAGCAAACGAAATCTTATTACGCATAAGTGATTTTGATTGAAATCATATTCAACTGAGATGGTGAAATGAGCATATATTTGTTTGGGCATTTAATAATGAAATTTGATGAATACTTCAATGTTCTACATGAATGAATGAAATGAATGCATTGACAATTAATTGAGTTGAAATTTTGAAGATTCCTTTTTTTGAGGTTACCATTTTGTTTTAGTGTTACTTCGAAGTCTTAATTTCTTTTTATTATAATTTATGTTTCAAGGAATTATTACCAATTCCTTGAAACATAATTTATATGTTGAAAATTTTCATAAAATAATTATTTCACATTTTTAAATTCAGTGACAATTTTGACAATGGATATTGGATATTGGACTTCTCATTGAATATCAAAAGCTCTAACGTGTATACATTCTCATCAATTTTATTTTTATATGCTCATTGTGGCCTAATATGTCTATTAACCTAATATGTCTTAATTGTGCCTAATATGTCTGGTTTTTTTTTAAGTCCACTTGAAGCAATGCTTTCTTATAAGGAAGTGGTCACACTTTTTGCCATTAATATAATTATTTATTTGTTTTATTACTAATGTATTTGATTGTATTAATTTTTTTATAAACATCTCAGCACATATTTCATTAATGAAGACAGTTTGATTTAATTTTATTGATACTGAGGTTTTGAAGTTTTGTTAATTTTGTCATTACTTTTTTGTATTTATTATATTTCTTATTCAATTATAAGACCATAGGAAATAAATTTTTGTCTCTGGTTTCAACATTATCTATATAGAATATGTTGAAATTCAGCAATTCTATTGGAAGGTATTCACTTTCACTTACTCTATTTACCAGTATTTGAAGTTAGCCAGGTATTATTTACAAACCTTCAAATTACCAGACATATTAAAAGGGTCAAGTAAATTGTGACAAAGATAATACTTTTTATGATTCGTTTGCTAAGATGTGAATTTTGACGTTAGTAAACCCCCAAGAGGCTTAATAATATCTCTCAAATATCGTAAAACTTATGCTGGAAGGGTACGCAAGCCAAACTTATAGCCATGTCACTCGAGATTTGAAAACAAAAACAATCTGAGAAAAAAATAATCATTTGAGTCATTCTGCAAATTTTTTGAATTTGTTGATATAAATGATGCAGTTTGTGCTCATTGTGAGTTTGCTAACACAACACATAAAGAGCAGAAGTGTTGGCCGTGGCGATGGCTGCTCACTTGTTGCGTGTCGTATCTATTTGTGAAAGACTTTTCTAGAAATATAAATTGATTAAAGTGTCTTGTGTTTTATTGACATAAAGTGAGTGAGGACTGTGCGCCCTTTCAGCAAATAGTGTGCGGTTTTGAACATTCTGGCTTCGCTAATACTAACGTTTGATTTTTGCATGTGCATGTTTGCTTGAAGGGTGGACAGGCCTTTACTCATCACCTTTTATGTTCATTTTCATTGTGTATTCGTGTTCGTTGTTCCGTATTTGTCCTAGTGTATTTTAGAATGACTAACTTGTTGTAACATGTCAATCGGGATGATAACCTGTGGAAATTGGTTGGTTAAATGCTATTTGCAATTATTTTTTTCTTTGGAATATTTTGTCATGCAGCAATTTGAAAATATCATTTGAAAAATAAAATTAACTTCCATTGTCACTGAAATTTCCTTATATCTTATCCCATTACTGGGAATGACAAAAGTTGAATGGGGATTTGGCCCAACTTTTGATCGAAAAATTAGATTAATTTTTAATGAAAGAGTAAAGTTCATCCGAAATAATAAACATAATGATCATCTATTTCTTCATGACAAATTTTTGGACGATTTGTTGATTAATAGTACAATACGGTGTATTTGTGAAGGATACTGGAAAGGTAATTTGAAGAGAAAATCATTTACACAAACTTCCAAGAAAACTGGCATAGGGAAAAAGCCTCTGATTTTAACTCTCTTATAGATCTCTTATAGTAATGAATAATTAAGACTCGTCTTAGGTAGGAAGGTAGTTAACACATATCCTGACCAAAGGATGAGCAATACTGATGGGACACTGGAGGATCTTAGTGTCTCTATTGTTTACTTCCTGGGAAAGTTCTTCGATTTTTCTTAAAATCTTCGCAATATTTCATTATTCAGCTATGCGTAGTAGGTCTTTGAAAATCCACATTTAAGATTATATCAGAATATATACTAAGGTTAAGGTGATATCAGAATTAGTAAATAGAAATTATCATTACATTTTATTTCAAGAGCATTGATTCAAACCCTGTGCTGTAGAGATTCTTGAAATATTTCTTTATTTCAAAATTTTGTTTCAGTTCAAATATCGCTGGAACATTATCAGGTACTTTTTTTTGAAGAAAGTGATTATTTGAATGAAACGTTTAATTTCCGCTGAATAATTAATGCTTATTATCTAAAATATATCTGTTTGTCATAATTCTTTTCATATATTGTAATAAGCATTAAATTGTCTATCGTTCAAGAATACTTTACTCATTCATGCAGAAGGATAGTATTTACAGCTATTTATTCTAATGAAGAATTTAATTTTTGAAAGAAATATAAAGCGACTTCTAGATTGAAGATTTAAGTACTTCGAATATACTCATATTTAGATTTTTTTCAAGTTTAGCAATAGTTTGTTCTATTTCAGAATTTGTCTTGAACTGTTATACGTCTGCAATTTTATATTTTTACTGGAAATCGTGCGCAAAACAAGTGCATCAGTAGAAGTGCAAGTAAAATTTTAAAATGGAAGGTATTCTTTCAATCTAAAATCCAAGTCAATCTAATCTATACTTTTGGTATACACGTATGTTATTCATTGGTGACAGTGTTATTAAGTATTAAGCTGAGTGAGCTTGTTATTGCAAAGAAAAATGTACCCAAAAAGTCACTGCTTGTAGAGATAGTCTAATGCTTTTCTCATCTTCATCATAATTCCATTTTAACTGCTATTGGTATTTGCTTCTCTAAATTGTAAAAGTGCCGTCCTAAACATCTTTGCTATATTTTAACAATAAAAAGTCAAAGAATTTTTTATAATGAAAAACTGCTTTCTATTTTAATGTGGAAAAAGTTTCGAATTAATTCAGGAGAATCGTTTGAGTGTAGCCAATTTTCAATTGTATCTAACATGTAAAATGAAAATATAAATTAATTGAGTATTATATTTAGGTTATTTCAATCGGCTGAAATGAAGATGTTTTTGTAAAATAGTTGTAAAAATGAGTTTTATGAAGTAGAAAACAGTTTTTTTCAGCTTAAAATGATAAATTAATCATTTTGTAATATTTTTCATTCAATATTTGAAACACTAGAGTTTAAATAAATTTTATAATTTCGTATATACTTCAGTTTTTTATGAAAGTTCAAATTTTATATTGTTGTATGGGCAAATTGTAAATGAGATTTCCCATATTCATAAAAATAATTCAAGATTAACAACCATACTTATTTATTTTGTCAATCAAACAGGTTCAAGGCATCAGACACCTGAAGCTGATGATCATTACGTAAACAGGTCAAAAACAATAAGAGGTGGTCTTGGAAGGAGAGATAACCGTAGAGATGATATTCGGCGCAGAACCACAGACGAAGAAGATACTGTCTTGGACAATCAAGACGTATCTAGTGCCGACAGAGGTAATTCATTCGACTTTTTATTACAAATGCTCTTGGTGGGACAATTATAAGACTGCATCTTACAGAGTTCTTTGTAATTCATCGAATTAATGTACTGTTTTCAGTATATTATGAGGCAGTCCATTTAGAAGCTTGACAAGGCTTTGGTGAGATATTCATGTGAACAGTCAACAGATGTTTTCTGTAGGCTCTTCACTTTTGAATTTAAATCGGCATCTTTTAGAAATATTTTATTCATATGACATATAAGTACTTCCAGCTATTTGAAATTAATTTTGTATTTATGTTGGCATCTTTTCTAGGAGTCCTAAAAGAAAATCCGCCCACTGTGTAAAGATTTTTATAATTCATTATTAAGAAAAATATATCATTAAGAAGGGAATATTTAGCATATAATAAATTTAGAGCTGGTTGTGAGAAGTCAGTTTTAGTGTTATTCAGTTATATTAACACTTTATTGATATCAGTATATTGTTTATTGAAAATACAATACTTTATATGGCAATAGTCTTCTAGTTTTCCCATCATCTCTGTATGTGCATACCAAAATGGCATGTTTTAAAATATATTCCTTTGAAATTATTATTTTAATTTGGTGTGAAAAAGGGGAATGTGACGCAGACGGGTATAAATATTAATTCGGAAATTGGTACATTAAGTTTTTGAAAGTTTTCTATCTATCTGAAATTTTTAGCCAAACAGTTGCCTATTGTATTGTATTATATGTACTGAATACAACAATAATTTGTATTCAGAAATACAGATTAAAATGATAACCACAAAGTTTTAGTTCAATTGTATTTCATGGCCAATTGAAAAAAATAGGTTTTTCTAGTTCAATTTCCCCTTTTCACGTCTAGTTGTTAATTATGTTTTATAATATTTGCACGTATGTGGTATTGCGGGTTCCTTAGAATCTGTGTCAAGCGTGGAAGCTTCTTGGGCGACTGGTACACAAAGAAGAAGAAGAAAGCGACACGGAAAGTCTCATAGTGTACCCCCTAGTTTACATCAATCTTCGGCCAATGGTGAATCAGGTAAGCGGCTGGAGACGGCAGGAACAGTTTGTATGCTGAGTTTCTAACAAAACACGCTTCCGACGAGCCTCCAACATACGTTTGGTGGAAACAAGCAAACAGCCTAGCAATATTAACAACTCTCGAACTATCGTTACTTATTAAAATATTCTTCCGCAGAGTTTCCGCAGCTGTACAGAAGATTCTTGGATTTTTCACAATGCCTAGCCGTATTTTACATCGAGCCTTTCAAGTCATATTCCTATATATTAACTCGCGTCCCCTATCGGTACAAATTTGAGACTGCCACATGTATACTTTCAATAAAATTTTTATTACGATAAGATACTTTGTAGGTTACCGAGTGAAATTCTTTACTTCAAAAATTAATGATGAAATTAACAAAAACTAACATTTTAGTGTCACTAAAAACAAGTGCCATATCAATTTTCAGTTAATTACTGTCTTTCTCATTTTAACAATATATATTTTCACTCCTCTCAAATTTGAACTAATCATCTAAATTTTACAGAAAGTCATTAATAAAATTTTCTGATTGTTGATTTTGTTTCAGTATCAAGTCAAACGGCAGCTGATCCAGATCACTTCAATAATGAACCCCGTCAGATGAACGACAACAGCACAATGAAACCACAGATGAATAAGTCGCGTTCCAACCGACCACCACCTAGGGGGAACAAACCGAAGGAGTCGTTGGTCAACGGCACCGCAGCTTAGGCCCGACGAATGTGGTCGGAATCTTATTAGATCACGATATTATACTAATCTTCTGTGCGCTCAAGTTAAATGCGAAACATATTTAAGAGTTTTGAGTTGAAAATTATTTTTTATGTACTAGAAAGATGTGAAACATGGAACTTGATAAATTAAGCTTTATATCGATCTACGGATCCGACTCCTAAAACTTAGTGAATAATGAAATAGTTATTTTTTCGGGTTGTTTATATACAATGATATTCATGTATCGCTTTTGGTGCTCTTTGATGTCCATTATGGTAACCATATAAGTTATGGTTGAATTCCAATTTTTTTGGTTTTTTGGAGAGAAATTTTAGGTTTCGTATGTTTGAACTGTATAAAATAGAAATCTTGATCTTTCCTTATGTTGCATTTCGTTTGATAATTGAATTTCTCGTCGATTGGTATTGTTTTCTTTTAGCATTATAATGTAGGATAGTTATTTGATCTTCATTTCTGTTTGCTGATTAGTGCAACCAATACCCTCAAAATACATAGTTTATTCTTTTAATAATAGATATGTGTGAAATAATTTGAATCAGAGAGAATCGTGTGGTGAAGGTGATATGATGGTTACAGTGCGTAAAGAGTTGTCATTGCATTTAAATGTTGCAATGTAGCACTGAACAAATGGAAACAGTGTACTTTTGAATTTTATTAATGCTTTATGGAGTTGGTCGAATACAATATTGAATTTCTCTCATTTCTTAAATTTAAAATATACAAAGAGATAACAAAATGAAAATTTCGTGCATATTCATGAAATCAGTTTTGAGAATTAACAGGTTGTAATTATGTTTGATTTTGACGATATTTGAAAATTCCAAAATTTGGAGAACTATCGTTGTGCAGGAAACTGATTTATTGAAAATTTATTGAAAGCTTAGAGCAAAATTTCATCATTATAAATTATTTCAAAACTTGCGAATGTTTGTACATGCAATTCATGTGCATATGAAATTTTCTGAAAATTAAAGAAAATTTTCTTGAACTAAGTATACTAGTAAAATTTTCTTTAATTTATTAGAAACTATTACCGTCGATATTCTGAATTTTCTATAGAAACCTGGGTAATACTTGACATTTTCATTTTGCTGGGTTTATCTGAAGGAACCCTGTTTTTACATAGATTTATTTGATGGTCTTGAATTTTGCTTGTTTTGATGAGTATCTAGTTTTAATATTCAGTTGTTTTACTAAAGTAGTGTTTTATTATTACCTTTTATGGCCATCTAATGAATTAAACCATTCAGAAAATTTGAAAGAAAAATCTTTCATTGAAATTTCAGTGAGTGTTTTCAATTCATGTCAGAAGTTAATTTGATAATTGCAAATTTGTTTTTATTGTCAAGGCAGTTTCAGTGCATGTTTACAAACACATTTATGAATAGGTATACTTCGTATGAATTAGCTTTGAAACGCTCGTTGATCTTTATTAACATTCAAAAACGTTAATTTTGATTGATTTATAGCTCAATATTGTCTTCGAAAAAAACCAATATCAATGTCTTGCTCTTGCCCTTTCATTAATTGATTAATTTAATTTGAGGAAACCATTAGGTTCCATGTTGGCGACTCTGGTGTATACAACATATATGTATAATAACTTGTGTCCACGTTATATGTACCAACTTTGTTAATTAATTAAGCGGGGTGGTTTTCTGCCCAAATTCGGACGATACTTGAAAGACTGCTCCGGTTCCGTGAACCTCTGGCATCACAGAATGTTTTGAAAAAGAAAAAACTGCCCAGTGCTAGTGACACCACCAATGATGCGGGTAATAAGTGTGACAAACTGTGCGATGTTTGTTTACGTGACTACTTTTCTAATCTTTCTTACATTTACATTGTTCAGCGCACATAGTAATCGAAAACGAAGTTGTTATCTCATGTGGAATCTAGCCTCTACAGATTTATTTCCGATAGATACCCTGGTTGATTTTCAGTGTAGGTGTATCTATGTAGAAAATTTGATAGGGCAGTCTCTTTTCTGGCAGATATCTCTTAATTATTTTAAGTATTTATTCTTATTTTTAATTTGTTTTGTAGAAATTGTACATTTATTTCACATTTTCATGTGTTTTATTCAACTCTGAGTTTGTAAATATAAGTTTTTTCAAGAACATTAAATTGAATTCGATCGAACAATATTTAATTGTTAAAGTGTTAATCAGTTTTGGGTTAGGGTTTTTGTAATTTTCCGACTGAATTAATGGTGCGTACTTGGTTACGCATATGTTATTTTAATTTTATTTGTTGGTTTTTATCGAATTTCGGATTCAATTTATTGTTCCTATAAATTGGAAATGGAAAACCTTGTTGGTCCATTTTGTTACCTTTTCAGCTATGTAATAACATTTTGCAACAAATAAAATATTCTGAAAATTACAGAAATTTGTTTTAATAGTTGTTGAGTATCTGATGACGACTTGAAAAATATGAACACATCTGGAAATAGAACGCTATAACGATGAATCAAATAAGGTACTTCTTCAAATTTTTATTGTAAATTGTTCTTGTAATTCTTTTTCTGCCAGTCATATGGGTATATAATGTTTGTATATATCGTTCTAATATAAACATATATAATTTGAACATGCATCTTGCTTATGAAGTAACAATACAATTTATATATAGAAAATGAAAGAAGATAAAAGCCAGGAAATATTTTCTGATTCATAATTCCTCATATGAAGATTTAATGATGTAATACAAATAATTCTCTGTTGCGTTACATGTGTACTTTTTGTAACAGTTTTTTTTTTCAAATACTTAGAGTAAAGGCTGTGAATTTTATATAAAAATGAATTGTATGTATTTTTCTCAAACTGTGTTCAATTGAATTTATTTTGAAAGAAATTTTCTTGTAGAATTTAGCACCAATCCAGTTTGCATGTTTCAAAATTGATTTTTGTACAGATAGTAAAATATTTAAGACTTCACATACCTATTTCAAATCTTGTTAAAAAAATTTTCTATATATGAAGAAACTAAATGCTGAATATGAGATTATTTCAATTTTATCGTATAATTATCACCCAATCAAATTGATTTATTACCATTCTAATAAGTTCGAGAAAAATGTTTCAATAATGCAAAATAGAAAATCTTTCATACTACTAAATTTTCTATATATCTTCCATATTTCAATCGATATTGAATTAATTTCTTCAATTATTTCAGATATCTGATACAAAACTGTATCAAAGTAATTTTCTAATATTTCGTTGCGTGACGGAATGAAAATCCCAAGTCTGTAACTGATGAAATACCAATGCGTCTTCACCATTATTGGGATATTTTTTCTAAATATTCAAATCAGAAAATATATTCGATATTTTCTTTGAAATAATTTCAAGTATTTTTCTTTTTGAATAACAACACATAATTTCTATTCTATTGGAGAGAGAATAATAAACTTCATTAGCAAAGAGGATTAGCTGCATCTATTACAATGTATAATAAACTTTATATTTATCCACTTGAGACATTTTAAACTATCCAGAAGTATATATTTTGAACTTATACTACACTAAAGTACCACCAAGAACTTTTATTGTTATTTGTTTTCGCTTGGTAATCTAAAGGAGATTGGAAAAAATTATATCTTTTTACAAGGTACCAAAATATATGTAATATACATATACCTATGCATCTATATAAAGGGATATGTCAGTAGGTGAGTTTTTAAATCATTATAGTAATCTTTCACATTCTTCACTTATGACAGTGTCATCTTCGTCTTCTGAATCTGTACAGAATTCCTCTTCGTCTCCTGACCAGTGTTCAAATTCCTCTTTATGGTGTTCGAGTGCCATCAAAGTTGTGAACAGACTGTCGCACGATGAACACCTGCAAAGAAATACATATTTTGAAATTATCCATAATTTACGAGATTTGATGATTTTTGGAAAGTGAACTAATTTTGGCGTTTTTACTGATTTGACACTTAACAAATATTTGCATTGGATGTATTACATTTTTAAATTGATAAAATAACCACTAGTATGTAAGAAAAATATATCGGTTGATTATTGAATCTTCTTATGTGGATGGTACTAAATGAAGGCATTGCTGTTAACAGATCAATCTTTACCTATTACTTTGGGTCTCTTAATTTTAGTTATTACAAATTATTGAATGCAGTATATTGAATTGAGTGTAGAGTATCATAAATTTCACAAAACAAGTATTTATTTTATTATTTATGGAATCACTACTTATATGACTAAAGTAATTTGGTTCTAAGAATTTCGATCATATTTTCTATATAAATGAAGTTTTCAAATGAATGAACATTTTAAATTTATAGACGTATAAATTTAGGAAAATACATGTTTACATCAGTACATTTGTTTTGAGGCCACTTATATGCTCTTACGCTGCTCACGTCATCTGGTATCTTTTTGTATTATTTGAATACTACTGTAACCTACTGGTACCTCAGCCTTTTGTGAGATGTCGCTGACAAACAATCCTAATATTCTGTGGTTCAATTCAAAATAGCACCGCATTCAGTTATCAAAATAGAAGCGAGGTGTTTTGATGGAAAAATATTATGTCACAGGAGGAAAACATAAAAATGGTTATAGGCCGATGTCGTATTGAAGTTGATGATGCTCAAAGATTGAAAAGCCACGGTGAATTTTCCTAGTCTTTTTAAATTCAATGAAACCGCTACATTTATTGGAGTAGTTAAGATGAAGATCTATAGTTTGGTTATGATAATAATGTTCTGGAGATGTACAACAGATGGTATCTACTGTCAAAAACTCTTGAAATATTAATAACACAAATTCTCATTAAGGTAAATTCTTTTTATAAATCATTTAAATGAATATCTCATTTCATATCGAAGCATTTTAATGTTGGATTAACAGTTTAACGCCAATTCCAAACGGTGGGAGTCGAACTCCACCATCAATAATAGTCCGGAAGTGGTATAGGCTATACCACTTCCGGACTATCACTTTCAGCGCTATACCGTATAGCGCTTTTCCAATTCTTTGGTATCTGTTCTTTTCTCCAGATTTCTGATATTAAATCATGAAGTTTTTGCGTCAAAATAGGATCGTTCAGTTTTCAGAGTTCCGCAATAAAATCTTCTCCTATTTATATATATATATATATATATATATATATATATATATATATATATATATATATATATATATATATATATATATATATATATATATATATATATATATATATATATATATATATATATATATATAATATATATATAAGGTGTTCTTTTAGAGGTATAGAACTTTAAATTGCAATTAAACAACGATGGATCATTCGATTGACAAGAATTTGTTTTTATTCGAAAGATAAGCTTGTGGCATTACATGTTACATATGATTTCTGGCATATGACCGCCACGGCTGGCTCGGATGTAGTCCAATCTGGACGTCCAATTTTCGATGCCATTTGTGGCTGTATATCGGCAATAACACGGCGAATATTGTCTTCCAAATGGTCAAGCGTTTGTGGCTTATCCGCATAGACCAATGACTTTACATAGACCCACAGAAAGTAGTCTAGCGGTGTTAAATCACAAGATCTTGGAGGCAAATTCACAGGTTCAAAACGTGAAATTAGGCAGTCACCAAACGTGTCTTTCAATGAATTGATTGTGGCACGGGCAACATTATATATATATATATATCCTTTTTAAAAATCATAGCTATTAGATGAAAAAACGCGAGCGTACTACTAACGCAACCTATTGACATCTGAAAACATTGTTCGTTGATATTTGTCAAATATACATTGCAATTTACCCGTTAGATACCTACGGGTATAGAAGATATATGAAATTTCGATGCTTGGTGTGTCTATAATCTGAGAGGTGTTTTCTACTGATTCCTATAGATGGAATTGTAGAGTATTCATTACTCTACGGTCTTCCACTTAGAGTCACAAGAAGATGCTTGTGGGTTGAAATCGTTGCCTCACTTCGATGGACGTGGTGCGACTGACGAGTTCCTTGCAGAACGAAACATATATGATACGCACTTCCATCAGGTTTGGCATCGATTTCAATATTTCTCTAACATTTATCCCTTGAAGGATGATGGAGACATCACATCGTACAGTTCACATATCTAGCTCTACTATAACATTCTCTTAATTAATTTGAATTTTTCAAATGAATGTTCTAATGTTCATTTTCTTATATATATATATATATATATATATATATATATATATATATATATATATATATATATATATATATATATATATATATATGCATTAATATGTCTACATCTTTACTTTAGATTAGTACCTACCTATCTATATAAACATTTTTTCGAAAAATTGCAAATTACAGAATCAACCGGTAAACAAGCCTGTCTTCAAACATTTATGGGTGTAATGTATTTAAGTATAAGTTTTAAATTACATGCGTTATTTATAATTAATGGTTAACACCGTTAAAAAATTTTACCTAAAACTTCTATATTTTATTCATGTGAAAGAAAATTACACAATTTTACAAAAGTCTTGCTTCCTGCTTCATTTCATCCTTTTTCATAGTTCATACATCGATTTTCCATTACTAAACGACTATCCTTGATGAAATTCGTTGCGTGATAATTTTTCTTTGAATATTTGAGAGTTTCGTCCTATTTTCATCAGACCGTTTCGAAGTGCACAAGACATCTGTATACCCTTATGTAAGTTTCAGTTATTACAATATCCGAACAACGAAAATGTAGAACAAAGATAAGTAGAGAGTCGTTTGAAATAACGAGCACTTTGAGCTTTTAGGTTTGATCGTTTCGTTCAACTCGTCGACTGTAAATCTGCACAAGGGGCTCTTCATCTGCCAAAATTAACGAACCGTTTTGCTCGGCAAAGTGTCTGGTTTGTACAATTGAGAACGAAACAACGTTCGTCATAATGGAAGTAAGCTGTATCAAATGTTAGGGATTATAGAGCACCAACTCATTTGGGTCCTCTACTTCCTAATGAAGTGATTTCATTGTCTGCCTTGAATTATCTTTGGCGAGACTTCGGAATTAATATATTCCATTATTTTGCTATCAACTTATTCATGCAGTAATATGATGCAATTTACTGGAAATTACAATCTAACGTATCTTCATTATCGTAATGTAGTGTATACAATGTTAAGAACTATAGTTTTTCTACAATATAATTAATTCTACGTTTTAAGTTCTGAATTTCCTCATATTTATTCATACTTTAAATTCCAAAATCTTGGTTGTCAAAGACATATTATAGGTTCTAGTTTATTCAGATTTGTAATTCACTGTGATTGAGATTTAACGATCTTTAATCCAGTGTAAGCATTCGATCATAGAAATGTATAAAACGACGTGCCTACTTTCAAAGTCATTCACTTTCAAATATAATAATAATAAGTCTTTTTGTTGCTACAGTTAAAAAAACCCAATTACTGGAAATATTCAAAAAAATATATACAATATTAACACCTAATGATATAATACAAACGTTCAAAAAATGATTATCAATAAAACAAGTAATTAATATAAATAATAAAAAAATGAATGAAGACTATAGTGAGGAACGAAAATTTCAAAATCTGAACACTGACTTGAAAACGTCAATGACTGTCAAATGGAAAAACACTATCACGTTTTTGAAAAATTGAAATCTGTTTAAATCCGTTTAACCTCTGTTGTTTATCATTAATTTGTTTTGTATGTGTCTCTGATTGTAAGTACCACCGCTAATAACCCTCCGTGGTTGATGCGGGTAAATTCAAATAAAAAAAAAATTAAAAATGAGATTATGGCTTACTTCAGAATTCACTATACATGCAAAGAGTCCAAGTAAACCCGACTTATGAAAGCAAATGAGTCACTCTTGATATCGCATTTGTTAGACATGCCCTCGAATAGCGAACACATACCTCTAATGGGTGATTGTACGAGGAAATAAGTTTTCGGAGTACCCAATGAGAAAAATTGATTTGAACCTGCACATTGTCTAGGAACATGAAAATCAATAGAGCCAATAAGGGTAGGACAGTCTATATAACCATGTAAGAGGTTATACAGAAACTTCAGAGACAGCAAGTCCCTGCCAACTTCGAGTGATTTTGCTGTTTAACAGATCAGTTTGACTATATCTTCTGGTCAGATAAACGTGATCTACCCTTCAAATTAGATATTTGAGAAGTTTTTGTTGTATCGACTCTAAATCGTCGAATCATACATCCGAAATCTAATTTATTCTTTACCAGCGCATTAAATAATTGTATAAGTGTTGTATTCAAAAAGTGTCCAGCAATAAACAATAACTCCACAATAAATCCATAAGATCTCAATGCTGTTGAAATTGTTTTATTTATATGAGGTACAAAAGTGAATTATTGATCAAATCTTATACTGAGGTCTCGAATTTCGGAGACCCTGGTCAGAATGGTTTCGTTAATTGTGCAGTCACATTGTATTGGCCGTTTCTTTAGAGTGAATGTGACAACGTTACATTTAGTTACATTAATATTGAGTTTATTGCGGTAACACCAATCAGAAACAGCGGTAAGGCCATCCTGTAAGCTTATGAAATCCTCATATGTTTCGATTTTGCGACAGCCTATTAGATCATTTACAAAAAAAGGAAACAAGAGTAGGCTTAAATTAGAGCCTTGTGGTACCCCCAATAGGGCTGTGTATACGTATGACTTATGACCCTCAAATTTTACAAACTGAGTTCGATTATTTAAATAAGACTGAATTAGGGAGACTAGAACTTTAGAGAAACCTGACTTGGCTTTCAGTTTGTACAAAATAACTTTATGATTAATTTGATCAAATGCTCTCTTTAAATCAGTATATATAACGTCTACTCGACTCCTTTCATCCAGATTCTTCAACATAAATTGTAAGAAAGTTACAAGGTTAGTCATGCAAGATCTATGGGACATGAATCCGTGTTGCTCAATCTTCACTTAGTTTCTTACTTTGGGAACAATATTATTAAATACTATGATCTCAAATAATTTTTAAAAGTTGAAAAGAATATATGTATAGGTCTATAACTGATAATAACCGTTGCATCACGTTTTCGAGTACAGGTACTATTTTTGCAGTTTTCCAGATTTTCGGAAATATTGTCGATTTAATAATTAAATTGAAAATATGACATAAAGGTGTAGAGAATATATGAATGCACGCCTTACAATAAAACTATGTAGGCATTCTATCTGGACCAGCTGTATTTTTCGTACTGAGTACATATTCTACTATTACTATTCTTACAACATAAGTACTATTCTTAACTGCGTATAGGATATCATTTCTGATATAGTATAGATGAGAATGAAGTTACAATTATCGTTTTCATCGTAATAAAATCTGTCGTCAGTATTTGATTTAGTAAAAACAGAGCTAAAGTAGTTATTTAGCTCTATAAAATTTCATGGAAAAAGGTGCGTTCCGAATAGAATTTTTTTCGAATTGGAATATCTTTTTGAATGATCCTTTGAATTGGTAAAACAATTACTCAGAAAAAAAAACGACGGATTGCACTCCGGGAGTGCCGGCAGAAGTGAAAACTTGAATATTAATGTTGTGCATTTTTGATCTTTTGGAATGGTTACAGAATAATTTTGTACGAATTGCTTTCATTATCAATATAAAAGTATTATTATTTATTTGGTGGAATAAAATATTCATTTATTGCGCTATCGTACACAAACATGATAATTTATATTACATTAAAAATTTAACACTTCAGAACTATTACAATTATTTTACATTGAAAAGTTTATCTCTTAGGAAAATCAACTTCCATCCATAATTCCAACGATTTTTTCATCATCATCTTTACCAGAATCATCATCGCTAATCTCTAAAAAGATACGACAGGTTTATGATAGCTGAAGTAAGAAACGAACAGTTTTGATTGGAACCTATTTAAGTGTCTAATAAAGACAGCATCAATAGTAGTTTTGTATTTCGTTGAGCTGAGATTGCGATCATTTGAAATAGTTAAACCAAATTCATTATTTAAAAATTCAATTGATAGTTGATTTTTATCGTCTGCAAAGTTTAGGTTGAAATCTCCACTCAAAATCATTGGCAATTCATCAAAGCTTTTTCCAATTTTTTTTGAAGCAATGCAGATGTGTCATGAGAATAAATGAATAAATTTTGCTAGATCATTTACATGCGCACGTAAACTTTGACAATTCAATGAAAAATACACACGAACATTCGCGCAAGCGCCTTGCGCCGCCTGCCCTCTCTTCATCCGTCCAACGAATTCTCGATCAGGTCACGTGTCCTGACGCGAGTTTAGAAATTTTGACCCATTCCAAAAAAAATACACAGCGCCGCTATAGAAGTTTTCACTTCAAAAATTCAAACTGACATCACGTCTTTTCAGTGTAGGCTCAATATACCATTTCAAAATATATTAACATGATAAGTTTGACTAGTTCGAAAAATTAATGAATGTATATGAACACAAATTCAAATATACAAGTATTTTCAGTGCCTTGTTAAAAACAAGGTGATTTTGCATATTGTAACTTTTGGATATGTTGTCACAAATCGCTTTTGTCGACAAAGTTTCAACATTTTGATTTTTCATATTATCATTAGGAACATTCCCCATTTCGTTCAACTTTATAGCTGAAACTAAATTGATGTATTAACTAGATGAGCATCAGAAAGTTTCATAGACACTCAGATTATATGTTAAAGGTTCTCATGTTTCATCCTTGAAATATATATATCTCGAAAATATCTCGATATTTAATCGAGAAGAAACTCCGTACAGAACTTGATACAAAAATTGAGTAACATGATCTCTGCTAATAATTTCAAAGTTTCCTGCAAACTGTCGTGCTCTTGAATAGCAATGTACTCATATTAGTTTCAGTTTGTTTGACAAAACTTTAAAGTGGAGTTTGAAAGTCAGTAGGAGGACTTAATTGCATATATGAAGATTTCTGAGACTTTATTTCCAATTTAGGATATCGTGAAGCTGTTTAGAAGTGTGACACCTGCGAATAATATCAATATGACGTACCAAAGAGCCTTTCAATAGCGTATGTTTTCATTGTACTTCAGAAGCAAGATGTTAGTGACTCTTTGATTATTGTAAGACATTTTTAATGAGACTTCAAGATTAATTGTTGAATGCTCATTAGTATAAAATAGTCTTGAATAAAGACAAACTTTCGTTATGGAAGGTATTTATTTCATTCATTACTACAGGCATCAGCCAAGTGAGAATGATGGGGTTCTTCAACATCATATTCAATATTTATTTTTAATTTTTAACGTTAAATATTTTAACGTTAAATAAACGTATAAATACTTTGAAGATTCTCGAACAAATATATTCTGATATTATTTGAGTTTGAGAAATAGTTCATGGAAAAGCTTTGAATATATTCTTAAATTCAAGAGAAATATCTATCATTAATGTGTATCAATTATTACGAAAGAAACACGAAATAAGAAATAAAGGTATCGTTAATTACTTAGTCCGAAGTGTAAAATGGTGAATGCGCCAGTTAAGAATGTGATTTTACATGCTTTTATTCTATTTATTCCCAATAAAAAATTCCAATAGAGCTGTAATAGCCAGATAAATTGGAATGAGAGATATTATCAAAATACAAATCAGGAAAACTAACAGTAACTCATTTTTACATCTGCATATCTTGACGAATACGAAGATATATCTTGTTTAATTAACCTGCACATGTTTATTGTGACGGAATGCCTCTTGTAAATGAATACAGTGAAAAATATATAATATTTGTAAATATTATCCTTTCAGACAATGCTAGCCTGAAACATTTGACATGAAAAACTCGCTGTGAAAACACTAAATTCATCAAGAATTCAGAAAAATATATAAAGACTAATATATATGAATATATAGTATATATTAAATATAAAATATATTTAATTTATATATATATATATATATATATATATATATATATATATATATATATATATATATATATATATATATAATATTATAATGAACAAGTGCCTTTCCATGGCTACCTAAAAGAGAGGGAGAGGTACATCATCAACTTCTTGGTTGACGAATGTCCAGAGGACATGGCGAGCTGGGGCTATCGGATGACGATGCTAACCAGCGGAATGAATGGCTCTTCAAGATCAAGAAAGCCGACCCCGCGTTACGCGACAAGGCGAGGCCAAATAAGAAGACCAATATATATAATGTTAAGTCGAATATAAAAACAAAATATTTCATGAAAATGTACATTAAACTAACATAAAGGGAAAAAATTCTGTCTCAAGAGCCAGAATAACAGATTTATCTATAACTCAATAAAAATTCAGTGTAGTGCAAATAATTTATTATTTCGATTTATATACATTTATTTATTTATTCGAAATGTTTGAAGTTCACAACGAATTTTTAAGAATTGGAACAGAAATATTTGAACCATTTCAGGTTGAGAATGCCGAATTTTTTAAACTTCGTAATCTATGTATAGGAAATAGAATATTACATGTTTTGAAGTAAATGAAATATATATCAGAAAATCTATACATATAATGAAATTAAAACAGACTGAAATCTGAGCATTATAGATATGGAAAAAATTAATATTGGGGATCTTTTTAACACCAAGAAATTAAATTCCAAAACAACAATTTTTAGTTTTCTGTATGTTTGTATACACATCACGTCGTAGTGTTCCCCAAAGCAAGACCAAGACCAAGACTGTCACCTTAGTCTTGGTCTTGCTTGAGCAAACATGGTCTTGGTCTTGGTGTTGCACAGTGAATCTTGGTCTTGGTCTTGCTGCAGGAGTCTTGCGAAGTCTTGCAGTCTTGCAATTATCTGATAGATTGTACTTTTTATTCAAAACTTCAATTTAGATTTTCGGTCAGTGTAACACGACCAATATTTATAGCTTATGTAGATATAAATGATAATGATAATAATAAAAATCAAAACAAAATTTCAATTTATAATACTAAAAACGGATAAAAATGTCTTTATTGAAAGCACAAATCCGTACGAACAAGATTTCACAGTGCAGAAACTAGCTTATGTTACTCGTAATAAATTTTTCTGTTTATACATTGAAATTGATAACAATGATTGGATAACAATAAATTCAAAATATAATTATAAAGAATTCAAGAAGATCCAAATGTAACCAGCAATATATTGCTTACGCTACTTCTTTTTAACCAAATGAACACAATGTGAAACTGATAAACACAATAACATAATCACAATACGTGCAGAAAATGGAACATTCACAACCTTTTAGTAATACAGCCATGTACACCAGAAAAATTTTCAAAAAACATTCAAAATACCTCTACACCCTTGCTTCGAAGTAAGAACAACCTTTCCGTTATCAATAATACCGCGAATGTGAGATTAACTGAATAATTGTGAAAGAGATACATATATCTGAATAATATGTGAAAGAATGATAAAAATAATTCGTTTATTTCCTTTGGCGCCCGAATTCATAACAAGAGCTGTTAAAATAAACACGAAAAATTCTAAGTCTTATTTTTCATATTTCTAATACAAACAATAACACTTCTATTGAGTCGAATTACAAAAGTACAAAATTCACCTTAAATTCATCATTATTCAGAACGTAATACTGATACCATACTGCTAATGGAGCCTTTATATAGACGCAGCATAGTTAACATTTCATTGCGATGTATATATATATATATATATATATATATATATATATATATATATATATATATATATATAATATATACCAAGACTGCGAGACTTTTTGTGCAACACCAATCGCTTGAGAATTATTGCATTTAATTGGGTGTAGTTTTCACTTATGTATTCTGTTTTGAATAAAAACAGAATACATAAAATTATGTATTAAAGTTTTGAATTTAATATTGCGCTATTCAATAAAATTTCCGATGATACGTTACATGAAATATCATTCCTCACAATTGGATGCTTAAAAGAAGAACTATCGTCAATGGAAAAGTAGATCGAAATGAGGACGAGTAAGTCAAAATTTCTAATGGAAAAATCAGTGAAACGTTGAGATCTAGCTCCTTTTGTTATTCAAACTTCAATTCTCATTTCGGCCCAATAATTCTTCATTTCGACTGCTTGATTAAATCAAAGCGAATCGAAAGCAATTGCTTAAACGCCGCCAGTAATTTTCCAACTCAAACACTGTCGGAAAACCCGTACAAACTAACCGCGGCGGTCATAAAGGGACCACTCGAAAGGTAAGAGCAGTGTAATCTTCTTATCACGTGCATCGAGTGGTTTAAGAGGAAACTTATTAAGCAAACGTCTCGAATTAAGTTTGTTTAAGGGCCCGGCCTACACGAAAGGGGTGATCTACGACTAAGGAAACTCACGTTGTTGAACACGGGTTGCTAGATCTGATCTCATCTTGAAGCAGGGTGGAATGTTAAATTTTCATTTTAGTGGGGCTGTTCGTTTGATACTTCGGTTAATGATAGTTATGTCGTTTAAAGATGGTCTTGACGCACAAAATAAAAAGATGAAAACACTGTGTTGTATTACCATATTCTTGTTAGTTATCCTTCCTGCCTTTAATTTAACTGAAAATTGGTACATTTCCCAAATTTCAGCCTCGAAATGCAGAATTTAATTTCTGGTGAACGTTTCGCTAAAAATTGTAGCTTTGTCAACACTACGAGGAAAAGTTTTGGCATACCTTTAATTTGCAGCGAAACTTCAATCAGAAATTAATTTTTTCTCGGGTATCCTCTAACATGAAAACAAAAAAAAAAAAATGACTACCAAATACACAGATAAGTCAGTTTCACCCTTCCAGAAGATCAGCAGTAGTTTTCACCCTTACATCAAGTGTGTTGACCTTGGAGATTATGTCCAACGAATGTGCTGCATTCGAAGACACTCTATAGCTATAAAGTATAATATATAACTAAATCTGTCCTACCAGATATTTGGCCTAATGGAAATTTATCCTACTGAACATTGAGCCTGCTGGACACTGAGCTTATTGGAAATTGGGACTACTGAACATTTGGCGTACTAGAGATGTGGCCTATTGGATATTTGGCGTACTGGATAATGTGTCTACTGGACATTTGGTTCACTAGACTTTTGGCCTATCAGATATTTGGCCTACAGGGCATTGAGCCTACTGACTATTGGGCATAGTGTACAATTGGCATACAGGACATTCGGCCTACTGAACATTAAGCTTTCTGGACATTGGTCTACTAGGCATTGAAACTACTGGACATTCAGCTCACTAGACATTGTTTTTATTGTAGTTTGCTGGCCGTTGCATATGTCTTACCAATGCTAGGGTAAGTATTTATGGGTCTCGAAAGTGAGACGATATTGTTCTCAAGCACTTTTATGTAACAAATAACTTATACGTACATTGTATTTATTCGAACTAGCTATTCAACATAATATTTATTACACATGACTTTATACATCTGTTATATATCTATATATTATGCATAAAATGTACGATAGTGAAATTATGGTCCGATGAATGTGTGAGAGCCTCAAGAACATTTAGGTATTTGTTAACCATCATCATCAGCAGATTTTTCATTACGATTAGCCGCTTTCAAAATCTGATGACCCTAGACCGGATCTACTGCGCGTGAGGGTGAATCTACCACTGATTATGACTGTAATTTAGATTTATTGAATATATTCGGTTGGGAAAGGTTCATTGCTAAGAATCTCGGTGTTCTCCACACCTGGTCGAAGGAAGATACTACCCAACAGCATCCGGAATATGTTCGACGTTTTGAAAGTGAAACTTTCTATGATATATTAACTCTTATTTAGCTGTAACATATTGCACAGTTATCTGAAATTATCTCTCGAATGGCTATAAAATAATAAAACCATATATACGAATGTAACTGGAGAATGCCAGTTATATTAAATTTCTTTCCCAGTATCGCATTCAGGGGCCAAAAGCAGCCAATTAACCTTGGCTGGACACATTTCTTGAGCTCTGAGTGGCCCTTTATATTACATAAAAAATGATACTCAATTTCTGGTATTATGAAGCGACCATTATTCAACTCGAATAACAATGGATGAGCGATGGATATCTATGTAAGAAATACGAGGAAGAGAAGTTCTACGTTACCTAACTAGGTGTAATAAAGAAAGGAAATGGAAAATGCTGTGTAATATACCAACGATCGTAGCACTCAATGTTCTGCCAATAAGTCGAGCGAATTGAAGACGATTGAATTGAATATTTCAAATTTGCGAGTGTCGCTAACACCGATAGGAAGTTAGCGATTTCCGAAACGGTTTTGAAATGGTACAATCTGAATCCATCAGTAAACTTGTCTTATAATAAGTCATATATATGGAACCATCAATATAAGTAAATAACATCTTTGGATTTGGTTACAACAACTTCAATATGATCTTATTATATGACAATATCAACTATGAAAAATATGAGTGTACTAAAATGCAACGTATTGTGAAATTTGTGAATAATTTTTGCGAATGAAAAAATATGTCTGTTATGCCCCTCTAGTGCTTTTTGATAATACTGATCAAACAAAATGAAATGATCAGAATCCATGCTTATCTTAAGCTACCTTGAAGCTCCCTAAAAGCCAACTTATTATACTCTAATTAAACTTGAGTTCAACTTTAGGTACTTCACAGAAAATTTATTTTTGGAGAGTATCCTTGACAGTGTTGTCAAGGAGTTTGAGGGCAAGGTTGATAACCATATAATTTCATTCATTATGGAGGGATGAATGAGAAATATTGCAAAAATCACTATTCTTGTTATTATTTTCAGTAGCCATTTCACGTACATCAAGCTTCCCCGAAGGGACGTTTTTTCCTTAATTTCTATCCTGACAAAACAGCAAAAAAGGAAACAAACCAGATTCATCATCAAGTCTCAGAATTCATATTTATTATTGAATTATATACAGTAAATCAATATGTCTGATTGTAAAATCGTTAATTATTTCACAAAATCTATGATTTTGAGTATGTCATATATATGTATGGACATCACAATGAAGATCCTGATATCGGAAATTATGATTTTCAACTGGAGTGGAATAAATTTGCTTACGGAAAAGCTAAAAAGCATGTAGGTTTTGATATCAACCACCATCGTTTGATTTTTTCGGAATGAATATGTTTTTAGGTAGTAAATATGAGTTATCGTTTTGTAATTTGGCAGGGACTGAAGCGCCTCTATCGATTGCGAGGGCCTCGGCACGTGCATATGGTGTCCAGTGGAAAATAGGGGCTCGTTTACGTGCTTCAATGTGCACTGAATATTATCGCCAAATTGATACAATTGAAAATATAAAAAAAGCGATGACAAGTTGAATTTTATGAGAAAATTTGTTAGCAGAAAGAATGAACGTGAAAAATGAGAGTTTTCGAAAAAGATTTCAAGTTATTATACATCTGCCCAAATCTTTCGAATGATTATGACATCACATGGTACTTCGGACATTATTAAATTATATATTTGAAAGAATGATTACGGAATGATAATGTAATGAATCACTATGAATTTCCTTGAAATTCATTACGATGATTAACAGCTCTTAAGTCTATATTTCCTTCAACAATGATCAAATATATCGATAGCCAGCCTATTTAACACAAAAATAAACAGGACTTATGTATCTCTACTTTTCTCGAGATCTTCAAATCAAGCTTTCGCTATCAAAATAGCGAAAGTCAAGTTATCTTTTTCATCAGAATAACTGATTTCAGCGCAAACGTCCCTCGGGTTTCATAACTTTCCTCCACTTTATGTGCTCCAAATAACGACAAATATGTAATTTTGCATTTGAAATAAGCGTGATCATAAGAGCAGACATCATTAAGTGTGAGGTTTTTCAACTATTTCTCCTTTTCTGTGTTCTAAACACAAGAAAATACGAAATTCTTACTTCAGACGATCAGACGAATTCTATCCCTTATTTTAATGATATGCGACCTGTCTAATAAAAGCTGTCACTGGGATTATAAATTCTGTGGCCTACACAAATTTTATACGCGAATTATATAATATTCACACAGCTTTTTCAGTTTATTTTTCGTTGTATGTACTAGTGTTGTTAAAAATTACGAATGCCTATGAAACGACCATTTAAGCTCGAATGTACCGTACCCATCAAAGAACATAGATATATTTTCTTATATAACTTGTATAATTGAGGAGTTTTTGCACGATATCCGATTCTATTAATTTTAGTCAGAATGTTCGTTAAGTTTTCAATCCTATTTGATCTGTCCCGTTACACGTAATATTCGAGGGAATTTGGTATCCGCAGTACAAACTTGTATTAGTTCGTCCAAACTCAATATTTGGTCCCTCAATGTGTAACGTAATCCTAGAGCAAGTATTAATCAAACTGCATATTGAAAATATCTTCCAATCAATTGAGTTACGGTTGGTTAGGTTTGTTGCCAATTAATCTCGAATTTGGACCGATGCGATGATTAATTATTGATGGCGGTGCTGCCGACG
The DNA here is from genome assembly GCA_030704895.1 of Henosepilachna vigintioctopunctata. NCBI lineage: Eukaryota > Metazoa > Arthropoda > Insecta > Coleoptera > Coccinellidae > Henosepilachna > Henosepilachna vigintioctopunctata. The sequence continues at coordinate 1,712,322 of JARQZJ010000073.1, read as the reverse complement.
CCTGATTAGAAACTGCGGTAAATAATTAAGGCGAAGTACGAGGTGCATTCAAAAAGTTTTTGAAGGTGAAAACAATCATGTATTAGCGAAAGAAATTTTTGTTTTTCTCTTTATTTTGGTGCAGTTGACATTATGTATATTGAATAATTACTGTTGAATTCTTCTGTTCAATGATTTATCTGCATTTATGGTTAATAAATATCATGATAAAATGTTGAATACAAATCAGACTGACGATATATCAATTAATTGAAAGGTAGAAAGATATATTAAAGAAAGAAAGGTACTCTACATGATATACTAAATTCACTAGATTACTACCTACAAAAGATATATGCTTACATATATCACATTATATTGTAGCTGGAATTACAACTGACATACATTTTCGTAAGAATGATTCCACGTATTTGTGAAAATTGAGTACTTCACAATTTGAAATGATAAATGTTGTTGTTATCTTGATGTAAATCCATTATCATTGAATATAAAATAAAATTCAAACACTTGAACTTTTGCTTCACACTTGTATTGACAACAAAGTATGACGTGTGTCAAGCAGTAATCTATAATCCTAGAAGGAGTCTTTTGTAACGACGAAAGGCGTCATGCTATGTTGTGAAGAGGAGTGTAAATCGAAGGTTCAAGTGTTTGAATTTTATTTTATATTCAGTGATAATTATCATTAAACAAGTTCGATGATTTCTCGATTAAGTGCGCTTCGAAAAATCAACGAACTTGTTGAGTAATAATTATACTGTTAAATGATAATTATTATGAAAAATATAATGATTATCATTCTACAAGTTCGATGATTTTTCGAACTTGTCTGAATTATATGAATTGACTTTGGAAAAATTAACGAACTTGTTGAATGTTATACTGTTGAATGATAATTATGGAAAATATAATGATTATCATTCCACAAGTTCGATGGTTTTTCGAAGCCCACTTAATATTCTCGAACAGAATATTCTCGATAGTTGTTTTTCAAGCATCTGTTTTACCCTCTTTCTGAGAAGGCAAAACCCCTCCGGTAATTCCTATGATTTGGCAACTTAAAATGATAAGATAGGCCTCTTATCATTTTACATATATATATATATATATATATATATATATATATATATATATATATATATATATATATATGTCCAAGTGCTAAATGATAATTTATCACTTGGATAAGGACTTCACTTGTTGGACTTGGAATCCATTTCTGAACACATAATGGGATGAAGTACATTACAAGAAATTCTTCAATGTTTTACCTAAGCGATATCAATCTTTAACGGACTTTCACAAATTTAAGAGGATGATTTATGGATTGATCATGGAATGTGAACCCTATGACAGCAGAATTCTATCAATACTGTACAAGTGGATCCTAATATTTTTAATTTTTTTTCTTGAACTAGTTTTGACGTTGTTTCTATGTTTTATTTTTTTTGTACTATATAGTGCAATTTTGTGAGTTCTATGAATTAAAAAAGTACTTTGTCATTATATAAATTAACACCCACATAATTAGGTTTGGAGAATATTTATGGCAAATTATACATCTACAAACTACCACAGTTGTTAGGACCTTACCCAAAATGCCTTTTCTTCTGCTTGTGAGATGACAATTGCTTCGGACATGAAAAAGATCTGTCACAGACGTTGCATGTTAGAGCTTCATCTGAAAAAAAAAAAAATAACATAGTGAGAGATTGTATGAATTCATTACTGGAATGTTGAGGTAGGTAAAAATTTGAGACTTTTTTAACCGAAAAATATATGTTTTTTTAGGACTTTTTAGCGAAGAGAACTTGAAAAAAGTATATAATTTCTCCAAATTGACTGAAGTCATTCAGGTGTTTCAGTAAAGATACAGATAAACAAAGTGTTGCCTTCTCTGTAATTCTGTAATGAAGCTATTTGTTCAGACAAGTTCGTAATCCACTTGAGGATAAGGATTAACGAATTTTTTTGTGGTAGATTCCGTCAATATATTACAATATATATATATATATATATATATATATATATATATATATATATATATATATATATATATATATATATATATATATATATATATATAAGTAAATATTGAAGATATTGATTGTCTTGTATGAATTCCAATTTAAAGTTTCTTATTGGGATAAACAATCAGAATGAGAGCAATACACGTTATTTCTTTAAAACATTCTAGCTTTCGCTAAATTTATTAGCTTCATCAGGAATCTACAAATAAGTGGGGTCGTGTTAGACAACAATATAAACAACAAAATTGAACTTACGGTTAGATGAAATTATTCATTAAAATACTGGACATCACGTATAACTTCACTAATATAAACACATAAAAGGTGACAATTTAAAAACATTTCCACAAACTCAAAACCATAAACATCCAAAATAAACACTGCCTAACCTCAACGTACATAAACACAAAGCGTTTGATGTCAGTCCGACCAAACGTCAACAAAAATCAAGGATGACAATTATCGACTCATACGTCGTTTAGTCCAACAATGTAACAAGAAGGAATATATGTTATTGAGATTTCGTGTATCCGTCTTCTTGTTCATCGTGTTGTTTGTGTTATTTATTGCTACCATTTCTAAAAAAAGTCTTTTATAATAGTTATTTTCTGTGAAAAGTATTTCTGTTTCATCATAATTAATAATATGATGTTCATTCTTTACATGTTCAGCTAATGAACATGTATTCAATCCACGTCTGCAATCACTTTTGTGAGATATGATTCTTGAAGAAATCCATCTCGAAGTTTGTCCAACATAAACCCGATCGCAAGAACCACATGGAATGGAGTATACTACAGACGATCTGTGATCTGGGTTTACTGGGTCTTTTAATTTGCTGAAAACGTATTTGCGGAGTGGAAGAACTGTTCTCTTTGCAAATTTCATATGAGGAAAATCTTTAAACACTTTTACAATTTTATCAGTTAATTTTTCTATGTAAGGTAAAGAATGAAAAGACATGTCAGGCATTGAATCATTAGAAATCATGATCTGTGATCCTGATAAATAGTTGTTGGGTTGGGTGTTAAAGAGAAGAGTATTTATGAAATTCAGAGGGTAGCTATTCTCGACAAGAATATTTTTCAGTTTCAATAAATTTTGCCGATGAAAGGATGGATGTGAAATCTTTAAAATTCGATTTTTCATATTTAATATTAAATTGACTTTCATTTTTTCTGGATGATAGGAATGGTAGTTGAGAAGTCTACCAGACCACATTGGTTTTTGGTACCAATCTGTTATTACATCCTTTTCTCGACGGATAACCTTCATATCCAAAAATGGAACTGACTTCTGAGACTCTTTCTCTATTGTGAATTGAATATTCTCGTCGAATCCATTGAACACGCGCAGAACCTCCCCAACACAAACCTCAGGTATCATGCAGATAATGTCATCCACGTATTTCTTTATAAACGGCATCTGAAACGACAATCTAGGTAAGCACTCCTGAAGTAGATCATCCATCACATATTGTGCCAAAATCGGAGATAGTGTTGCCCCCATTGGAGAACCAGTAATTTGTCTATAAAACTGTTTATCAAAGGTAAAGTATGTGTTATCAAATACAAACCGCATGAGCTCCACAAAAGTACTCTGGTTGACTGGTGAATGAAGATGTACACTATTATTCCATTCTTTCTGAATACTACTCTTTGCTCTTGAAAATGTAATATTGCTAAATAACGTAACCGCATCTAAGCTTATTAACATGTAACCATCAGGAAAACAAGCCTTACTTATAAAGGACGAAAAATCATAAGAATCTTTTACAAAAAATGGATTGTCAACATTATAAGCATTGGTGAGTATGTCCGTTAAGAATTGTGCTATTTTACTTGTGGGTGACAAAATGGACGAGATAATAGGACGCAATGCCAATACTGGTTTGTGTACTTTGGGTAAGTCATAATATTTAGGTGCTACTGAATCATAGATAGTCAATTGTTTGGCACATCCGTCACTCAACATTTTTTGCTTCTTTAGATCTGAAATCAACTTGTTCGCCTTCTGTTGTATAGTACTTGTAGGATCTCGGCTTAAAGGTGTATAATACTTCGTGTCTGATAGTATGGAGTAAGACAATTCTCTGTATTTAGCCCTGTGTAACACTACGGTTACATTGCCCTTATCGGAGTTTGTTATCAGAATGTCTTCATTATCCCTGAGAAACGCTCTGCACCTTTGCAGCATTTGACCAAATTCATCATTGCACCTTGTATCAGATTGAATGAAATTTGTTATGACATTAACTGTCCTCGCTGTTACGAGATTACGATTTTGTGCTGGAGTCCTTTCAATGATACTTTCCACATCCGATAACAGTTTGGGAATATTAATTTGATGTTTTGATGGTTTCAAACTCATTTTTGGACCAAGTGATATCAGGATCTTTACTTCTCTTGGAAGGTTCACATCAGACAAATTTTTAAGCCACTTATCGTGAACAGCTATCCCATCTATCCTTTCAAACTTCAGGGACTCGATTTTTCTGATGTTAACATCAGAATGTGGTCTGGTAGACTTCTCAACTACCATTCCTATCATCCAGAAAAAATGAAAGTCAATTTAATATTAAATATGAAAAATCGAATTTTAAAGATTTCACATCCATCCTTTCATCGGCAAAATTTATTGAAACTGAAAAATATTCTTGTCGAGAATAGCTACCCTCTGAATTTCATAAATACTCTTCTCTTTAACACCCAACCCAACAACTATTTATCAGGGTCACAGATCATGATTTCTAATGATTCAATGCCTGACATGTCTTTTCATTCTTTACCTTACATAGAAAAATTAACTGATAAAATTGTAAAAGTGTTTAAAGATTTTCCTCATATGAAATTTGCAAAGAGAACAGTTCTTCCACTCCGCAAATACGTTTTCAGCAAATTAAAAGACCCAATAAACCCAGATCACAGATCGTCTGTAGTATACTCCATTCCATGTGGTTCTTGCGATCGGGTTTATGTTGGACAAACTTCGAGATGGATTTCTTCAAGAATCATATCTCACAAAAGTGATTGCAGACGTGGATTGAATACATGTTCATTAGCTGAACATGTAAAGAATGAACATCATATTATTAATTATGATGAAACAGAAATACTTTTCACAGAAAATAACTATTATAAAAGACTTTTTTTAGAAATGGTAGCAATAAATAACACAAACAACACGATGAACAAGAAGACGGATACACGAAATCTCAATAACATATATTCCTTCTTGTTACATTGTTGGACTAAACGACGTATGAGTCGATAATTGTCATCCTTGATTTTTGTTGACGTTTGGTCGGACTGACATCAAACGCTTTGTGTTTATGTACGTTGAGGTTAGGCAGTGTTTATTTTGGATGTTTATGGTTTTGAGTTTGTGGAAATGTTTTTAAATTGTCACCTTTTATGTGTTTATATTAGTGAAGTTATACGTGATGTCCAGTATTTTAATGAATAATTTCATCTAACCGTAAGTTCAATTTTGTTGTTTATATTGTTGTCTAACACGACCCCACTTATTTGTAGATTCCTGATGAAGCTAATAAATTTAGCGAAAGCTAGAATGTTTTAAAGAAATAACGTGTATTGCTCTCATTCTGATTGTTTATCCCAATAAGAAACTTTAAATTGGAATATATAAATATATATATATATATATATATATATATATATATATATATATATATATATATATATATATATATATATATATATATATATATATATATATATATATATATATATATATCTATATATATATATATATATATATATATATATATATATATATATATATATATATATATATATATATATATATATATATATATATATATCTACTATATAAAAATAAGTCGGGTTTTCCTTCCTGGCGCTGTAACTCCAGAACGCACGAACCGATTTCCACGGTTTTGCATTCGTTGGAAAGGTCTCAGGCTCCGTGAGGTTTATAGAAAAGCGGGAAACTCATTTTTCATATACAGCGCCATCTCTGATACAGAGCATGTACAACAAACCAATATTTTAATATTTAATTAATTTTAATTTTTTTTTTGATTTTAAGATGGCGCCGGTGCGTGATACATTGTTCGATAGGTACTCATTTTTCTCTGCTCAGTTAATTTCATGTGACAAACCGGTATTGTGTTCACTGTGAAATTGGGAAAAAAAGTAAAAAAAATGAGTTATTCGTTTCCTAACATTTCAATCACGTGTATTTTGCAAATTTGTATTCAATTTCAACAGTAGGCATTTGTCTTTAAGGTGGTAAGTTGAACTGTGTAAATTATGTGGATCGTGCATTTGAGGTTAAATTTACCATTCTGTCTATAGTTCAAAATGCCTAGAGGATGACGTGCGGACATCGGCCGCCGCACAAGACATGGAAGCCATCAACAAGTGTATTCACAGAACTTAAGCGAAGGAAGACAAAATATAATAAGAGAAAATGCCCGATTGAGACAACGCGTGAGCACACGAAAATCATTGGCATCATACAATCGCTTGGCATTCCAATATGATCCCACTGCGAACTACAGTGTTCATGGAAATTTAGATATTAGACCAATGACGACTATATGCCCATATTGCAATGCGTTAAAGTTCAAAAGAGAAACGGCTGGATTGTGCTGCGCAAGTGGAAAAGTCGAACTGGATCCATTACTTACACCACCACAGCCACTGAAGCCATTGTTCGATGGAAGTGATCCCGATTCCAGCCATTTTCTTCAACACATCCTTGAATACAATAACTGCTTTCGCATGACTTCCTTTGGAGCTAATATCATTCGAGAAGGCGGCTTCATGCCGACTTGCAAGATGAAAAAAACCACACACATAACCAATCACTCACACCAACACAATGAATTGCAACACATAACAACTACATATACACCGTATTCTTCAACAAATGATTGTTTGCAATTACAGATACAAGGACAAATATATCATTTGCATGGTTCAATGGTGCCAACACCAGATGAACCGCATCAATCAATGGAATTCCTGAACTCTCTGGAGTTAACAGGATTTCCACCACATAACTTGCGACTCAAAGTTGGTACTCGACTTCCGGTAAAAAGACTTATGCCGAATTTGATTGAGGCAGCCATTATTAACGGAAAGTACGCAAGTGAAAATGTATGTATTCCTCGAATACCAATGATTTCGACTGATCTTACGTTTGACTTCAAACGATTGCAATTTCCAGTTCTCCTTTCGTTCGCAATGACAATTAACAACCCGCAAGGCCAATCGCTTAGTGTTTGCGGTATAAATTTAGAAAATCATTGTTTTTCACATGGGCAGTTATACGTTGCGTGTTCACGAGTTGGGAAACCATCCGCTTTGTTTGTGTTAACGTCAGACCAAAAAACAAAAAATGTGGTTTACAAAAGAGCACTTCAATGAAACGGATAATTTGCGGACATGTATAACGCTTCGATTCAGTATTTACTTTGGATTCACTTTCGTTTACTTAGAGAAGTTCAACTAAATAACAATTCATTTTTGTGAACGAAATGAATTCATTACTGTTGTGAAATGAAAAAAAAATTTTCCTTTTCGAAGCCATCTGGTGGCGAAACGGAGTTCGCCGGGTTTGCTAGTATATATAAATATATATATATATATATATATATATATATATATATATATATATATATATATATATATATATATATATATATATATATGAAGTTCTTCATTCTCCAACAGGTATAATACCCAATTACAGAAAATAATAAATAAATGAATAAAATGAAAAAAATATAACAAAGAGCTCAATCTAACTTAAAAAAATTGAAAAAGTAAAATTCATTTCGGTCAAATTCCTCTGTTCACATAACTCCTAATAATAACTTCCATAGAGTCAAAGCGAATGTCACAATTATTAGCAATTCTCTTGAATGTAGACTCCATAAACCATGGGGGATTGTATCAGCGATTTGGTTCTTGGAGTGTCCAGGTGGAATCATTTTCTGGTACTAGAATTTTGCCTAAGAACACGAAATTTCCGAACGGATAAGGGAGGAGGACAAACATTACTGTTGTGCAGTAATTTATACAAAAATTTTAGTGATAAAGTTTCCCACCTGCTCTGCAATGATATTAAACAACATCGACTCAATAATTCGTTATGATTGACTCCTCTCTGTGGATAATCTTATCCTCCCTCAAAACTTAGAATTTCAAGAACCTTATCTGAATAGCCTCAATATGGCGTTGATGGCAAGTGTAAATAGGATGCCAGATCATGCTGCCATACTCCAACTTGCTACGGATTAGGGCATTAAATAGTTATATGAATGTTGAAGAATTATTGAAATATTTTCCATTGCGTATAACGAATCCATATATTTTCGCAGCAGATAAGTTGGGTGATGTGTGGAGAGGAGGAAATTTTCTGATCGAAGACTATATCGAGATCTCTCACCTTATCAGAACTAGAAAGAACCTGACTACCGACGCTATAATATATAATATACTTTGACACATTCAAACTCAAATAATTATTCTTACACCCAACATGGATAAGCACGAGCTGCAGTTGAATTAGAAAATCTCTATCTGAAGTCGAATAATGTATTGAAGGGTAGCGGTGTATGGTAATAATTTTTCTAAATTTTATTCCTTTAGGCAAACCGCACAGAAATGGAAATAGAAACACATTAATAACAATATTATGATCTGTTGCTTTACGCTAATATCGTAACCCTCCCATCTATATTTTCAAATATTAAGAAACTCGGAAATTAACATGGCATAAAATTGTTATAACAATGAGAAAGATTGGGGGAGGTCGATATAAATTCTCTATTTTTATTTACGACCAAGTAATAGTGTTCATTAGTTTTCATTTTTTCATTTAGCGCAGCGCTGTGTAGCATTAAATTGAAATTTTCGCTATCTCTTTAATGCAATAATGCAAAAAATTTCTCTTAACCTCAACAAATTTCTGAGTAATTAATTTTAACGTGTCCCAGCCAGACGATTGTCGCTTTCACACCGACGCTCTTTGAATTCTCCCATTTAGCCTTCCGTAAATTGAATTTCAATCAAGACAATCGAGATAAAATTAGGATTTCATCGACTTGAAAGCCTGCTTCGAATTCGCACAAAGATTCATTATAATGAGTGAATAATATTCATAAAGGTTCTATAACTTGATCGAGTATAATGGACGTTTGTGAACAATGCAAACAGAATTGGTTTTTTTAGGCAGAGAACTGTGAATTGGCAGCAATGTTTTCTGAGGTATCTGATCTGACAGTTTTCATTGATTTGGGGTTACTTTGAATTGACGAATCTCTATGACTTGAAATCACGCTGTAATAAAATTTAGAAACGCTTGAAATTTATTCTGAAAACATTATTTTTGATTTGATAACCTTTTGGAAAACATTTCGGAACGTTTTTTGATGAGGATTGAGAACAATTTATACCAATAACTTTATACCAATAAACTGCAACATTATGAGGTAGGATAATAAATATTGTCAGGAAGTCAAAAAATATTCTTTAGTATGCATTTTTATCAGTTGTTATTATCTGGCAATTACAATTAATGGCAAAAGTGTAGAGCAAAGAATGTTTGAATTTCGAAATAGGAAAACTCAGTTATTTCATAGGAATAATGAAGCTTTTCTGTACCATACTGTTCAAATACTAGCATACTTTTTTAGGTGGTTTCAAGAGCATATAAATTCGTATATCAAAAAGGTTTTTGGCAGACAGGCTAGTAAAATCACAACAATGCTTTTTATCTGCATAACGCTAGCCAACTGCAGATACATAAATATTCCTCATTTTCAAAATGGACGCTGCTCTGCATGACGTTCGCGTTCGTGCAAATTAGTCTACTATGACTATCTTGCATATATTTACGTCCTTTGTCGACGGTGGCGTAGCAAAATTAATATTTCGCTTCAGGCAGGACAGCTATTTATTCGCTTTTGAAGATATTAAGGCCGTGATGTATACAAAATGCTTCCGGTTGGAACATTCATAAAAAACGTTTCTATATATTCAACTTTCTCTAAGTTTCCATAATTTCAGTTCACTTACTTCATATTTCAACATGAAATTAGCTCAAAAACCTCAAATTAACTTTTACAGATGTACGAATGTTCTCAACTGCAGCACATAGTTCATTTACAGATACCTATGCTATGATTTTACGCACTAAATACTTTTTCAGAACATTAATGTTTCTTTTTTTTTGGTCACCTGGATGGGCTCGAAAATATACGTACTCATATGTCAGTCATAATCAAATGAGTGATACTTCCTTAAAAAAAACCGGTTGTGACCTACAGTGAACTCCATACTTACATAAAATAGTATTTGTTAGACTAAAAAAAATTCAGAAAAGTATGCTTGAACGTTTTTGAAGGTCAAAAATAATTCCATAGTTTGCTGAGGGTACAAATTTCCAACAAGTAGAAATTTGAACCCCTTGCAAAACTTTCATCAAAACATTTAACGAGGAAACAATTCCACCAAGAGCTCGACGACTTCTCCTATGGAAGGAAGAATAGTAGATACAACGATGAAACTGAAAGAGGAAGACTGTTCACCGGCTTTCTCCAGCCTTTTGCAACATGAGAGACCCTTAAACGACTTAGATACTGGTAAAACGAGGTGAAGAGCAAATATTGCAAACTAATCAACCTAATTTACTGACTGAAAAATTATATAGCAATTACGAAATTCTGAGTAACCATATCTCTTTTGCTTCAAAGCATCAATTTTCTGCTACTGATTTAGCTGCCATAAATTTGTATTGAATCATAGAAAACCAATAGAGGAGTGTAAGAGGAGCAGTTGTTTCAGAATTGTTTGATTCATGTTCAATGCCCTTTATCTAACCATGAGCTATGCAAAAGAAAGAAGCGAAGTATATAATACTGTAAGACAACATGCTTAGTAACTCCCGCCTTACATTCTTTTTGAAGATACTTCACCATGGCGGAAATGGGACAACAGCTGGCTCATCATGTTACCGATAAATTTAGACGTGCTATGAATATACTGTAACCAGGTTGATTCGTATATTGACTTATGGATTCCAAACCGCATGAAGATCTAACAGTACAAATATTCATGACTCTTATAATCAAACGGCTTTTATAGGGCATTATAAACATGCAATTATCTTTGTAGCTGACTTTCATCTCAGACGCCACAGACGAATACAATGTCACATGTTCGCGTATGGAAGAGATGAAAACATATCTCATTTAAGAGTTTTATTTTTTCAGCTTATTCTCGTTATATTGGTTCATAAATCCATAAAAGCACTTAGCTGCAGTTGTGGATATGTGAGTAAACGTGGCTGTGGATCAAAGCGTTTACATCAGGAGGAAATGATTGCCACAGATAATGAGGCTTTCAGTGGGAAGAATCAGGTCAGAACAATCTGTTCCTCAAAATTGACTTTGTCATCCATAGTCACTGCAAAATTTCAAGTGTCATTCACATACCTCACGATACTTAACTTTTACCTGATATTCACAATTTTTGATAGGGGAGACCAGGGCTGGAAGTTCCCAGGGTAAGTTGTTCCGACAGTTATAACTTTGTAAAGAAAAAGATAGCAATACACGTAAAGTGCGTGGTTTAAGTATCAGGTGACGCGCCGTGATGGCGGCTATCTTAGTTGCACCGACAGCTTCAGACGAGTGGCTGTGTGCACCGTGCCATAGAACACCACATGAGTAAATTTTTTATATTTTTGGTCTTTTTCATTATTGACCGATTTATGTGAATATATCTTTATGCTATCCTATTTAAGAGTGGCGTTAGTTAGATATCTTATTGTTTGAATGTTTTTTTATTGATTTCGTTAATTTGCTTGTGTGACAGTTTTTATACAGAAACTTAATTTGGGGCTACAAGTTCCTTCCTAAAGGGAATGGTTGTTCCCCGAAACAACTTACCCTTTCTCGTATTTTATTATTTTTTTTAGGATGGTACGTAACTACAAACGAAAAACTGAGATGGGTAAAACTTCCGAATCGTTATTACGCCAAGCTGCCAATGCTGTCAAACAAGATGAAAAAAAAATGAAAACGGTCGCCAAAGTACTAGAAATTTGCCACATGACGTCACCTTGATTTGTTACAAAAATGAGAGCTGGTAGAGAACTCAACGTAAGTTACTAAAGCAGATCATTGTTTACCACGGAACAGGAAACAGAACTAATAAGCTACATTTCGAGGATTTCATCCATATACTTAGTTTTGCTGCCAAGTGAGCTGCGAAAACTAGAGTATGAATGTGGAGTTAAATTTTCTCGAAGAAACATTCCCCCTTCATGGCACAAGAATGGAGAAGCTGGGGAGAATTGGTTCACTGGGTTCCCCTCCAGGCATCGAGCAGTTCAGTTCCGTCTGAAATAGATGGCCAGCCTGGACCATCCAGGGACCGGAGCCAGGGGCTGGAGCCAGCTCTGGACAAATATTATCTCCGAATAATGTGTAGCCGGAACTAGTAACCATAACCACTTCAACATGGGTTTGCATTAGTGAGCAACCCCAGTAATCGGCAATAGATCAAGGTGATGCCACTCTCTCAGGATGCCACTTTGACTATCAATAGTGGACAAGAACTTCAATCAACACCAGAAAAGACAAATGATTCAGCTGTGTAACTTTGAAATTGTAAAACTTTTACCATTGCACCACCAAGATTGCAGACGGCTACGAAGCGACGTATAAGAAAGACGTCTGTCTTGACTGACACTCCAGAAAAAAAAGTTTTCCTTTTGTTATTTAATTAGAATTGAAGTTGTGATCTCACTTTTCACTTATTAATGAAACGTTAGTCTGGAGCTTAGCAGATATGTTGATGTTTTTTCAGGTTCTGTTATGGAAGTGCAATATAATTCAGTTAGAAAAAAGTGTTAGCTTACATATTCCAATTTTAGGTAACCAGTGCAAAATGTTTATCTGAATGTAATAATGATTTGTTGTTCTTTATAGTTTACACTATTGCATTAACACACAATAAATATGTAACTTTAAAAATTAGTGTTTTGTTTAAAAGATAACAGTGCCTGTAAGTATAAAACTACTAAAATATTGGCAAAAATTGCTATACTATTACAGAGACAGATAAAAATACTTCAATAGATATAATTATCAAAAATGAAATTTGTCATTTTCATCATTTAATTTCATGTTATTTGAACATCGGAACTTTCAGCCCCGGTCTCCCCTACCTATGAGTAATAATTTAGAATCACTGGAATTTATACGAAGGTCTTTTTCGTGTAACTTTCGGAAATAAATCTCAAGTCTTCTGTATCTTTGAAATGGTAGTGATGGCATCACCGGTTCCTCAAGAGATATGAAGTTGTGACTCATCTTTGAGTCGTACAGTATCACATATCTCTTCAACTAAGTGCAATTTAATTCGATTTGTGATGGTTGTATTTTTCGCACGAATGCACGAGTTAAACTTGCTTTCAAATGGCTATTCAAATCAAAATTGAATTGTCTATTCGTTGGAACTGTTCATTGTGAGTTGGAAATTTCCACAACTAACTTGTAAATTGGTGTCCGGTAGCTTAATAGAAAATCCCTTGCAACTCCATTCCCGGAATGATCTTTCTGTACGAATTCGATTTTAATTGCAGACGCAACGGACCGAATGGAACCATTAGCGGGACGAGATCACAATTAGCATTTGGTTCACGGGAAACGGGATCTTTGCGAACCAATTAAAGGCTCGTGGAAGGCCGCTTGGTTTCGAAACGTTCGGGATGGTTAACTACGACGCTGCCGCCGAGTTTTACGTTTCAGGTATGTCGGAAATGAGATATGAGGCAGTTTTAGAGTGCAGGTAATTTACAGGGTTAAAAATGGAACTCGTTAGGACACTTGTTGCCACTTCAGTAGCTATGTGCACGACGAATGCCTAATTTACTGACGCTTCCTTTAATTGGACAGGAGAAATTTCGTGCATGAAATGATTTCAGAGCGAATTTGTTCTCGGGAAAAATATAGTCTCCTGTGCACCAAATGGAAATCGCAGGAGTTTAGGGAGCATATTTATTTATAATTATACACAAATTAAAATTTTCTCACATATTAAACCATACGCATTACGCGTGTTTCAAGTACAACCACCTCTTCAGTAGCTAAATTAATACAAGTGTTGATTTATCACATGAAAAGTACTTCGAAACGTGCGTTGTGCGTTTTATTTAACACCCGTGGCAAGGAAACGTTTACAAATTACGTAAGCAGACGATTTGAAACTATATCATGAAGTTAGATCACAGGACAACTGTGTTCAACTTCAGCTCTCGCTAGACCATGTTGCTAGTTGCTGCGAGGACAATTATTTGAGTTTGAATGTGTCGAAGTGTAATGTTGTTACATTTACAAGGAAAAGAGACCGAATTCACTGTGATTATAGCGTCGGTGGTCAGGTTCTCTCTCGTTCTGATAAGGCGAGAAATCTTGGTGTAGTCTCCGACCAGAAGCTTTCCTTTGTCCCACACATTACCTAACTTATTTCATCTGCCTCGAAAATATATGGATTCCTTATACGTAATGGCAAATATTTCAATAATTTCTCGACATTCATAGGACTATTTAATACCCTAATCCGTTGCAAGTTGGAGTATGGCAGCACGATCTGGCATCCCATTTACACTTGCTATCAACGCCATCTTGAGGTTATTCAGAGAAGGTTCTTGAAATTATTTTTTTAACCGTTTTAGTTTGATCTCATTGCAGAGTAGGAGAGAAACTTTATCACTCAAATGTTTGCACAAATTACTGCGCAATATTGATTGTCCTCCACTCTTGTCCGCTTTGAAGTTTCGTGTTCCTAGGCAGAATTCTCTTAATACAGAATTATTCCACCTAGAGGCTCCGAGGACCAACTCTCTAATACAATCCCCCATTTGGTTTATGGAGTCAATAGAGTTGCCAATAATTGTGACATTCACTTTGACTCCATAGAAGTAATTATCAGGAGTTATGTGAATAAAGAAAATTGATCAAAATGAATTGATTTAGATTGAGTTCTTTGTAATATTTCATTGAATGCTATAATGTAGTTTTTAGTTACTATTTTTTCGATTAGATAGAGCTCTTTGTTATATCATTTCAATTTTAATTATTTGATTAGTATTCAACATTGTTATTATTTTCTGAAATTGATTGTTATACCTGTTGAGGATGAAGAAATTATTATTATTATTCTAAAATATAATAAATAAGAATCACTTGGCTAGGTTTCACAAAATTTATAATAAATAAACACTTGACAATTTTTTTGGGGTGTTAGCCCATTTTCAATAGTTAAAATGAGGTTTATCACATTTTTATAGGGTTTCAACCCATTCGAATGTGATTAAAAATTAGAATTTAGAAATTTTGTGAAAGTGTTTTAATTTAATATACTAAACAATGTTTCACCAATAGATCAGCGAACACTCAGTCAACTTTATTTAAATATTCAGTATGCAATTTCACTTCTACAGATCAACAGAAAAGACAGCTGGATATTTTATATTTTCTACTGATTTTATACTGGTGGTACTGATTTTAAAACCATGTGGAATGGATTTCAAGCTTATTTTTATTGGGTTTTTGGTTTTGTTTCAATGGAAAGCATATAAATTTTGACTTTTCAGAGTTGAGTAATAATGAATAGAGATTCATCCAAGTTTTGACATTTATCAGTGCCTTTTGGGCTTTAACAAACATTCCTTCCCGATTCGATGCCCTCTACACAATAGTACTGTTTCATCAGCTAGCAAACTATTTTTGAATCAGAGGTTGATTTAGATTGACTGTTGATATATATATATATATATATATATATATATATATATATATATATATATATATATATATATATATATATATATTATATAAAAAATATTAAAATAAATTAAACTCTTGGCTTAATGTTTCACGATTTATTTAACAATATGTATAGTCAACATGTTTCGAGCGTTAGCTCATTTTCAGTCTTGAAAATGAGCTAACGCTCGAAACATGTTGACTATACATATTGTTAAATGAATCGTGAAACATTAAGCTAAGAGTTTAATTTATTTTAATATTCAATTATGTTTCACCAAGAGTTAAGCGAGAATTCAATCTCATTAATATATCAAAATATTTGTAAAATCTTGTGAGTATTTGTGAATGATTTATATATAAATATGAATCATAAAAATTCAACTGAAACTATTCATCTTGGGTTTTTGAGGATAAAGTTTGATGGAATATCAAACATTTCTGCTTGATTAAATAATAACATCGAATTTAATGAAAATGGAGTAGGCACGTAATCTGATGTATATTCATGTGTTTTCGGATTTGAAATAGGGTTTTCACCCTGTTACTTCTCGAATATTACACATTCCAATAGGCTTACACGTGTTTCCCCAACTCCAGCCACGAGCTTTAATTTTGTTGTGGTATTAGCAATATACGCGTATTTTTCATGAGAGGTGATATAGAAATGAACTAAAGTATTCACGAAACGCAGGTATTTCAACTAAATTGTCAATTAATTATCAACGCTACACATTGTATATATACAGAATCAGCGGTTAATGGATTTCCATGTATTTCTGCGAGTGGTAATTGCTCTCGAATTTAATGAAACGTGAATTTAGTGTAGACAAAGATGAATGGAAACCAATTTAACAGAGGTGTAGATGAAAATTTGGTAATATATTTATTTATTTGAAATTCTTGGAAATAAAAAGCACGTATTTTGTGCACGACAAGTGCGCACTTTGGACCATTTGAGATCCGAAGTTTGGCCTAAAGTTTAACGCCGATGTTGAACTGTTAAAGAACACGGTGGGAATTTAACCCAGCATCAGTGAGTCGAAAGTCAAAAGGATGGGCTACTGAGCATTTAAAAGAAGATTTTCGACTAACCCCATCTTACCTCTGAGTCTTGTGGTGAGGTGATTTTTAGGGCCCCTAAGGGTGCTCTTAAGCTTCGAAAGAACATTGATTTGAAGGAATACTTGATGCAAATATTGGAAATTATATTGTGAATAGATCGAAAAAACTGGTAATCTAAGAGCATCATACAATGATAAATAACTGTCACATTCCATTGGTGATATTTTCAGAAACAATTATATCCCAAAAAAAAACGGATATTAAAATTTTTTTTGAGTAAATGACTCGGATATTTCGCTTATCTCTTGTTGAAACATTATGTTGAAAACTATAAATTAAATTGAACTCTTGGCTTAATTTTTCACGATTATATTCCACAACATCAATTCGTCAACATGTTTCGAGCGTGAGCTCATCTTCAAAACGAATTGATGTACAATTTAATCGTGAAACATTAAGCCAAGAGTTTAATTTAATTTGATATTTAATTATGTTTCACCAAAAGTTAAGCGGGAATTAAATCTCAGTTATAAATTAAAAATTAACACACTTGATTTAAGATTCACTGAATATATTGAACTCTACATATGTTTCGGGCGGTTAAGTCAATATCAAGATTATACAATATATATCAGTAATATTGTATTCTTTTGATAATGGGTTAACCCCCGAAATATATGTACAGTTTTTAATATATTCAGTAAAACTTAAGTGCAGTGTGTTAATTTTTAATTTACAGTTTTTAAAATTTTTGGGTTTTTTAGCGAACTCACATTGAAAATTTCACGATATCAAACGAAACCAAACGATATCATTTTGGACAGAGATGGTATGTGAAATGTGAAAAATTCAAAAATATCAGTAGAATATGATTCAGGTATTTATAAGTTTACTTCCGTATTGGGGACACTGGTAGGACTTTGGGACTTGAAGTAACTGGAGAAAAAAGATGCATAAAAACGAATTCAACGGATGCCACACCTTTTGGAAGAAGCTCAAAATCACAGAAATTATTGAAATATCGTATGCAGATACAATTTATGTTCGCTAAAAGCCTTAGACACAAATAAACAAAACAGAATATAATATATATAAATAAACAGAAAAAAGTCAAATAATTTATTGAATGATCAACTACAAATGAATAATAATGAATGAAAGCTTGAATTGATTTATTCCAGATGCTGAGTTGAATCTCAGTGGTTCGAACACTAGTACACATATCAAACTGGCAAATTGGCCATTTTGCTTTAGGACATAGAAAATTAATTGAATATTCCTTTTTCATAATGTAAATCACTTCGCTACCATGAACGTAGTAGCCACGTGTTCAGCGAACCATAGATTTACTCATGGTTCTATGAACAATGGTTTATATAGCTTCTTTCATCTTTTTTTCTTTTCTTTCATGAATTCTTTTGTCTTACGGCATTAACTTATTGTATCACGTATGTTCGTCTTATAATGAAAATCTATTGTCTAATGATTTTTATGTTTTCACGATTTATAGAGAAAATCACAGAACTTAATCAGTTTCATTTACAATACTTCTGGAATTGGATTTACATCTAGTTGCGACCAAATCAATTAGTTCCATTAATTATAATATTTTGAAACAACTATATTGTTGTAGTGCTTAGTGAATGACTTCCAAAATAGACTTTTCTATATTTTTTCTATAAAACCTGATTAAATGAAGACCGGCTCCGAATTACGGGGGCTCTGGGGTGGGAAACCGCTCTGCATGCTAATATATGTGTGCCCGATTCTCAGAAGTTTCCATAGAAATTGATTTATCTTTTGTATATCCCTTCGACCTACGATATATTCCTAACTTCTGAATGCCATTAGTCACTTTCACAATTTGATCCGTCATCCTCAAAATTTATTCACTCTTTGAGAATATACTTCATGTGGAAAACGCTGACTCTACATTTTTGCGTATTTCTGTTTATTGCTTCAAACAAAAACTAACAAAATGAATGTCGTAAATCAAGTTATGTGACATATTTCAAACTATCAAAGCAAACTTTTTCTCAGGCCTTTTCGTCTTCTACTTTCTATTTTACACTTTCAGACTGAAGAGAGATGGAAAAAAGTTAGGAAAAATCTGGAAAATCGATTCAATTTTCAACGAGTACCAGAAAATTCGTGAACAAAAACCTTGAAAAGCATAATATCGTTCATGTCACTTCGGATTATACCAAGTTGAAAACTCAAGGCGCGAAGGGTCGTTGAATTTTCTAGGGAGGAGAAATCGATTAAGGCAAAATTATTAACTGATCGGCCCGTTAATGAAACGCCGTATAAGGTTATTCGGTAATTAATGACTAAAGGGACCAGTTTTGAAGTCAATTACAAAGTGAAGTGAAAGTTAATCACTTTTTATGGTAATTCGAGGCTTTTATTTGATATCAATAAAATTTGAAACATGTAGTATGAAAGGTGAAGTTCAACTTCTCCCTCCACAAATTTTAAATTAATTTTTTAGAGTTTATATTCAACTCTTCGTTCATTTGTGAAATTTATTTATTTTTCGTTGTATTTTTTAAGTGGGGTTTCTCAACTGATCTCAATAATTACAGTTCTGAATTTATGGTTGATATATTGAATTCAGTGTTTGCTCTGACATTGCTCTTGGGGTGACGCAAGGCTCTGTGCTCGGACCTCTTCTATTCATATTGTTTATAAACGATCTGCCTGCGAAGTTGTCCCGGTTTTTGGTGAAACAATATGCCGATGATTCATCGGTGGTCGTTTCTGGCAGGACTCCTGAAGAACTTCTGGAGGCATGTGAATGCATTGTGAGGGAGTTTGTAAGCTGGTGTCGAATGAACAATCTGATGGTGAAAGTTGACAAAACTGTATGTGTTCATTTTTGTCTGAAAGCAATGGAATTAGTACCTTGGATGTTGAATATGGGGACAACACTATATCATCATCCCAATCAACAAAGTTTTTTGGAATATATGTAGACAGACATTTGAGGTGAACATCACACACTGAGGTCTTATTTAAAAAATTGGGTAACTCATTTTTTGCAATCTCTAGAATTAAGAACATCGTACCTAGAAACTGTGTTATAAATGTGTATTACAGTCTTGTATAAAGTCATCTAAATTTTAATATTCTGCTGTGGGGCTGCTCTACAGAAATAAATAGGGTGTTTATTATACAGAAGCGAATACTTCGATTAATATTCAATATTCATCAACGAACATCTTGTAAACCTATCTTCATTAATAATTACATACTCACCTTACCTTGTTTATATATTTATAGATGTTTGTTATATGTTCAAGAAAATGAAGATAGGTTTATTAAATTAAATAGTAATCATGAGTATTCAACAAGGAACAGGGATGTACTATTTATTTCTATGCATGAAACAGCTGTATTTGAGCACTCGCTCTATTATCAAAGTATTAAAATTTTCAACCATTCACCATCGAATTTTAAAGTACTGAAAGCTCATTTGTTTAAGAGAAAATTTGAATCTCTGATCTTAACAAAGGCATACTATAGTGTGGCAGAGTATTTCGATGATTCGAATGTAGGTAATAATGTATGAATCGATTTTTTGTATCATATGTTTTCTATATTTTTTAACACAAATGTTTTTCACCATGTGAAATTGTCTCAAATGTTTAATATTACTGAGGTAATTTTTTTCTTCTCTTTTCCAATAAAGTTGTATATTATTGTAAATAAAAATTTAACCAATATTTTTGTTTCAACCAATATTTTTGCTCTAGGGCCGAATGGAAGATTAGACTCAAAGTTGAATTCAGTCCTTTTGAGAGCATTCTTCCTAGTTGTAATTATTGTATCAATTGAAATGAATGTAATTCTACAATGTAAAGAAGTTTCTCAATAAATTTATTTCATTTATTAAAATATAAAATTATTATATTATATTTTTCTTTGAAAATTTTTCTTTCTCAATAGACCTTCTGAATATTCGTGAAACTTTACTACTTTTCGTTTTTTGTTGTAAATCAAAAAATTAAAAATTCATCAATAATAATACGAATTCGATTGAGGAAATAATGAAATCCTTGGAATTAAAAAAACACCAACATTTTTCGAAATTTCTATAATCATTCATCGCATTTCTTCAACAATTCTTCAATCAAAATTCATCATTCAACAGTTCTAATTAGAGATTACTACTCCAAATTTCGTCATTTCATAAAAATTTCCGAGTTTGAAATCGGGAATAGTATCTATCACCTCCATATTTTATAATCAACCCAAAATTCTGTTGCCGAACGTATTGATCAAAACGTAATACTCAATATTATCAACTATAACCTAATCGTAGTTACCCATATCTACGTAATACAAAAGTTTGAAACTCACGTACAAACATAACGGATAAATCTTAACATGCAAATCTGTTCGGTAGAAGCGGACGTGTGTAAACACATTTATTATGAAGAATTATCGACACGTCTTGACATTTGAATGTCTTTGCTACGTTTACGGTCATTTGCTCACTGCAGTAAAATGAATCCTCATTAATTTCCGTTTGTCAAATGATACAAACGAAACTGGGAGAAAGCTACGAAAATAATTGGAATCAATTGTCGAGATGTCTCAATTTACAATCGGTCGGAAAATCGACAGAATGCCAACATAATATAACTTGAACGTAACTGTAGGGGTTAACAAGTACCCTCGTTAATAATAAGAATGGGAGAGGGAGCAATTGTATTAGATGATTGCTGTAGAATGTAACATCTAGAAAGTAATTGTGTGTAGTCTTTTATGGCATGTTTTGTGTGTACAGGTCGTTTTGTCTTATGGTAATATACTCTTCTTTGTTTTCTTATTACATGGGGAAAATGGCGTGTGAAAATCAATTTTCTATACGTGACCGTAGAGGTTCATGGTGTGTACAAGCAAAAATTGTATCTATATTCGTAGAAAGAGAGATACATTTATTTGTTGCATTTGATACAGATATTTGATACAGATTTGTGGTACCATTTTTTTCCTCGATTCTGAAAATACAATCATTTCCGATATAATCGATGTTAAGATCTATTGAAAGGCACCCTTATTTACGTATTTCATTGTTGCACTTATTTCATTATGGTGCGGCAGTATTCGGGTTCTAGCCTCGGTGGAAGGTATGGGTGCATGTGTTTGTCTATGATTTGCGTCGTTTTGATGATAACTGTTGGTTAATGTACATTGATTACAAACCCATTCGCCGTTCGGAACGTAGGTCCACTGAACTAATATATATATATATATATATATATATATATATATATATATATATATATATATATATATATATATATATATATATATATATATATTAGGGTGGGTCGAAAAAAATCGATATTTTTTTCGGATCGTAATAACGCGGAAAAGTTGCTAAATGGTATGACTAAATAGGGGAAAAAATATAAAAATTATCGGATGTTATCTTCCGTTCGCGCATGAGCTCTAAAGTTTGATTAAATTTTGAAAAAATTAAAGTTTTTTGGAAATTTTTAATAATTTTTTTTATTACGATATTTAATATGTAATAGGGAAAAATGTCATCTACGACACACTAATGAATTAATATAAAAATACTGGTATTGAGTTTTAACATCTTCCGTTCGCGCATGGGCTGTAAAAATAGCAAAAAAGTGTTGAAAACCTCAAAAATGTGGACTTAGGAAAAATAAATATATACAAGCTTCAACATATTATTGATGTATTATCCAATAATTACAAAGTACATATTTCACTTACGAATAGATTACATGTCTGGTAGTTTGAACTGTCTTTTGTTATCAAAGGCTGGCATCGTGGACCTTGACTTAAGTGTCGTTCTTATGTACCCGTCTCGAGCTGCAGATCCGCAAACCTTAGCAGAAGCCTCGCTCACCAACTTGACGCTTCTCTCCACTGCTTGAGTATGGACTGGCATCTTCTGTGATAGGATTTCCCACTTCGGTACTTCTTCTGTTTTGATGTAGGTTTTCAGTTCATCATCAGTGACATCTTTCAATAGAGGCGGCGAAGAAAATTCACAGTTTGTCCAATAATTTAATTCCGTGTAGTCTGTTGCGGAAAAGTTTAGCTTAGGTGCCACGTACGTTCGAATTGTTTTCCTCTTTTGGTCTCTTTCTCTTGCCTTAATGATGCGGCGGAGGCCCAGTTCTCTTATATGTTTTCTGGGATCTTGAGTCATAGTAATCATAACATGTTCTGGATGCGCAAAGAACCCATTTCTCTCTATAACTGGGTCAATTACAGCTTTGAGTTCATCTTTAAGATATCTTGAGGTTTCAATACATTGGTGCACGAGCTTAGGGCCATCAGTAAAAAGTTTGGTCTTCTTAATACAAAACCACATCGGCATATATGACTTCAGAATGAATATTACTATTTCCTGGAACTCAGCAGTTGGATTTTCTTGACTAATGTAGAGTCTTAAAGCACGGTTAGCTGTTGTTAGCCACCTGGAGTGAGACAAAGGTCCTGGATCCCTGATTGATAAATCTTTTGGGCATTCACCTGATTTAATCGCTTCTGATATTTCCAGCAAATACTTCTGATCCTTACTAAGAGTTTTTTTGTCTATCTCAGGGATTTGGCAATCAATACTTTCAAACTGCACTACTGTAAGTGTTTCACATTTGATCAATTTCCCACCAATCGGTCCTTTCGGAGAGGGGGTATCACGTGACGCGGCGTGGGTCGTTGACCCGCTAGTGGCGCTGACACTGACAGTAAGTTTTGTATCGCTGTGCGCGATCGAAAAACCAAGCCTAATTACGTCTGAATTTTTTTCTTTAAATATCAGAACATGTATAATCAGATATTAGGTATTACATTATTGATATCTGTAACTATACATGAAAAGAAAATAGGACAAAAATCCGATTTTCTTGTATTTTGGCTATATTTGGATGTCCATGCGCGAACGGAAGATGTTGAAGTGCAATACTGGTATTTTTATATTACTTTATTAGTGTGTCGTAGATGAAATTTTTCACTATTACATATTAAATATCGTAAAAAAAAATTATTACAAATTTTCAAAAAAAATTATTTTTTTCAAAACTTTAGAGCTTATGCGCGAACGGAAGATAACATCCGATAATTTTTATATTTTTTCCCCTATTTAGTCATACCATTTAGCAACTTTTCCGCGGTATTACGATCCGAAAAAAAAATATCGATTTTTTTCGACCCACCCTAATATATATATATATATATATATATATATATATATATATATATATATATATATATATATATAATGAATTTTATATCGACCGAACTTTAAATTTAAATTATGTGGACTATCGGGAAGCGGTCTCTGGCAAAAAAAACTTATTTTCTTCTTAACTCTATAATATGAATATTTGAGTATTGTGGTCTATGAGCTTCCTTGTAGTGGTTGTGGAGGCTGTTACATTGGACAGACCTCACAATGGTTGAAGCAGAGGATTGTGCAGCACAGAAGTGATTGCCGTGTAGATAAGAACTCCTGTGCGGCAGTGGAACACCATTTAAAGACTGGCCACAAATTGGACTATTCGGAGGTCAAAGTGTTGGAACAAGAAATTTAGTACAAGAGTAGGCTGTTCCTTGAGATGTTCCACATTAAAGAACAAGAACGCTATAAATTTCAAATCGGACACAGGACAGCTGAGTAATATTTACAGAAACATTTTTCGTGTACTGCAAAATGGGAGGTACAACTAACAATCTACGTTTTTTTTCTGTGGTGATACCTGAATGGAATTTACACACGGCGATTCATATCATTACTACTCATCGTGCCGACATGTGGTTGCATTTTATTATTGTTATATTTTTGTATTATATACAATTGATGTTTTTGTTTAATTTGTTTAGCGCTTGACTTTGCATCTTGGTGAGTAACTACCCTTTGAGAAACTCATATATTTTACTTATTATATGATTTATTGTTGTAGTCTCCTGAAGAAGTCACAAAAAGGGTGACGAAATATAGAGATTAGAGGAAAATTAGTTTTTTTTGTCACAGACCGCTTCCCGATAATCCACATAATTTTAATATATATATATATATATATATATATATATATATATATATATATATATATGAATAAATGTATATATATATATATATATATATATATATATATATGTATATATCTATATATATATATATATATGAATAAATGTATATATATATATATATGTATATATATATATATATATATATATATATATATATATATATATATATATATATATATATATATATATATATATATATATATATATATATATATATATATATATATATATTTCTTGAAATTGATTTATTGCCAGTTTAAGATATTTTATTTCGAAAGTTTCTATCAATAACAGGCTTTTTTTGATATGAAAAACTTTATTTTTGTTGACGTTTCGTTGTTATATTACAACTTTGTCAAAACTCTTTTTTTTTTAAAGTTTTGACAAAGTTGTAATATAACAACGAAACGTCAACAAAAATAAAGTTTTTCATATCAAAAAAAGCCTGTTATTGCTAAAACTTTCGAAATAATATATATATATATATATATATATATATATATATATATATATATATATATATATATATATATATATATATATATATATATAAATTTATAGTGAAAATTGAGAATTGAAATTACATTTCAAAAGTTTTGAACTCGACTGGGATCAGTCTAAGAATATTTTTTTTCAAGGATCTGGGGGATCTGTCCTTCTTTGCAAAAATAATTTGTAATACGGCTTCTGCTTCTTGAATTCTGGGTTATTTGGTCCAAAATTGGGGCAGCTTTATTAATCTTTGCACAATGAAACGGTTGTACCACTCCTTTATTCGCAGTAAACTGAGACATGTCTCCATAATTTGGTCTCCTTTGTGCAGTAATTCTATGGTCGACTTGGAGATAATTCAGAGGAAATATCTGAAGTATATGTACTTCAGATGTTCAATATGCTTCGAGAGGCTTCGACCATTCCATCCTAACCGAACTGAACTTGAGGCCTGAAAGGTTCGGTCAAACGTTTCTCTCAAAAATTTTGTACAATTCGATCATTTTTTGTCATCAAAATGAATATTCGCGTACCAAGGTCTGGTCTGAGACGGAATAATACATTTTCTGTCAATTACAGCAGATCAAATGTTATGTCACGTCGTGTAATCAATTGTGTATGTAATCTTCATGATGGATGTTGCTGTGGATGTGATATCTTTTCTGATTGGCTATCAGTGAATTTGACGTGCCACTCAGAACAGCGCAATGGGATGTAGTGATGTTTCCATGAACTTCTGTTGCCTACATTATATCTTTCAATTTAAGTTTGTTTCATTTGTTTACTTTACACTAAGTACTGTCGTAATTTATTTCAATTTTATTTTCATTGACTTCATCAACTACATTTCATTAACATTTATTACAACTAACTAACATTTTATTTAGATTTTTATTTTCAGATTTTTCCATTTAGTTATTGTTTATTACTGTTTCAATTCAATTCAATTTTGTTTTCTTTGTATATATTCGCTTATACTCTCTTTTTTCATTTTTACTTTAATTTTTGTTCATTTATTATTACTTGTGTATCATTACTTGTTCATTATTGCTTATTATTTTCCTGTAAGTGGATGTGTCTGTTGGGAATGAATATGTTTTAATTATTGTCATGTATTCTACATAATTCATAGTAGAGTGGGTACATGGGGTATTCGAATGTTTAAATTTACACAACAAATTCACTTATTATCACAAATATAAACTTATCTTAAGTTACTCAACGACCAGCCTCTATACGAAACTATCTCCTTCGCTTCTCCCCTTGGCTTTTCCGATTGATAATACGGGAAACAACTTTACCAAAGCACGAAACATCCTAATTGAATTGCTCAATAATTTCAACTCACCGTAATCGGAATCGGAGAATTCGTTTCCATCGTCGATCTCGATGTCCGTGAAGGAAGAGTCCGTGTCCGTATCGTTACCAGAGTTTCCATTCCCGGATAAGTCGTCCTTCTTGGGTGAGGCATCGTTGTCCAAATGGCCTGTCGCTTTTGTCTGTTCTTCCTTGCTGCCCAGCTTGTTGTACGCTTTACGAGGTGGACGAGGTTCTGAAACGGACGAGAAAATTAGACGGTTGAAATTCGAATTGCGACGGACAGTTTGACAATGCGAACACAAGGAAAATCGATATAGGCGACCCCAGAGTCAACAATCGGAACATATTGTTTGAATAACAAAATCGGGACTTGATGACATATTGAGAACTTTGATATTGCATTTATACTTTCGATAGCGAAAACTGAACCATTTAAATTTGTGTTCATTTAGTAGTGATGGGCATTGTAGATTCTTCATAAAATTGCCAGACTTACATTGCATACAGATTCAATTTATAATTCTGGAACAAACACTGATTGATTGAAAGTTGAAATGGTGAAATTAAATGGATCAAACTGAAAAGATTGATATTTTATTTTATTCCTGAAGGCTAAAACAAAAATATGAATTAAATTGGGTCAGAAATTGAGACAGCTTTGTTAATCTTGGCATAATGAAAACACTGGATTACTTCTTTATTCGCAGTAAACTGGAATATGCGTCTATAATTTGGTCTCCTGTGTACATTAATTCTATGGTTAACTTGAAGGCAGTTCAGAGGAAATGTTTGAAGTATATGTAGTTCAGATGTTATAATAATAATAATAATATTGAGTTTATTCATTAATTGAATTATTTCCAAAGCAGTACAATAAACTCTAAAATCCACTGAGAAAATCAATTCTTTATAGAGAATTGTTTTCTGTGTGTGGTTTACAATACACTAACATATATTCTTCTACAGATAATATAATTGAAAGACACAATCGGGCTATTTTATAGTCATAGCCGGTAATATCGTCCGTTTGAGAAATGTCACATCGGGTAGTTTTCGTCACATCAGGTAAGTAACAATTCCATTTAAATTAATTTAGTACGTTTCATCACATCAAAAGTCACTTTTAAAAGGTTTGCAAAAGGTTCAATTTAGAATATTCTTAAAGGTATCACTCTCATATTTCACCCACACTCCAATTTTTTTTTTAAACGTCTTATAATTTTTTATTTCTCTCAGTTCTACTGGCAACAAGGAAAACAGTCGAGGGGCTATATAAGATGAAGAACGTTGGCCAATTCTTTTCTCACATCTTGATGTTTGTAGCTGTTTATCTTTTTGTCTTGTTCCATATTGATGATCTAGAGGCAATATGGGTATTTTCCTGAGGTAAGTACTGCATATCAACCTGAAAGCAAATATTTGACGGCTATTGAGGATACCAGATATCTGATATAGCAGGTCACTAGGATAGCGAATGTCCTTTCCATGTATTATTCTCAGAAACCATTTTTGAATTATATTTAACTTTTCTAGGTGCGCACTGTATACTCCACCCCACCCTACTATGCCATATGATATCTGTGATTGCACGAGGGAATTGTACAGAATATTTAGGTATTTTACATTATTTATGGCAGTTTTCAAATATTTGAATTTCTGTAACATTCCCCTCATTTTATTCACCACATTGTTAACATATTCATTCCATTTCAGGTGTCTATCGACAGTTATTCCAAGGTACCTTATAGTGCTCGCCTCCAAAATATTCAACTCTTCACCAACCCTCAAGCAACCCAACTGAGGAAGTCCACTCTTGTAAGACGTGAATGGTAAGTATTTTGTTTTTTTTTCGTTGATGGTAAGTTCGTTGAATTCAAAATATTTCTTTATTTCCATAAAATCAGTTTCTGCTTTTATTTTTAGACTATCCCATGAGTAGGAATTATTATTATATTATATTATGGGCAATATCCTTCTAGAAGCTTAGATCATTCCATCCTAACCGACAGTCTGAGAATTGAATTATTGAAGTTGAGGCGTGAACGGTTCGGCATAACGTTTCTCTTCAAAATTTTGCACAATTCGATCGACTCGACATTTCTTCTCAGGAAAATGAAAGTTCTCGTACCAAGGCCTGGCGGAATAATACATTTCATGTCACTTACAGCAGATCAATTGTTGTATCACGTTCTCCCATCAACTGAATATGTAATCTTTACGATGGGTCTTGCG
Organism: Henosepilachna vigintioctopunctata; assembly: GCA_030704895.1. Classification (NCBI taxonomy): domain Eukaryota; kingdom Metazoa; phylum Arthropoda; class Insecta; order Coleoptera; family Coccinellidae; genus Henosepilachna; species Henosepilachna vigintioctopunctata. Next base: position 1,683,273 of record JARQZJ010000073.1, on the reverse strand, counting down.
GTCGATGTGATATCTATTTTGATCGGCCATCAGTGATCTTGGCATTCCACTCAGAACAGCGCAATGAGATGTCGTGATATTTACATGAACTTCTGTTGTCTACATACATATGACTTAGGTATAAATAATATTTTAATTTCAGTTTTTTCATCTGTCTACTTTATAGTACTATTGCATCGATTTCAATTTCATTTTTATTCATCAAATATATTTCGTTACTATATGGTCAACTTTCAGTCCATATTTCTGAAAAAATCAAAAAGCTTTCCAGTGCTGTTTATACGATCCGCAGAATGAGGTCCGTCACAAATGAGAACATCGCTTAATTGGCCTATTTTTCAAATTTCCACCCTATCGCGACGTAAAATATCCTAATTTGGGGATATAGTCCGGAGATCCACGGTATTCTTCTGAAACAAAAAAGCGATTAGATCGATTTGTGGTGAATCTAAGTTATCTAGCTGCAGAAAAATCTTCAAAGACCTCAGGATACTTACCGTGTTGTCCGTCTTTATACTATCATATCTGAAGGACTTACGTGCTAATAAGAAGCTTTTCTAACAAATACTAATATGCACACGTATAACACTCGTAGCAAAGTCGATTATCTCACCGAATATCATAGGCTCAAAAGAACTCAAATAGGAGTTAATTATTACTGTATTAAATTTCATAATAGGTTACCTTCACTAATCAAGGAACTGCCGGACAAAATATTCTTGAAACGTTTGAAATCTACTCTGTTGAATCATCCTCTGTACTCTTTACAGGAGTTTATTGAATTGAGCAATGATGCTTTCTAGTGTAGTCTTACATGTATATTATTATATATTGTTTTGTATAAGTTTTGTGAATGTTATGATCTTTAGTTCGTATTTTATTGTGTGTATAGTTCAATGTGATACTTATAGGTTTTAAAATGTTCTTTTATTTGTATACATTTACAGAAATTTATTGACATGCCATGTAATTATTTGATGGTTTTAGTTTTTTCCATCTGGTTATTGTTCAATATTATTCGAATTTATTTCTAATTCAATTTTTTCCTTGTATATATTCGCTTATATATACAAGGTAACAATGCTTTTTGTTTCTTTTCTCGTTAATTTTTTCTCATTTATTATTATTTGTGTATAATTTGTCATTTTTCTCTGTAATTGGATGTATATCTGTTGAGAATAAATGTATTATTATTATAATAATAATTATTATAATTATTATTATTAAAATTATTATTATTATTACTATTAAACAAATTGAAGTGAATTTAAATTGATATGAAATGAAATTATTCTTCCTGCCGATGAACACACCGGGACACCAAGAACCAACGCGGTGTATACTCGTAAGTTCATCCCTGTCTCGGATGATCAATTTTCACTTAAGAACGGTTAGAGATACAACACTAACCGAAACGTCGTGTGAATTCGATTTCTGATTTCAACCATCGGCAGTAAGAATCATTTCATTTCATATCAATTTAAATTCATTTTATTTTCATTTTGTTAAGTTCATATTTATGTTTCAGCCCTCAGGATATCAATAAATTATTAATCTTTTCAGTTGAATCGTTTTAATTTCACCATTTTAAGTTTCAATCAATCATAGTTTGTCCCAGAATTTGAAATTAAATCTATAGGCAATGAAAGTCCGGTCATATGACGATGAGTGATATTCCAGGGGTTTGAACCCCTTCAAGCATGTAGCAACATATAGAGAAGGGAGTAAAATTTTTTTAATAAGGCACATCACGCTTTTTTCGTCACGCTCAGTTCAGGAGTAGTATGTTCGTGTTTTTACTCTGAAATAAGAACATCAGTGAGAGGAGTGTGTGAAACTCAGATACTGAATAATGCTTGAGCTAGTCTCCCTTATATCATTGAAAAAGATTATTTCATAGGTGCATAAAATAAAGTCAGGATCCTTTCATGTACAACTATGTTTCACCCAAAGTAGCTTCTCTGACAATATATTCAATTATTGTTGAATAAAATAAACAGACCTAGAACGTTGCTCTGTATTTCTTGACTGCTCAGATATATTGTTCACAAGTTCGAGAAGCTGAGAAGTTTTTACAAAAGGCGACTAGTTCTGAAAGTAGCTAATTTCTTAGAAGCTGATGAATCTACATTCAAAACGGTCAATTGACCGCATGGAAAAGACATTTCAATTCCTCCCTGCAGAACTACGTTTTATTCAGATTTCGACTTCAACTTCTCGAGTGTTATAAAGTTTGAACGCTTCAACAATTTCAGTTCGTCCTTAAGATCATTTATTGATGACTTGAGGTAAGTTTACGCTCATTTAGACATATTTCTGCAATTTTTCAATATTTTACTATTATTATAATTATCATTGTTCTAAAAACGGAAGTCAGCGTAATGTATCACATCTTTTTATGTGTTACTTTTTATTATTTTATTCATTCCATTTCTTGTGCATTATATAAATTCGTTTTTTTTTCAGTTTTATGGTTTCACTAGGTTTCATAATCACTAAGTTTACGAAGATTACACTTATTAGACTTCAATAATTAGTTTCATCTTGGTTTGATTTCGTATCTTTGTCTACTATTTTGTCTTATTCTCTAACTTCTGTTCATCTTATTTGTGGAGGAGTGGAAGAATGATTTGTCAAACCCCTATCATTTGTATGAAAATTCTTCTCTCCACATAAAGATTACTACAGCTCATTGTATAGACTTCCTCTACCTCCACATGGGATTCAGAGGATAGAAGAACGAACACACTATACATAGTAGAATATAGAATAATACAACATAAAATAGTAACAAAAAAACCACACCTTACCTAACCAAACAAACCTAACCTAAAAAAGTTTTCGAGATTTATGTGATTTAGCTGTGGAGATTGAGTATCTGAAGGCTATTTTGTTGCATAAATATATAGATAGATAGATTTCATTGATGCAATTCGAATTGTTACATTTTTAGCTTATATACAAAAGAAATTGAAGAAAACAGAATATTAAAAGTGAAAATAAAACAGATAATTAAATATCCAGTACAGAATCTTTCGAAAATTCATCACACACTATGCTCTACGAATTAATTGGAACAAAAGATAAAAAATATTGTTTTCGTAAAATCTTACCTTTTAATGAAATAAATACATGGAAACTAGTGTAAATTCTTCATATTAATATGAGGAATGTCCTCCTTTCGTAGAAATTACTTCTTGAACTTATCTAGGCATCGATTCCACTAGCGTAGCGCAGATTTTCTATTCGTCATCATGAAACCACACCTGAATTGCACTTATAATCATTTTTTTGTAGTGCAATTCATTTTTGCAAAACGTTTCTTTAAAATATTCCATAAATCCTCTATGAGATTGAGATCAGGTGAATTCCTCGGCCAATCGAATACCTGTATTTCATTCTCACGCATAAAGGCCTGCACTTGTTTGGAATTGTGGCAGGGAGTCAGGTCGTGCTGAAATGTTCCATCAAAAGTTTCTATGAATGGAACAATCCTGGTGCGCAAATGTCCATATATTCCACTGAATTCATCATCCCTGTTATAGGAGCTAATCGTCCAGTGCCATTGGTTGTGAAAAAACCCCAAAACATTCGTTTCGAAGGATGTTTTACTGTTTGCTGGATGTGATCAGGCCGCAAAAATTCCCCATCACTTCGTCTAACAACACTCGATTTGTACCCTTGAACAAACAAATGTGTCTCATCACTAAAAAGCACCTTTTTCCAGTCGTCCACAGTCCACGCACGGTACTTTTTGGCCCATGTCAAACGTTTCTTCATCATTTTCTGAGTAAACAGTTGCTTTATTCATCGTCTTCTTGCCTTACGGCCAACCTTCAGCAGTCCTTTTCGCACAGTTGAGGTGCTCACCTTCACAGCAAAAACCATTAAATCCCTTCCAAGATCAGTGCTTGTCTTTCTCGGATTAATTTTGCTATTTCTTATCAACAATTTGTCTGTTCTTGGAGTAGTTTTGCGTTTGCGGCCACAGTTTCTTTTTCTTTTTGGAGACAATGAGCCACTTTCTGCAAATATTTTTGAAATTCTCGAAACGCTGGACTTTTCAATACCAACAGCTTGAGCTATATCTCTTACAGTTATTGATGTGTGTTCATTAAGCGTTCTTAAGCGTAATTGATGTGTGTTCATAATTTTGGTCGCTAAGATTTAGTGATATCGATCTTTGGACAGGACAATACAGCACGTATGAAAATTGGAACCACCAACTGTCTCACCGCTAAGCCCACAACTGAATTGCTTGTGAGGTAAAACCGGTCAGAATGTAAATGATGGTCGAGCTCGAACCCTCACGTCACCTCAAGTAGAAAACAAGCAGGTGTGAGGGTGTTTGAGCCACCCTGGTACTCACATACTTACTACACTAACTCAAACTAAGAGGAAAAATTTTTGTCCCAATTAATTCGAACAGCATAGTGAGTAGTAGTTCTCAAGTAAGTATACTTCTCAAATTCAGCTGATCAGTATTTTGAGGTGATGAAATCATCAACCTCTCATTCTGTTACTTTGATTAAAGAACCTCGAATTCTTTGCGGAATGGACTGAGAAGTGTCCTAGACTTTTGAAACCACCTGTATCAAGTTTCGTTGAAAATAGAATAGTATAGAATGTTGTGTACCAATTGAGAGCGCTCTTTTTATAGCCTTCCATCTACATGTAGTGCTCTCACGCTTTATAGGGATTACCTTCAGATGCATGGTCTAGGTCAATTAGGTCTAGTACCACCGATGCTAATTTGGAAATGATGCAATCTGAAGTTCAACACTTTGAATTTCTGTTGGTGGTATCTCTCTATAAATTTTTATCCAGAGAAGACTTCTGAGATTTCATTATGAATTTAACTTTTCTGCATCCTTCTTTTTTTCCTCTTTCCCTCTAACACAACAGGCCGAATACATGAAAACTAAGTTGTATCAATGCTGCGTATACGTTTCTCCGGACCTCAAAGATATCATTTAAATTGCTTTTGAATTGACGTAAATACTGTAAGACACTTATGAGACAAAAAAAAATCAATTTTCCCGAGGAACTGTTGGGTGAAAACATTGTGAAATCTTGCGGAATGAATCAATCTAAATGCCACTTTGATTGCTGCCTTTCTTGTGCCAGAATACGACAAGTGAAAAGGTTGAAGGCACATTCAGTTCCACAGTGACAGACCTCAGAGAATGAATACATTTTTCATCTTCAGGGGAACCTGCAAACAACAATGGTCACTTCCAGACTCAGATTTAATTTCACGACAACTCGGATTGTAACAGATGGACTACGAAATTTAAGAGGAATCATACGTCTAACTCAGTGCCAAGATTCACGAAATTATATTCTGTTTAATGTCGCTAAAATGTGTGAATGCGAATCTGGCAAGGATAAATGTTAAAACAAGCTAAAGCCTGCTATGGTGACAGTGAAAAATAGCATGTTCCTTTAATTCAACAGATGCTTTTGTGCATTTCCAAAGTTATATGTAAATAGGCATTATCAGAACTGTCAGAGATGAGTGAAATACGGTTTCAAATGTACAATTTCTCATCAGAATGTGAGACGTACTTCACAATCGTGCAGATTTCTCGGGAAAAGATGATAGAGTTAACGCTAAAATATAATTTCTGCATTCTGATCGATATTATGAAGTTTTTATGTATTTCAAACTCTTATGAAACGTTGGGATTGACCTTTATATAATTATAAAACATTTTCTAGCATTCTCTTTGATATTTAGTATGTTTAATTCCGTGAGCTGAGCACAATAACTATATCCTTGTATTTATATGTATTCAAATTCATTCATTGATATATCTATTAATTCGCCAAGTTGTAGCCTGAAATAAAGGAAGATAACTAACGTTCCACTAGCGTAACCTATTGGCATTCGAAAACATCTAAATATATACTTGTCGAAAAAGTTGCCAATTCGGTGGATAACTACTGATACAGAACTGTCAAAATTATACTTCTATTGATTCCAATAGATGGATACATAAAATAATTCATTACTTCATAGTATTCACTCCGAATCTTTGAAAAATAGTATTGGGAGTTGAAGTCGTTGCCTTACTTGACGATGGACGTGACACAACTGATGAGTCCCTTGTAGAACGAAGCAGTCTGTCTTTTGTTTCTATCAAGTGTTGTCATCGATTTCAATATTCTCTAAGATTTATCCTTGAAGGTCAATAGAGGCATCACATTGTACATTTCATCATAGCCAGCACCATTATATTCTTTGATATTCAATACTATTTATGAATGCTAGTTGATGATGGACGGAATATAGTATCTTATTTTACTTCATTTTCATTTATTACATTAAATCATGCATACGCATTATACTTAAACCGTTCCATTGTTTACCATACGGCCATCCTGAATACCTCCTTTTGACCAGATGTGATGAAACCGAAAACAAGAGAGTCATTCTGGTAAAAGACGTCGGGAGTGACGGATATTCGATTATTGAATAATTACACGATTAATACGAAGCGTACATTCTTTTACTACAAAAACAATAAAGTGCCTTACAGACTTATTACGGCTAGTGACTCCGAAGGACAATTCCACATCGTCCTTGTTGCCTTGCAAGTCTCTATCCCTTTCCTGGACTACCCCGGGGTAAGTGGAGTGTCGTATGTACATGAATTACATTGATTGATTGATTTACTTTGTTTTATTCATTATATTACTTTACATTAAATCATATATATTCTCAGTACGTTGTTTTACGAATTGGCTTCTCCTTCAAATTACAAATACAGTCCACTTTCTACTTAATACTTATACGTTTACAATACAGTAGCTATAACTTTAAAATTATAAGAAAATATTGAATACATTTTATTCAACAAGAGAAGAGTAGGACGAAAATTATATTATGCAGCTTGGTTACCCTATATTCGAAGGATGGGAAATACCGCATAAGATATAAACGAGGGCTAAATTGATATTTCATTGTAAGGGTGAAAAAATGGAGGACTATAATTACACTCTAAATGGTTTAGCATTTCTTTTGTATCGCGACTTTCAGCGCTATAAATTTTACAAGTAAGCTATAGTGGTTTCCTGGAGTCAGTAACAAAGCCATTATGCAGTGAAATATGTTGGGATCTTTTGCTAGGCTAGGCCATCCCATTCGCTTTACAGCAGTTAGGAGAACTCATGAAATCGCAATCAGCTTTTGTAATACATTTCCTGGAAAAAAACGACACAGAGATTAAAAAAACCTAAACATCGGCTTTCTAATAATGCGCAACTAAATAGCGACCAGGCCGTAAATTACGATTATATTCTGCCTGAAAAACATGAGAAAATTGTGGAGTAATTAGTCTAGATAATTCTTTGAAAGCTGAAAACTTGACGCGGTTTCAAATGAAAATCGTGATTATTATGTTGATAATGAGTGTTTTTTTTAGAGGTATAGAACTTTAAGTTGACATTACTGTTGCAAATGGCGACCGATTCAACAGCTGAGAAGTGATTAATTCTCAGTTTAGTTTGGAAATTCATCATGAATAGACTCACGCCTGGATAACTCTTGCAAATAGTGCAATTTTATTTCGAAAATGATGGTTCTGTGCGGAATACGTATCACGCACAATTTTGTTTAGCGATGAAGCGCACTTCTGGTTGAATGGCTACGTCAACAAACAAAACTGCCGAATTTGGAGTGAAGATAATCCTCAAGTGTATGTCAAAACACCGTCACATCCAGAAAAATTTACTGTTTGGTGCGCTTTATGGGCTGGTGGAATCATTGGACCGTACTTCTTCAAAAACGATGGATGCAAGAACGTTACAGTCAATGGTGATCGGTATACAGCCATGATTACTACGTTTTTCATTCCTGAATTGAACAACCATGATGTCCAGGAGCTGTGGTTACAACAAGACGACACAGCATGTCACACAGTTCGTGCCACAATCGATTTATTGAAAGACACGTTTGTTGACCCCCTAATTTCACGTTTTGAACCTGTGAATTGGCCTCCAAGATCTTGTGATTTAACACCGCTAGACTGTTTTCTGTGGGGCTATGTACAGTCATTGGTCTACGCGGATAAGCCACAAATGCTTGACCATTTGGAAGACAATATTCGCCGTGTTATTGCCGATATACGGCCACAAATGTTGGAAAATTTCATCGAAAATCGGACGTCCAGATTGGACTGCATTCCAGCCAGCCGTGGCAGTCATATGCCAGAAATTATATTTGAAATGTAATGCCACAAGATTATCTTTCGAATAAAAAAAAATTCTTGTCAATCGAATGATCCATCGTTATTTTATTGCAATTTAAAGTTCTATATCTCTAAAAATCTTGCGTTATCTGAATATATGATAAGTTTATTAACGTAATAGGTTTCCTAATATAGGTAAATATACATAAATGTATATCATTTTATATTCAAAGCAAACAGCATTTCTGTATACTAAATAATCCGAAATCAGCAACAAAATAATCAGAAACAAATGAAAAACCAATCAACGCATTATTCAAAGTAACAACAATCTCAGCCAACCCTACAAACTGTCCGCTCAAATACCCCCGATCAGACTATATATATATGATAACAATATCACAAATTACACAAGCAATCGCCAGGAGCATAAAATGTCAACAACAAATAAACCAATAGGCAACAGATAAGTACATTCAATGAGTTAAATATCTTTTGACTTTAACTTTAAATGAGTATGGATGCACTAGATTTAATGTCTGCTGGCAACTTGATATAAGCAACGAATTCCTTAAAAAATAATGACTTTATAGTTACACTTTTTTTAGTCTTTTCAATATGTAAGTCATTTCTTCCTCTAGTGGGCTGATTATGTACTTCGTTATTGAAACACAGGAATTCATCAAAATAAGACGGCGCCAAACCATCAACTAATTCGAATACGACTGACATCGTCATCTCTCTTCAAAAGAAAACCATGAAAGTGTTTTCAACATAGAGCTTATAGGTGTCAGCCAAGTGAAACTGAGTATAATTCTCATGCAAGGATTTATTTTCATGCATTTATTTTCATTCTGCAACTTCTGCAACTGATCCTTTTGATTTTAATTGAACAGAAACAATATCGAGACACAATAATCGAAATGTGGCTGTTCAATAGCCTGATGTACAGTTATTCTAGACGTTACAGACAAATTGATAGATATTCTCATGAAATAATAAATTTTTTTCGCTATTTTCTCATATCTATATTCAAAATGAGCATTAAAATTCAAAAGAGAGTTTATATAAAAACCCAAATATTTTGTATAAGTTATCAAATCCAGTTTGTCATCACCCATCTTTAAGTTTATATCATTCTCGTTCAATTGGCCATATTTGTTCTTCGAAGTTATGATCATTATCTTTGTTTTATCGACGTTCAGTTTCAATCTATTGAACAATAGATACTTATTGACTACTTCCAAAACTTTATTCATTCTTTCAACCAAAGTAGGAATATCATCCTCTCCATAACATGTTATCATTATATCATTGGCAAACAATTTCAAAAATTCACAATCCAAAAAATTATTGAATGAAAATTGGAGGATGATTAGAATTTATAAACAGTATATTTTCCAATTATGACTTACAGTCAATCCTGAAGGCTCGGTTGATATTTAACATTATTAAGTAATATGGTTTTTGTTTTTTTTTACAAGTATTCACTTGAATGAGAAAAGGGTTCAATAAAGATTTTACGAAAGCGAATGAACAAAAGTCATGAATATTCAAAATGATGTCTTCTGACGGAATAAACTGGACAGATTGTTCATTTAATTTAGGGTATCAAGAGACAACCAAAATATACATTAAATTTTCTCAAATTTCCTAGACGGCAGCAAAATTTTAAAACTGCAGAAAGAATTCATTGGCATTCGTCATTACTAAAGAAATTGCCACCTTCCTCTCTAAACTTAGAGATGGTAAGCATTCTAACGTATACATTCCACTGAAAATAATATTTAATTACCAAAAACTGGCGTAATCTTGAAATTATTTACAAGTTAAAAATTCATTGAAAAAATTGTGAACTAACAAAACTGTTATTGTTAACTTACAAAATTTCATAATTGAACTGAGATTGAAGGAACACTGAACTGAAGAAAGGTTCCACTTTCGTCTTGTTGATTGCCTTGATCTTGAAGTAATCTAGAATTGCACCATTCATCAACTCGGGAAGGAAGATATTACGTTTCTCCTTAAATAAAAATACCGTTTGGTCTGATTGCCTAACCGTACTTGTTGCGTCCATAGTAGATGAAGTTTATTCAGGACAAGTTTTCTAAATACTTTGGTGTAAGTGGGTTTTAACTTAAGGAATTCGACACCGCTAAACAAAAACGCAGAAAGTTCTCATTACATCGAGGCGCTGAAAACGGTATTTGAAAACTCATTTTCCTACAGTTTTGTCGAAGTTTCGAACTAACTTTCTCAGGAATTAAAAGGAATCTAGTTTCTGAGGGTATTTCGAGTTTTCCATCGTTCATGGATTTAGAGATTCTTTGTAATCCAACGTTAAATGCTTTACTGTTGCGTACTTTATCTTAGACTAAATGCAACAATGCTAGATTCTTGATTAGGGTAATTTCCGACAGAAGAAGCTGTTGGAAAACAGGTGAACTGTGTACCAGTAGGAAAAGTAAAATTTGCAGATTTCAAAATACTGATTGCCAAAACACTGAGGACCGTTGTATTAAATATTATTATTGAACTGTGCAAATTCATTGAGTCATTTTGGAATTCTTTGATGTTTTTCGAACGTTTGAAGATTGATTATAACAATAATAATAATAATAATAATAATAATAATAATAATAATAATAATAATAATAATAATAATAATAATAATAATAATAATAATAATAATAATAATAATAATAATAATAATAATAATAATAATAATAATAATAATAATAATAATAATAATAATAATAATAATAATAATAATAATAATAAAAATAATAATAATAATATGTCTTTATTGTTCTCAAGCGGCGAAACCTATTACATCGAAAATGAGAGGAAAGTAAGAATATGTATACAGTAAGAAAAACAGAAAATATTCATTGAAATCAAAAAGATATAATCAAGAGAACAATCACAAGGCGCAATTCAAATATATTGCTCTTACATTGAAGCTTGAAGATTTAAAAATAATTTGTTTATGTTTAGAGAAATGCCTAATATACAAAATGAAATAAAAAATAAAAACAATCAATACAAAAACAAAATGAGGTAAATAAGAACTGGATCGTGTCGAGCATGGTGCGAACGAGCACTCGGGAGAGCTCTATGATTTAGCAAAAATAGAAATGAAAACATGAACTTTTGGCAGTCTAAAGGATGTTTACGTATTTTATTAATGATAACTGTGATTTTTAATTTTTTATGGTTCGGGACTAGAGCGTGTAGGTTATTGATTAATTTGTACATTGTAAAAGGAAATGATCTTTAGAACAAAGTTGTAAAGTGAACAGCTAAAGTGAATGGGTGTTGTTGATTATTAATCACTTACTTTTTTCATTCAGTATCATTAAAAATGTAACGGGCTCCTCACAACGAAAACATTGATATTTTGAAAGTCCAAATTAAATGTCGTGGCTTCATAATATCAGATACCTTTTGAAAACTAGAAATTCTTTTAAATTGACCATTAGATGCTTCTTAGAATTTTCCAATTTCATTTTGGTTGAACAAGTTCATTATTCCTTCAACAACCTTCAATCATTGTTCTTTAATTTTAAGGAGCCATCCGTACATGAATAATACAAGATATTCGTTGATGAATATCTGATATTAATCGAAGTATTCGCTTCTGTGTAACAAATACCCTATTCATTTCTGTAGAGCAGCCCCACAGCAGAATATTATAATTTAGATGATTATACAAGACTGTAATACATATTCATGACACAGTTTCTACGATGTTCTAAAATCTAGAGATTGCAAAAAATGGGTTACTCAATTTTTTACATAAACCATCACTGTGTGATGCTCATCTCAAATTTCGGTCTACAAACATTCTAAGAAACTTTTTGATTGGTATGATGATATAGTGTTGTCCCCATATTTAAATTTCAAGGTACTAATTCCATTGCCTTTCAGACAAAGATGAACACATATAGTTTTGTCAATGTTCACCATCAGATTGTTCATTCGACACCAACTTACAAACTCCTCTCAATGCTTTCACATGCCTTCAGAAGTTCTTGAGGAGTCTTACCAGAAACAACCACCGATGAATCATCGGCAAATAGTTTCACCAAAAATCGGGTCAACTTCGCAGACAAATCGTTCATAAAAAATATGAATAGAAGGGTTCAAGTACAGATCCTTGCGACACCCTAAGAGCAATGTCATGTCCCAGAAAATAATTCTCGCCTATTTTTACTACCATTGTTCTTTCTTCAAATAACTACGTAACCATTTCAGAAAAGCGCATCTAAAACCTAAATTGTAGCATTCATCAAGTTTTATACTTGATCTTGATTATAATTCAAAGGATCGTGAATCAAATGCCGAAGATAAATCAAGAAAAAACCCCGCCACAAACAATTGTTTATCCAAACAGTCGTAGACGGATTCAAAATATAATAAACTCATAACTTCTATAATTGTGTACAAATTTGTTTTCTACATTTTGATGTTTTCAGAGTATCAGTTTTTTTCGATATTTAAGAACGATTTCAACTAGCGCTATGAATTCAGGGTTGTGAAAACTGAACCTCTGAATAATTCAGGAAGAATTTTTCTTTACAATTTTATTGAATTTGTTACTATTATGTCAGTGATTGAATGTTGACCAGAAAATGTAACCAGAAAATGATGCGTTGATGTCGGACGATTTTCTTTCATTTTGTTTATTCATCTTGAGTATATTTTCGTGGCTTCCGTTCTACTGTTCGTTTCCTAGAAACACGGTGAATATCTATTGCGATGCATTGCGACCAGGAAGGAACAAGAGACAGGTTTATAATTTGGATTTTCGATTAGGATGTACGAGTATATGTATTATTACGAAAAATATGTTCGTGATATTTAGTAAGTATATCAATTATCATAGAAAGTACGTTAGTAACTATGGATTGAATTTAGTGAGAAATACGTTTGCTCATATTGCATTGAAACTTGATGTTCATTGGTTTTCTAATATGAAACTTTGTGATCATTTTTATAGAATTTGATAGGTTTTGACAATCTAAGCTTGAAGTGTATACGGAAGCATTTAATCTAGAAATTTCTGGATATCTCATTCATTGACCTCTCTACCTTCTGTAGTCCTGGTAAGTTTTTTTCCTTTCAAAATAATTTTCTATATTCTCGATTCCCCTCTCTCATTCAATTTGTAGCTCTTCATCTTGAATTTGGAAGATTATTATAGTATATTAAAATTATTATTTCTTTTTCAGATTACCTTGTATGAAACTTTTGTATTTAATGATCTTAAATAAAAAGCTTTCTGATTATCTTTTTTCTTCTATTTACGAATTTTCATACAGTTCACTTTGGGTTATCATACAAATGTTTCCGATATTTCGAGATAACTATCAGAAAGAAGTTTCTGACTTTAAATTATGAATTCAGAATATGAACTGAGATTATTTCCCTGATGTCGAAAGCAGCCTATTATTTTTTCGCAATTTATACAGTGAGTAGGATCCCAGACTAAAATTACGAGATAATCACGAAGAGATATTCTTGGAACTTACACGTGACCTCATTATCTCAGTAATTTTTTCGTATCTACGACGTAAACCAATCAAGAGTGGAATGAACAGAGATCCCCTCTGATCTTTGCGGATGCTGACCATGCGGATTCATTATCTTTCCCAGAGAAAATTAGATATCGATTAGAGGTTCTACAAAAAATTCAACATTACATTGAATATCAAGAATTTTTGTAGAAGATTTCAATTGGCCCTGGTGGGATATCGAAAGAAACATGTGTGGAAGGCACATATCTCTTCATTGCTTTGCTCCTCGTTGGAGATAAGAGAAGCAGTCAGATTGAAGGCAAATATCGCAGTTGAGAAGGTTTCACAATTTTCAGATTGAAAGAATTTCATCAATTTATTGCTTGACGATTGTTTCGGGATGTTACCCGATCTAGACTGAACACTTGTTATTTACATGAACGTATTTATCTATTTCTTCATTCATATCTGGCATGGGCTTCTGGCGGGACAGAAAAAAGGAGGTTCAAATTGAGAAATTGATGAAGAGAGTAATAATGGTGACAAACTGAAGGTAAGTTGATTATTCATGGGCTTTTTTTCGGTGTAAATCAAAAACTTTTGAATGTTAAAGAAGGCCAAGAGCTTTTCCTCTGATCTTTGGGTAATCGATTCAGTTCATCGATTCTTACTCAGTGGTATTTCTACACTTACAGATGACAAGAAACGCTACGGATCTTCTAGAAGTATTGGAATGATAAATGATCAATTTACCTTCAGTTTATGGCTCTCTACGTCGTCAGGTTCTTAATTTATACCCCTATCTTTTTCACTTCCACCAGGTGTCTATAGCAGGTATAGATGTAAGAATATATAAATACGAGATATGTTGAAAAAAAATTAATTTTGAATTTTTCTGGGCTGTGCACATTCGATTGTCGAAATTATTTTTGTTATAATGGTACACAAACATTTTTCATATGTAGACATTATCAGCCATTTTGGATTAGTAGTTTGTTATTGACAACTGAAAAGGTTAGTCACGTTTCTGTATGTTCTTCGAGTTTTACTTTCGAAAAGAAAAGATCCATTCTGTATTGAATTTTGCGTTAAAAATGCATTAAATTGGTCCAAAGAAATTAAAATGTTGACTGTGGCATTCGCCAACTCTACTCTGTCTCAAAAAAATGTTTATAAGTGGTACAAGTGCTTTACAGAAGCCGAGAAGATGTTGTCGATGGTGAGCGTCCTCGAGTAGCAACAAGCGAAGAAAACAGTGAAAAATATGGTTTCGGAAAATCGTCAAATCGCTATAAAGGAAGTTGCAGAGGATGTTAGTATATCAATCGGCACATACCATACAATTTTCTCTGATTTTTTTGTATGAAACGTGTGGCTGCAAAGTTTGTTCCGAAATTGCTAACTTTGTCGCATTCTCATCACTCAGGAGTTGTTGAATGACGTCACCGAAGATCCAGATTTGCTCATAAAGGTCATAACTGGTGAAGAAACGTGTTTAAATGGTTATGACGTCGAAGCCCAGACCAAAAAAAGCACGTCAATTTCGATAAAATTTGAAGGATTTGCTCATTGTTTTCTTCGATTACAACGGTGTGGTGCACCACGAGTTCTTGCGAACAGGTCGAATAGTTACAATACTACAATGGAGTTGTGCAATGTTTGCGTGAAGCAATATGGCTCAAACGATCGGAATTGTGGAAAATCGATTCATGGATTCTGCATCACCATAACGCACCAGCTCACACATCAATGCTTGTTCGTGATTTTTTGGACAAAAACAACACCGTAATCATACCTCAACCACAATATTCACTCCCTGAGATATTTTCCTATTCCCAGGAAGAGGCCAATGAGAGAAAAGCGTTTTGCCATTATTGATGAGATAAAGTCGGAATCGAAGAACGAGCTGATGACCATACCGAAAAGCGCATTTCAGAAGTGCTATGAGAGTTGGAAGGAGTGCTGGCATAAGCAAATTGATGAATGAGTCAATACTTTTCGAAAAAATTGAAAATTCGCCTTTTATTTTGAACAAACCTCGCACGTAAGTCGAAATAACAAAAATTCAGTGTAGCTTCTGAAAATGGGCCTACACCCCGAAACAATCGACGAGCAATAATTTTGTTGAACTTTTGTGAAACCAAACCAAGTGTTATTTATTCAATTTATTCAACATTGTTTCACCAAGAGTTCAGTTAACATTCAATCAACTTTATTCAGAAAATTTTTCAGTTCGCAATACAAAACTGCCATAAGTTTGAGTTATTATTGAATATTTCCAGATACTAGAATTGAAATTATCCAGATAACTTTAGGGGAACTGGAAGAATCTATTCAGCAATGAAACAAAAATCACAGACCAAGATTGGACTCGATATTTATCGAGAAGTTGTCCCTCAAAAAATAACTGAATTGTTTTCATTCCTCAACTATTGAAAGCAAGTTGAAATGACAGAGGACGACCGGAAAATATTGATATAAAATTTTATGTCATCGTAAATTTTATTGGGTGATTACATGAACTAGTTTCAGACGTTTGTTCATCATCAGCAAGTTCGACGATAGTTCGAATTATGTTCAGGTAATTTCAAATTTATGATAGCGACACTAAAGATTTATTTCGTGATGATAAAGTATCATATAGTAGATATCTAACCCATTTCACATTTGAGAGGATGTTGAAATTCCTCGAAAAAAATACCTTCCGAAGATTTACTTGATGCTTTTGGCTTGAAGTTAACATTATTTTGAAAATTGAGAAATGAATTATTGAGAATCAATTGAAAAATATTGGAATTTCATTGATGGTAAAACGCTACAATATTACGTTTGCATATTTCAGGACTTTTTCCATCAATGATAAGGATTTATGGAAATCTATACTAAGTAATAAAAGTTGCACTGGTGTTGACCCTGTGTACAAATATAAAGATATCTTGAGTACGTGACTTTTGCTAAAATCCAATAGACTGTGCTTTTTTGTAGATTTATCAAAAAAAAATTATTTCCAATTTTATTCGAACACTGTTTTGTATATTTTGGAAACCATTGCGCAATATTCTCATTGAATTTTCAGAATTTTGTCCTCTCTTTCAGAATTATCCTTTTTTGTTTCTTTTTTCTCTTGAATTTTTCCTCATTTACTATTAAGTTGCATTTGTTATTTTTTCTCTGTAATTGGATGTATATCTGTTGTAAAAATGTATTATCATCATTATTATTATTAATATAATATCTAATTTTTAGTATTTTCAATATGATGATACTGACATTATAAATAATATAAATATTTATAATATTCATGTATATGGAACATTTAGACATTTTCAATGAATTGAATGAATTTGGATTACGTATTTTGTAGTTAATTTTACTGCCTTCTATAGTTTAGAAAGAGAAAATGAGATGTTGAATGTGTCACAGTGAAATTAAAAAAAAATTTCAAAATATCGAAGGAATTGAATACATAGATGAAGAGGAAAAATAAGAAGAAATAGTTTAATACCATCAAGATAAATATCAAACGATTAATAATGAATTCAATTGACTTTAGGGTGAAAACGAGACAACTAAACCAATTTTTCTCAGAAAAGTGGCTGAAACTGCATTCGAAACAAAAGTTGTACTTGGCCACAGTTAGGTCAGTTAGGAGCAACATTCTATTAATGTTGCTCCTGAAGTGATATAAATTATCTCGATTAAGCTTCATTTTGAATTCAATTGAACTGAAAGACACAAACAAAATGCACAGTGAATGGAAGCATCCATTTCCTTCGCATAAACTCTCCAGATTAGAAGATAAATTTTTTGTTTCGCCAAAGTGGCAACTCAACAATTGTCTCTTTGGCGACGGGAAACCTGTGAGACTTTACCGAAATGAAATTTTTTCATACAATAGTCATAAGCAAGTCATTATATGTGTTTCCATATGTGTTCCAATCTTCCGCCATTAACTGCTTGAGCATCAGATTTCTAGATCGGAAGATGTGCTCTTTTAGCTTCCAATCCCAATATTCGTCGTTTGTGATCATTCAGTAAATTGAGGAATATGCTTTGAAAAACATGTGTTATACTCTCTACTTTCAATTATAATTCAAATTTTCATTATTACAACAAAATATTATTACGACGAAAATTAATTCTTCTTATATATGGCTCCAAAGTGGGAGCTACGCCTAACCACCCCATCCTCTATCTCAGGGGTTCTCAATCTTTTTCAAATACTGTACCCCTTAGTGAAGTATTAAATTTCTGCATACCCCTTCGTTATTGAAAAGGTGGTTTTTTAAATTAAAAACACGGTTTTACATAATAAACACAATATATTTAAAACACATTTCGTAACCCCTAAAATTTTTCGCGTACCCCTAGCGGTACGCGTACCACAGTTTAGAACCACTGCTCTATCTGATCAAAACAGCAAAGACGTTCGAAAATATACATTTAGTGACACTGTATTCGATCCCGCAATTTATCAAAATGTATGAGGTATCAACAGACAAATCTTCTATCATTCCAATAACTCCGTCAGAAAATGCATCTTGGATCAGATATCAACCAAGACTGAACATAAAACTGCACAGATATGATAAACACGAAACACCTGATATATTGAAGCAATCATTCAGAGAAATGATAAGCAACGAAATATTTGATGATATAAGATATACAGACGCCTCTGAAGATGATCATGGTGTAGCTTGCTCGATCATAATGGAGCAAAATACACCTGAATCCTACAAGCTTTTAACTAACAGTAGAATACACACTGCTGAATTATATGACAACTATAGATCCCTTCTCAATCTTATCATAATAGGACACAAGGTTGAGGGGTAGTCAGAGACTCTCTTTCCTCCTTACAATCCATAGCTGACATTTACACGAAAAACCCACTTGTTCAAAAAATCCAAGAAAAATGCAACGATCTGAAAAACAACAGGAACATCTCTACTACCATCGTATGGATTCCATCTCATGTGAGTATCCCAGGGAATGAAGCAGCGAACCAATCAGCGAAGCTTGCAAAATCCTCTGATCTTGATGTTACAAACGTTATGGTTCATACAGATCTAATTCAATCAATAAAAAATAGAATCATTGAAGAATGACAAATTCAATGGAAACGTGATACCAGCAAGCTGCACAAAATTCAACCTAAAATTCAAAAAGAAACAAGGTTAGCCCTGAACAGACAAGACAAAATAGTAGCAAGGAGACTAAGAATAGGTCATACGAAACTGACCCACAGCTATTTGATGACATCAGGCGAACAACCCAAGTGCGAATACTGTGATAATATCCCTCTTACAGTTGAATATATACTTATCTGGTGTCCAAAAAATGAGGCAGTTCGTAACCAACTAGAACTAAAACACAATATCAAAGACATTCTGAGCAGAACAGCCCAAATTGAAGATACACTGAAATTTATCGGGAAATGTGAATTATACAACCTTGTGTAGTTTATACATCTACAAATAATACATCTCCATCTAATTCCACTACAATTAAATTGTTAATTATATTTAAGTATATGTAGCATTAACACTGTTAATACATGAAACTGTAAAAATTGTACCATGTGTCAATGACCAAGTAGTCGAGAAACCTTAATTCAAATAAATTAATGAATAAATTATTACAACAAAGGTAATGTCAAATTTTCTGAATGAATCGAAGTCAGAACAATTAGATAACTTTTAGTCATTGCTACGAGATTCATAATAATTTTATTCTTACTGAGAGAATTGAAAAGATAAATTGAAGAAGGTAATATAACTTTAAATATAGTATGCTATAAAAATTTTAATTATTCTCTCGGGAATATCATGTAATGTTCCTGAAATATTAAGTTTTTTTTTCAAAAAAATAAAATGTTTGATATGGCGGAAGTTGTTTAACTGGCCTTTCAACTCATAATTTTGACTACATTAGGTTTGAAAGCGGCCGTTCATTTTGAGTGAGTTTATATCAGGGGTGTCCAACTAGCGGCCTGCCATGCCATTTTGTGCGGCCCGCAAATGATTTCGGTTGAAAATATCAGAAATTTCTGGAAATCTTTTGTAAGCGATCTTATGATTTGATAAATATGAATTATGAACTATTTCAAATATTTTGCTAGTTATTAGTGTATCAAAATTGAATATTAACTCATAATTTTCAGGTAAAACAAACGGTCAGGTTGTTAACCGGTCAGGTTGTCTGTGTTAACTTCAGCAGTTCAATTCGTCAAGGTCACAGAGACAGACATAACACTACTGCGCATCACAGCTAGCGCACAGTCTGACAGTCTGATTCTCTGACTCGTGACACTGGCCCTACGAGTACTGGACGTGGTAGGGTAGTCGCGTGTAACCTTCGTTCTTGTTGGATTGTTTTTGTTTAGTATTATTGTTCCTCGAGTATTCAAGTTTAAAAATTAGTAGGAAATCAGTAAAACGTAAAATTGAAAATTGAAATTGAAAATTGACAACAGACTTGACCAATCATCTTAACATTTTAAACTCAAGTCTTCAAGGAAAAAATCAAACAATATCAGAATTGCAGAACTATCATCAATGGGTTTCAGTAAACCGAAGGTAAACTAAAGTAAACTAAAAGTGTTCAAAGAAACTCTGGAAGACAAGAACTTGATACACTTTCCTAGCTGTCTTCAGTTAGCTGAATAATTCAAAGAAAGCTATTTTTCAAGCTGCAATTCTCAAATCCAACAAGTGATGGATGAGTTCAATACAAGATTCGACGAAATTGAAATTCTCAAAAGTAGTCTACTGCTAAAACTATGTGATATGAAAGCTGACATGTTTTTAATGACAAGGCAAAAAAGGGCTCGTGATTTTTTCAAATTACTTCCCAAAGAGAGATTGCCAAAATTGCGAGATTTCGGACTAAAAATATCATCAATGTTTGAAAGTGCCTATTTATGTGAAAGTGTATTCACATCCATGAAGTTCATAAAAAATCAAAATAGAAGCAAGCTTTCTGATCCAACTCTTCCTCATCTCATGAGGTTGGCTACAACACAACTAGAGGTTGATATACGTTCTTTGGTGAATGAAGCTGATCACCCACAACGTCCTCACTGATAAGTGATATATATTTTTATTCGCGTTGACATGTAAATATTTGACATGAATATTTTCTTAATTGTGTAAAACCAACCCTTAGACCATTAAAAATAATGTTATAAAAATGTTTGTTTTATTTCCAACTTTACATAATCTCTAATTGTTGTTTTGAATTTTGAGAACTACTATTTGGCCCGCAATCAAGTTCAAGGTTTCATTTTTGGCCCTTGAGCCTCTGTAAGTTGGACACCCCTGGTTTATATGCATCATACAATATACCAATTGAAATTCTAAACTATTATTTTGTTCGACCTGATTTTTCGAAATGAACTCATTTCGTAATAAAGCATTTTTTTAATTCAGTTTTTTTAATACAGTTTAACGCCCGTTTCGAACAGCCTTTGGGCTTGTAATCAATGTACATTACTCAGCATATATAATTCATCCAACAAGTTAAATCAAAGAAAAACATCCCTGCTTTCAGCGGGGTTCGAACCCGAGTTCTACCGCACCATAATCGCGTGTTCTACCGACTTAGCTACGGAGACAGGCATAATAAAATTATTATATTCGTAAAGATCATCCATAGGGCCATTATGTGAACTTAGTTGCGAAAGTTCAACGATGAAAAACGTATTAAGCATATTAAAATCGAAATTTGCAATATTCACGCCTTGGCACGTCCGTATATATTTGAGAATGATTGATCTTACTTACTGAATCGATATATTTGTTGAATTTGATCGTGCGATAGTAAAGCCATTATAAAAATTACGTTTCTATCGACTTTCTGAAGGTTCGTGTCCGCGACCTCATATCAGGGGTTTATTTCTTCTGAAATCCCAGTCAATTTTTGCATTTTATGCGCAAATATTTGCCGTCACCTTTCGCTCCACTTACACGCTATGTTTGTCTTCACCCTCGCATAAAACGGAGTAGTTATGTTTGTTTTGATATTTTCATGCATGATATTCAAGTCGCATATTGTATTTCCGAGGAATATGTTGCATCGACTTCAAGAGGAATCTGATCCGAAACTATATAGCGAATTCAAAGTGTATTGTGATGAACACACTCTAAATTTAAATAGGAAAGCCTCGCAGTACATGGCTCTATACATATTTTCAGGGCTTGTATAGACTTAGCATCAATGCTTAAGATTATGGTAAATAGCAGCGTGAAGTTTTAGAACTTAAGAACCATCTTTGTTGTTGGTCTTGGTGAAAATACAATTTCAATTTCTTAAGAAGAACAGGAAATATCACCTATTAGCTCGAATATTACTAACATGGTTGTTCTTACTCGGTTGGCTAATATTTTGTAACATCCTGTGGTGGCAGGAGCAAAGTAGCGGTTTTTCGATACATACACTGGAAAATGGGATATATCTTCATAATTTTGAGGAGCTAGTATAATTGGGATACAGAAAAACCGCGTAAATTGAAGATTCATTGGGGTAGTAGAGATAATCATCAGCAGTTTAAATCTTCGACAAGCAATATGATCGACAATATGGTTGATCTCAAATCAAATCAAAAAAAAAAAAAAAAGAACAGGAACAACGTCAAGGCCACGTTATATTTCTTGCTAACAGAATTCTGTCGTTTTTAACGACGAAACGCGTCATGCCATGTTGTCAATAAGAGTGTAAATCAAAAGTTTAAGTGTTTGAATTTCAGTTTATATTTAACCCACAATATTTCAAAATACTCGTTCATCAACAGAATGAATATATATATATATATATATATATATATATATATATATATATATATATATAATTTTATTTATTGCCTGTTTAAATAAGTTTATATTGATACTGTTATGATAATAACTATTGATTTTCAGTTTTTATTATTATTATTGAAATAAATTAAACTCTTGGCTTAATGTTTCACGATTTATTTAACAATATGAATAGTCAACATTTTTCGAGCGTTAGCTCATTTTCTAGACTGAAAAGAGTCTTGAAAATGAGCTAACGCTCGAAACGTGTTGACTATTCATATTGTTAAATAAATCGTGAAACATTAAGCCAACAGTTTAATTTATTTCAATATTCAATTATGTTTCACCAAGAGTTAAGCGAGAATTCAATCTCAGTCATTATTATCTATATATATATATATATATAATAATAATAAAAATAACTTTATAAATGAAAAATTAAATAGAGAGCCCATTGATTGTTGAAATTTCCTGTGTGACCGTATTTCCTGATTTACGTAGTTAGAATGTAACTAACATATCGTTTCAACAAAATAAACATCAATCATCCAATCAAATCGATTAGATTAACGATGGATAAAATGGTGTGCAATCTTCGTAAAAGAATTGAAATTCATGAGATAATCGATTACTTTGACAAGCTATTGCAGGATTGGTTTTTAATCAAGGCTACGCCATTTCGTGAATGTATATAGTACTTCGAAAACAAGTTGGAAAAGTATTTCGAATTGTTTTCGAATAAACTTCAGATTTAATGTTTTTTTCTGAGTACTAGAATTGTTTTTATGAATATATATATATATATATATATATATATATATAAAGTTTATAAGTAACTGTTGGTAACTCTATATTTTATTTACATATAGTTTCTAACGTTTCGACAAACCAATGTTGTCTTCTTCAGAAAATTGTTTTTCCTTATAACAGCTCTTCTCTGCACAAAATAGTGTTGAATTCTTTTAAAATTACAAACAATACGATAATGAATATCACAGTCACAAAATGAACGTTCTAAATCAAACTGAATCGTCAGGTAGGTACGGTGAATTAAAAATACTATCAATAAGCGATTTTCAAGAGATAATTTATTTTTTGTCAAACTGCATCGAAGTGTCCGTGTGTAGCTGGTGAAACTCGAGTACCTACCTGACGATTCAGTTTGATTTAGAACGTTCATTTTGTGACTGTGATATTCATTATCGTATTGTTTGTAATTTCAAAAGAATTTAACACTATTTTGTGCAGAGAAGAGATGTTATAAGGAAAAACAATTTTTTGAAGAAGACAACATTGGTTTGTCGAAACGTTAAAAACTATATGTAAATAAAATATAGAGTTACCAACAGTTACTTACAGACTTAATAACCCAAGAACTCCATTCATATATATATATATATATATATATATATATATATATATATATATATATATATATATACATATATATATATTATAGAGAAAGAGCATTCAGAGAGGATGAACCGTTTTTGGGAGGCAAAAAAGATGAAGCAAAATTCCTAATGATTGCGAATTCAAGTTCAGTCGCTCTCCTCATGGGAAACAATCGAAATAATAATAATAATAATAATATATATATATATATATATATATATATATATAATAATAATAATAATAATAATATATATATATATATATATATATATATATATATATATATATATATATATATATATATATATATATATATATATATATATATAGGTTGAAGGTACAGTCTGAATGTGAAAGGTAGTTACTGGTACGTGTTTCGAGCTTTTTGGTTTTAATCAATACGCTATAATCAAGTTTAGAGTTGATAATATTGAAGTGCATGGAGTTCGATATGGAAAGTACAAAAAAAATATGTGGAGAAAGACAAGTGACAATATGAAGTTTCATATGGAATTTTCACATATGATTATTTGATCAATAATACTCCAGGAATATGGTTCCTCACTTTCATATAATTTAGATTGATAATTGGACAAATAAGAAATTTTAGTGCGGAATAAATATGAACCATCTGTATTTGTTCGAACTAACGGTTTGTGATTCCGTAAAATATATAAATCGCTTTTTTGGGAAATGAAAAATCAATTCGCCTACTCCGGAGACTTCATGCAAACTAGTGAGAAGTTGTTCTTTTCCAGGAGTTTTCTCCTTTTCATCCATGTGTTCATAAATCTGCGGTACTTCTCCATATTGGAAAATGTGTTATTTGCTTCGTTATGAAAAAAAAAAACTCGAAATTGAAACTGAATTTGTATGAATATATAGGGTTTATTGACAGGGACATTACATAATTGATGAAATGCTTCAAAGATTATAGAATTCCATCACAAAAGGCAACACAATTTTTTATTCATATAATAATGTTGAAGATATTAGATCAGACTAAATCTCTATAACTCAACTTTATTTGAATACCAATGTCCTCCAGTACACATAAGTTGCATTTCGAATTCCTGTATTTGCTGATATTACATACCTGACATACACATGGGGGAAGGAATAGCATGGCAGAAACAAGTTACTAAAACGCGGAAATGAATAGATCTTAAAGTTAAGGAGTTGCACTGGTTTATTGGTAGAATATAGAGATAACGTTGAAGACAAACATTTTTTCCTATGAAATCATTATGTAGCCAATTCAGACATAGGGAGTAGATCTCTGGGGATGCACAACTAACTCAAACATGTTGCTTTATTGTATACATTGTCTCTTCTCTGTCTTTTCTTTCAACCAACTCTTTTTCAGTGTTCTTTGAAGGCAAACATTGAAAATTCAGTCTGAAATCCTGGAAATGATTACAGATTTACTTCTCAAGTCGAAGTAAGATGACTTGAGAGTAGCATTCCTGAAAGATGTCATCATGAAGGAAAGCGAGAAATATTACATGAGGCTAGAGGGCCACATGAATATCTGGTTTCACCATTGAGTAAAGTTCATAACCATATGCAGCCACTCAAACAAAATTGCCAGCAGATTCAAAATAAATGATTCATGGGGAAATGTCATTGGGAAAAACTTAATCATGATACATCTGGCTGCGCTTAGCTCTAAAGCAAATCAATTTATATATTGTATTTATCATGAATGTTAGTAATTATTATTACAATAAGAAAAGGTAAAACTGAAGTACCAACAATTCGAGAAATGATGTCATATGAGAAATCCTGAGTTGCTTTTAAACTCTCCTCGAGAAAGAAATAGAAATATTCATTCTATGTACATCAACGGGTCTGACTGCCGCAACTTAAATTGAAGCTTAGGAAGGATGCGGGCCATCGACGCAAAATGTTCGTGTCATGCACCGACGAATTTTGCAGTTGCGGAAAATTCTAATAGGAACGGCATTATATCGATTTTCCTGTAATAAGCGCGGCAATTCCAAACTCGACGAACGACCGCGAAACATGATGAATCATGCAGTCGAACAAACACAATAGATGTGAAACTTTGGGTATTTTCAAGAGTCTCCAAGCAAGGAGCATCTGATATACATCAAGGATGCTTGCATGCTCTTCTTTCTGAAGAGATCTCCACTAGTAACGTATTCACCACAAGAATTTTCACATTCGTCTAGACGGAATATGTTATCTTCTTGTTGGCGTCTACAGGGCAAGATGCGTTACAGTTCTGTAAACAGAGAAATTTCAGCTCTAATTATATGAGAATGATTATTAAACTGTAAAAGATTCAATTCATTCAATTATTCTCTATCAGTATCGGAAAATGTTTGAATTCATCACTGTATCTAAAGAGCTTCTTCTCAGGTTTCAACTAAGTTTTTTCACAATATTCAGATTTTAGTTAGAGTATTTCCATTCTCCTCCTATACATTCCTTTTACAAAATCGAGGAACTGCCCCTGCTGAGTGGTAGATATCTGTTTATCTACCACTCAGCAGGGGCAGTTGAAAGCTCAGTTTCGTGAAACCATGCCACAACGACGAATCATTCTCCTCCTATACAAGGTAGAATTCCACAAAATCCGAGAAACAATTATGTTTCCAAGCTCGAAAACACCGAATTGTTGTACTAATCCTACACAGGTCTGATCTCATTACTGAAGACTTCTTCACTTTTCTAAACTTTGAGAACTGATTCAGTGTTCCTATTCCCAGAAGATGCAGTCAACGTCTGCAATAACTGTATTTTCGAGCAAATGAGTGTAATAACTATTAACTGCTTCCAGAATTGGTTGGTTATTTTTTTCTTGCATACGTTGGAAAGCAATGGGATGTTTAGAATTTACCTACTGCTTCCTTCTATCCCTTTATGCCAAACATGAATGACGACTCTAGAGAAGATTGTACTAGAACTCATGGAAAAATCTATCGGGCGTAGTATATTACCAACTGCATATAAAACGATCTTTCAGTGGAGCAGTTTTTATAGAAAGTAAAAACATTGGTTTCGAATTTTGGGTAAGGTTTGGATGTTTGTGTATATGTATTAGTTTGATGAGTAATATATAGATTTGAAAAATCCAGACAAATGGAGGAAGATAAACACTCCATATAAGAACGCTGTCAGACTAGCGGAGTTGTAGACAGGAGAATGTAATGCCAAGAAGGACCCAGAATCAAAACATACTGAAATTCCTGAACTGTTTCTATTGGTAGATCTTAAATTAAAGAGGGTGTATCATTAATATCAAATACCAATGAAAATAACAATCATTAATTCGATTAATTTGGTAAAGAAGAATTTGTGGCTGAAAAGTGCAAACAAAGAATGGAAAACACTGCATTTATGAACGGAACTAGCACTAGGTAGCACAGTTTAGATAGAGAATTAGAAGTTATTGAATATCCAGCACTAAATATATTGGTGAATCGAACATTGAAAAAGCTTCGAGATTGAACTCGAATACCAATAGAAGTAGGAACCTACAGTTCGATGAAATTGGGCAAATAATTGTGGAATAGTGGAGCTACGTTCAAAACATTCAATCTCTCAAATTTGCCGTGCGCAAGGTCACAACTCTGAAACCCACTCGTTTGGAGTATCTGACAAACAACTTGTTATTGAATTGCCGCGAATTCGATTGATATTGCAAGCTCGAGGCTTTTAGGATGAAGGGAAGCTTAAATATAGAATAAATAATTCGCATCTCCAAAGGAGCCGGATACGTGAGGAACTTGCCCACATTTATCGGAGAAAGATCAAAAATTCATCTCTAGTTTAGGACGTGGGACGAAAATTCATCTCTATTGGGAAAGGCGTACTCTCAAGAAGCAATAGGTTTTACAGAGCATTGATTTATTCATATATTATAAAGACTTATGCTTTATAGCATTACACTTATAGAAAACGTTGAGAATGGAAGTGGCAAAAAACCGGCTAATCTGTTTGATCATGCATGTTTTGAATTTGATGACTTTCTACTGGTGACATAAGTCGTTGTTTTAAAAGTCCTTTGATACTCCTGAAGACCTGAAC
This sequence comes from Henosepilachna vigintioctopunctata, assembly GCA_030704895.1. Taxonomy (NCBI): domain Eukaryota; kingdom Metazoa; phylum Arthropoda; class Insecta; order Coleoptera; family Coccinellidae; genus Henosepilachna; species Henosepilachna vigintioctopunctata. The sequence continues at coordinate 1,655,313 of JARQZJ010000073.1, read as the reverse complement.
ACCATACCTTATACGACATACCCATTAATAGATAATTATATTCAATTGTCATATTAGTTTTTGTTGTCATTAGGTGACAATGTTGGTGGAAAAGTATTTAGATTTTGGTATGAATATTAATTATTCCCTTATTCCCAGTAATATCAATTTAGTTTTCTCAACCATTATCGTTAGCTGTTTAAAATCACTCATTCGATTTACCGTCACCAATCGAAGTCAAGTGTCAAGTGGTCTCCCATTTGTTCGTTTCGCGATGAGAGGTTGAGTTTTCGAATCGAATCAAGTTAAAAAATGTGTGATATCTGCACCTTTTCTGCAAAATTGTTCGTAATTCTCTAAATGAGGCACAGAAGGTGCAAAGTTGTTGTGAAACACAGTTACTTGACGTTCCGAATTGCTTCGACAAAGATAGCCATACCGAAACTTGAAACATAGATCAAACTGATTTATGAAGAATTGTAAAATAAAGAGTTTGGCTTTTCTCATTGCATTCATGAGAGCCCTACAACTGAGAAAGTTTCCAGTGTTGGAAGTTTGATTATTCCTTCAGATACACGAAAATTGATTTTTATTCATTTTTAACTGAAGCTTTTCCTTAGCATAGTGGCTAGTACTTAAGCTATTCATTTAATCTTCCTGGCCCTGGAATATCGCATAAAGATTGCAAAAAAGCTGCTGCATTTTTTTGTATGTTCTTTAATAGCATTTTATTCAAATATCGTTAAAATATCTGCGAATAATATCGAAAAAGAACCTGAGATGGTTTAAAGATTCATCACTGCAATATTTCAAAAACAACTTTGAAAGGACGCATTCGTTTAGGGTGCTAGTTTGTTACAGAGGTCACGCTTAATAGAAAATATTGACATTGATTCAGCATACAATAGTTTCAATAACCGAATCTGATAGAGCTAAGCTTGGATTAACCTAGTTTTCGATGTTTGTCCAGCGCATAACAGATGACCAGTAGCTAAACATAGGGTCGAGTACTAAGCAAACTGATATGATTAGCAGAGAAAACTTGAAACTGAAGCCAGAAAGAATCAATATATCTTTAGCCAGTTTCAGTTTCTGTGTAAGTATGCGTTAAATGGATAGCTTCCTCGTTTTTGATATATGTAATTATCTGAAAATAATATGTCATCTTCAAGTAATCTCAAGCTATCATATGAAATGATGACTGGCAAAATACCAGTTATATTTTAGTTCGAATTCATTGTGCAAACAGTGTTCCTCCTTTGAAATGATTCACGGAATATCAAATTTTTTTTCATATTACAAATTAAATTTTAAATCATTTTATTTGTGTTTGATAACAGCGCAATTATTTATGACGATGAATAATATCAAAATAGCAGAACTCGAGCAAAACAATGACAGCATAAAATTTTGGCTAACGAATATTTCTATTATAAAAAGGCGGAGACATGGCTTTTGGTAGAAATAAACACCTTCTTTTCCTCAAGTTTTCTCAGAAGAAAAAAGAAATTCTATAAGTAAATGAAGAAATATTGAAATATTGGTAAAGGTAAAGAAAAATTGAAATAAAGATTTGTTTGCTATTTCTTAACAACTGTTTGAAATACTCTATTTCGCGAAAACTGAAGAATATTTTCAACCAAACGAAATATACTAAACCGAATGTTGTATTCCGAAGTTAATTCATTGAAATTTTGCTATTTAGAACTTGTTGATATTGTGTAATGAGATTCACATTGTGATACAACAGGTACACGTAGATCTCAGGAAAATATTGAGATTTGATCCTTTTTTGCGAAGAAGACTTGAACTGTCCTTTACGTTTACTGGACGTAACCATTCTAGTCATTTATCTGTTGGAAGAAATGATGGTGAGTATAATATTTCTATTAGGCTATTATAATTTAGGTGGCTACTAATTAATTTGCAAAAATCAGAAAAGTTGAGTAGGAACCATAGAAAAATTGGTAATTTCGAATCATATAAAAAGGTATTCAACGTCAGGTGTGTATAGTAATTGGAAGCAAATTTTCACTTGAATAATCCTTTTCTTTCAGCTGATTGTTTCACGCATTCGAAAAAAACTGAAGTAAGTGAAAACTCTTGGAAGTTGTATTCCACTGAAACTTGAATCTCGATTTGCAGCCTTATTTACAGGAGTAATTTCGTTTGAGAAACGACCTTGTATTCTGTTTGCAGCCGTACGCCATATTTTCAATAAGGCAGGGTAAACTTATCAGCGAAGCAAGTTCGAAGTTTGATTACGGAGATACGAAGTTAAGTTAGACAAGATGAAAGGAAAATTCGATTTTGTATAGCATTAAGCAAATCTACTTATATATAATAATAATAATATTTATTCTTCGCCAGCTAAGAGAAGATTTGTATATGCCGAAAAGTCAACATTTACGTTCAAAACTTATTATTATCATTTATTAAAATTAGTTATCTCAATAGATACGGATGTGTGAAATATTCAGAGTTCGATGTGTTCACGTTTTTCTATTGATTCCTATAGATGGGATATAAAGAACCGTGAATGCGGCACAGAGTGTCTAAAAGGGACCCAAAAGGATCTACCATAGATCGATATAAAAAAACTCGAAGACTGCACGTATTCGCCATAAGATCGTACATGTGAAGTTTGTATAAAAATTGTATTCGCGCCAACCTGGAAAAAATGGACAGATGGACGGAAAAAGGGGCATGTTGTGGGGATGAAGCATAATTCTGGAAAGAGAAAACAAACATCAGCAAAATCCGTAGAAATTGCGCATTCAGGTTCAATAGCTCTCTTAATATGGATCAGTTGTATTGTAGGAGTTTTTTGAGCTCTACACATTTTCTCATTAATTACATGCATTAAACAACGGATATCTCGGTTGCAGAGTAACCCTGTATAGAAGAACAACTCGTTATGATGTGTACCAGATACGGTGATTGATACCATTGGAAAAATTTTCTTATCGTTTATAGTTATCGAATAAAAAAATTGTGCTCGTAATGAAAATAAATTAAGTTTAGGTCCACACTACCTACTAGCGGATTTTTGCATCATTACGAGCTACTTGGATTTTCGCTACACTCTCTACCACCGGATTTTTCTTCGCTACGTGATACCTGGATTTTCGATACACTACCTACCTACCACCGGATTTCTGCTACAGTACGTGCTTCCTGGATTGTTGAAGAACAATCTACCACGCATTTCCGCTATTCACTACGTACTATCTTGTAGTGGAATCTTACTGAAGTCGATGGATATCAAAAAAATGAGGCAATATATAAGTTTATAGTCTCAATAGAATTTTCCATATCAATTTAGTTTCCTTGCGAGATTTCCTGTTTAGTCTCAGGGAGCACAACTTACAACTTATATTTCACATTATAAAAAAACCTCAATTCTGAAACATTCCTAAGAACCATTTTAAGAGCTAGTCGATACTTGAGTGAACATCCATTATCTCTCCAGAGTAATGTGATCTCTGGAAGACGGAGCTTTAAAATATATATAGAAAGATATGCATTATATATACATATGGCATTGTTAGTTATTTCTGTCTTCAAAGTCGTAAGAGCGGATTTTCGAGAATTGAATTCCATGGCTTCAGTTTGTTGGATAATGGCGCAACTGAGTAACGTGTAGAACGAAATGGAATAATTTCCAATGTTTCCAATAAATTAACGTAGCAATTACAATAATCACAACAGTTATTCGTTGAAAGATAATGAAGGGAACGCATTGAACATGCTCACACAGCCAGAATATATAATTGATCAATTCATAAAAGTTATAAATATATATATATATATATATATATATATATATATATATATATATATATATATATATATATATATATATATATATATATATATATATATATATATATATATATATAAAATATATATATATATATATATATATATATATATATATATATATCTTGAAATTGATTTATTGCCAATTTGAGGTATTTATTTTGAAAGTTTTTAGCATTAACAGGCTTTTTATAATATGAAAACAGAAATAAACTTTTTCATATTAAAAAAACAGCCTGTTAATGCTAAAAACTTTCAAAATAAATATATATATATATATATATATATATATATATATATATATATATATATATATATATATATATATATATATATATATACATAATATGTATAGAATAAATGTCGAATGTCTCGCCTTTGCAGACGATATTGCTATCATCACGGACAACAGAACTGAAGCTTTTCTCGCTTTAGAAGAACTACATGAAAATGCGCAGAAAACCGGGTAACAAATTACTTATTATAGAACCAAATACATAGAAAGAAAACCAAAGAGTAAATCTTCTCTTATCACAAAACATGGTTAAATTCTGCAAGTCGGCCATTTGAAATACCTCGGGGAAGTTATACAGTCCTCAGGTTTAAACAGAATCGCTAATGAACAAAGAATTACCAAGCTCCAAAGGGCCTAGAAACTAACATGTGTTCATTATAACAAAAAGTGCATTTCGAGAGGTGCCAAATTGGGGTCATCATAACACAACGATTCTTCCAGAAGCAATCTACGCATTTGAAGCAATGGTTATTGACGGTCATTCAAGAAATGCAGCAATAGAAAAAGAAGAACAAAAAATTCTCAGGGAGATTTACTGGCAATCAATAGAAACGGCATTTACGACAAATACGATATATGAAAAACAAATATGATAACGGAAGAAATCAGAAAACAACGAGCAAAGTTCTATGCACATGTCTACAGAATGAAACAGTCCAGAATACCAAAGAAACTACTAGATATAATTATGAAGAGTAAATGCCGAACAGAGTGGCTAAAAGAGGTCAAAACTTATCTAAAACAGATCGATGTAAAAAAGTTCGAAGATCGCACTGAATGTCGCTATAAAATCGCAAATGTGAAGTTTGAGCAGAAATAAAATGGCCAACATGGAGTAAAATGGACAGATGAACTAAAGAAAGAGCATTCAGAGAGGATGTAGAGTATTTGGGAGGCAAAAAAGTTGGAGCAAAAGTCCTAATAATTGCGAATTCAAGTTCAGTCGCACTCCTCATGGGAACAATCGTAATAATAATAATAATAATATATATATATATATATATATATATATATATATATATATATATATATATATATATATATATATATATATATATATATATATATATATATATATAAGAAAGCATCTCCAAGCAACCTCCAAGCATCTTCTTGCTTGGAGGTTGAAATCGTTGCCTCACTTCGATGGACGTGGTGCGACTGACGAGTTCCCTGCAGAACGAAACATATATGTCTCGCACTTCCATCAGGTGTGGCATCGATTTCAATATTTCTCTAACATTTATCCCTTGAAGGATAATGGAGACATCACATCGTACACGTTCACATATCTAGCTCTGCTATAACATTCTCTTGATTAATTTCAATTTTTCAAATGAATGTTCTAGTGTTCATTTTCTTAAATATTTCATTCAGTGCCATAAGCACAAAAAATTTCATTTCCTTATATATATATATATATATATATATATATATATATATATATATATATATATATATATATATATATATATATATATATATATATATATATATGTGTGTGTGTGTGTGTGTGTGTGTGACATAAGGTGGGTAGAATAAAATAGAGCATTGCGGAGGAAGAAGCTTATAAAATTGAAGGATGTGGAGGATGTCAAATTTCAAGAATTCAACGGAATTCATTTCGAAAGTAAAACCCGTGTAGGTAGAGTTATCAGCACGTTAGGATCTTCTCTACACTCTACATTCTGAGTTAAACGAAATTGGACTCCTTTCACATGCAAATAGAATTTTTTTAACAAGATAAATACTGGCAAAATTCAACAAATCTGTTCGTTTGTTCAGTTAGCCTATAAATAGAATTATTCAATCGGCCGGCCGTGAAAATATTTCGTGCAGTTTCAACATTTATTTGAATATTCGTATATATAAATCAATTTTAAATCTTTATTTATGCGGATGAACAATTGAATCGGAAATATTCAGCGCCCAATGAAATAGTTTGTAAATACAGATGTGGAAATATGCAGAAAATGTGGGAAAGCAGATATATTTTCATTTGTTACCTCTATTTATCGAATCAAACTATATAAACTGATTTTTTGTGATGTGAAAAATGTTTAATTCATTTTTCAATTTGTTTCATCAAATAATTTGCAGTGGCAAGAAGAGTTTCTTTTATATAACTGAAGAATTATAGCGCAAGCTTTGAAATAGCAAAGGTAATCACAAATCACGAGGTTATGTCGCACTTAGGAGTTGATTTCCAGAGGGAAATCGATTTCAATCTTTTTTTTTTCGTTGAGTAATTAGGAAGGCTTCAGTTTCCCTGGTGATTGCAGACGGGAGCAAAATGATTGCTCTCATGTGACATGTTTAAAATGTTTAAATGCCTATTTAACAGGGTAAACACAAAGTGGGGAACCTATATGTAAAACGAATTGAAAGGATTGCTCCCCATGAGGAGAGCGATTGAACTTGAATTCGCAATTCTTAGGACTATTCCTTCATCTTTATGGCCTCCCAAAAACGCTTCATTCCCTTTGAATACCCTCTCTTTCTTTCATCTGTCCATTTTATTCCAGGTTGGCGCATTGACTTTTGCTCAAAGTTTACTTGTGCGATTTTATAGCGACACTAAGTGAGATCTACGAGATTTTTTATATTGATCTGTTGTAGATCTTGTCGGACCTCTTTTAGTCACCTTGTTCCACATTTACTCTTCATAATTATATCGTGTAGTTTCTTCGGTATTCTGGACTGTTTCATTCTGTAGACATGCGCATAGAACTTGGCTCGTCGTTTTCTGATTTCTTCCGTTATCGTATTTGTCTTTTGATAAAGTTCATTCTGAGGTCTTTTCATCGAAATGCCGTTTCTATTGATTGGCCCGTAAATCTTTCTAAGAACTTTTCGCTCTTGTTTTTCTATTTCTCTAATTCTTGAATGACCGCCAATGACTATTGTTTCAGCTGCGTACATTGCATTGCGTACATTGAAAGAATCATTGTGTTAGAATGCCACAACTTGGCACCTTTTGAAATGCACTGTTTGTTATAGTACACCCATGTTAGCTTGTAGCCCTTTTGAAGCTTGGTTTTTTTCTGTTCCTTAGTTTAACTTTAGTTTATGAATTTTACTTTGAAAGTTGTACCTGTAAGAGTCTGTTCTATCATTTCGATACCAAATTCTATATAATTTCATATAATCGATCCCAAAGTCTTTCATGATTTTGAAAAGGTTGTGAAGGTCTTTCGAATCATATGCTTTCTTGAAGTCAATGAATGTTATCACTGTATTCCTACATTGCCTCATCTGTAATATCATCTTTAAAGTAAAGATCTGTTCAGCACATGTTCGGACTTATCTGAATCCAGCCTGGTATTCTCCAATTAGTGGATCCGCTTGGTGTTCTAATCTGTTTAGGAGTGCTTTAGAAGGTATTTTGTAAGCAAACGATAGTAAGGAGCTTCCCTGTAATTATTGATATGCATCTTGTCCCCTTTATTGTGCAATTGATGTATTAGCGTTCATTTCCATTGAATTTGAAATAATGAAGTTTTTACGTCAGAATAGAATCGTTCAGTTTCCAGAGTTCCACAATAATCCCATCTTTTCCTGCTGCTTTGTTGTTTTTAACTTGCTTGATGATTCCCGTATCTGTTCCATATCAGGAACTTTGTATTAAATATATATATATATATATATATATATATATATATATATATATATATATATATATATATATATATATATATATTATGTATATATAGCAGTAAATACTGAGACTCTTGGTCGAAATACAATAATTCGCGTATTCCAAATGAAACTCTCAGGGAGCTGTCTACACAACGAGATTGAACCTATCACTTTCGACAGTGAATATTAAGTGCGCTTCGAAAAATCATCGAACTTGGTGAATAAGAACAGAATACAATTGTTTCACTACTATTATGAATCATCAGTCCGTATTCAATCATTCAATCAAGAGTCGATGGTTTTCAAAACGCCCCTAGATCATGTATTCGAATGAGGAAACATCGGTTAGTGAACTATTCACGTGAGCTCCTTCTGTCGGAGAAAAGACGTATAAACTCTCCCTAGCATTCTAGATTCCTACTCATGACAACATAAGTGAGGGTACGTAGAGGCTCTGTAGACATTTCATTCGAAGACAACAGAACTTTGTCTACATTATCAAAGAATAGGCTCATGCTTAATCGCTTCAGATCACGCCCAGGCCGGCAAGAAGATTCACAAATCATTCATACTAGTAAATAATGAGTTTCTTATTATATATCACAATATTTCAAATAGCACTCTCACGGAGCTTTCTTCACGAATGTTCTCAACGAGAACAAACCTATAACTTTCGAGAGTGATTTTGTTTCGAACTGCACTCAATATTTAATCTTGAAAGTGATATGTTCGTTCTCGTTGACAATATTTGAGCACTGTGCTCCCTGAGATATTTATTAATCGAGATTTCGATTGAAAGCCTCAATATTGACTAAGTATGAATGATCCGTGAATGTCGAAACTATGTATATCAGCTGGGAAGGTAATTCATTCGACTCTAACGAATTACTCTAACTCAGAGTTTCATGAAATTAGAGAACATAATAACATGATACTCAATTTTAGAATTTAAAGCAGACCTACACTCACGTTTTGAGAAAATGATGAATGTCAATTCAATAATACCTCAATAATAATAATAATAATAATATTTTTAATGATACAAATTCGTTTGGAAAATAACCATTATTGGAACCGCATTATTTTGATTGGTTAAACAGTTCTCTAGAATAGGCCTGATCTTGTCCTGTTAGGGAAACTACTTCAGTCAAACTGTCACAACTGTAAGGGAAATAGGAAATTTATTGACTGAGATTGAATTCTCGCTTAATTCTTGGTGAAACATAATTGAATATTAAATTAAACTCTTGGCTTAATGTTTCACGATTTATAAATCGATTCATTATCGTTTAAATAATTTAATGAAATAAAATCGATAACGAAACGATTTATAAATCGTGAAACATTAAGCCAAAAGTTTAATTCAATTTAATAGGAAATTTTTTGCATCTATTAACCGTCTACGCACATCACATGCTTTCTTCGGTAAACGTATGTTTCGAATAGGCCTGAAAGACAATCCCCTTTGTCGATGTGGAGAGGAAGAAACACTATGACACATTTTTATGATCTGTTATTTGTATGTAAACAACGGAAGAATTCCTTTTACTAGAATCTACAGGTTTCTGAAAATAGGACCCATAAATTGGAATACAATTATTATTTTATAAGTACATGATTTCAGTACGACCTTCATGACTAGTAGGCAAGCACTCTGTGTCTCTGAGGCAGACAATATTTCGTAATCATCCTGTGTTTTATTCCATATGTTTGATGTATCTATTAATCCGTGTCTTTCGCTGTGCTTGTAAGAAGAAGCAAATTGGCTATCATCAGTCCCTTAGCGTATTGTGTCCCCGTTCATCCCAAATGATTAATTTAAACAAAACATCATGAAGATTACTTATAACGAATTCTATAATATTAAATAATAAAAAAAAAATAAAAAAAATAAGTGAAAATTATCACTAATTCACATTGCTGCTGAGTGTATGTCCTGAAAGGACAGGCTCACTAAGAGACCTCACTAGAGGGGAAGTCTCATTAAATTAAAAAAAGGGGGCCATTCTAAAAACAACCTAGTTGACACGAATGACGATTGAATTCCTGAAAATCAAGAACTCGAAGCGAGTGTAGAGAAACGTTAAAACTATTTCATAATCTTAGGCTCCACCGGTACAATATCAAAAACTCTTTGGTCCAACATCAGGACTCGGCGAACATGTCTATGAGGAATTACAGAGATTTGTGCTGCTTGCCACAGCAAAGAATTTCGAGAAGTTTCTGGGAAATGTAGGACACCACTGTGTAGACCGCTGGCATAGGGATCACCGCCACGGGCCCGGCAGTTAAGAAAAGGTCCCCACAGAGCTTGAAGCTGGGGGGGTACTAGATATTAAATAGAATATCTGGGATGAATGAAAACTCCCCTGTGAAGAAGTGTGAAAGCTGTAAAATCGAGATTTTGATGATAATATTCTTGATTTCGTACGGACATTGAAATATATTATTTCGAAATATAGGCAGCAAATTCGATTAGAACATTATATATTGAGCTAGAGGTGAGGTATAATTGAAGTAGATGTACAGAGTCACACAATGAAGCTCCAGTAGGTTCAATTAAGACATCAAATACGATGCAGAAACACACAGAAACAATAAACAATGTCAGTCAGGATAGTTTTCAGTAATATTTCATTCTCATTGAAATGGAATAATTTTGCTGGAATATACCTTGGTGTTGCTTACTGTTAAATAGTTGCATATTTTCCTCCCGTTCTCAGTAGTGTTTATATGTATACTCGTATACTCATAAGAGTTTCACAATCAGCATGGACTTAATTAGTCACATGATTAACCAAAACTCATGATCTAGAATTTTTCAAAAGAAGAGGAAGAAAATGCAATAGAATTCCGCAATAGCAGTCGTTTCTAAATGTTGGTTTAGGGGTTGTTGGTTTTCATCACAATGGTTTACTTGAAAGATATGTCCTTCCCGGAAAATTGTGGGGATTTACGAGATATTCTATTTTCAGAGAAATCAAGTGAACTACCTATTCTCCTTCAAATCTTGGAATGAAATGACAATCTTTTCGAATATTATTCAAGGGTGATATAATCGTCTGAAATTACTATTCTTGAAATTGAGTCAACTTTTTTCTGCGGTAAACAAATGATTCGATTGATTCTCTCTTCCGTATGTTTGTGAAAATATCCGTTCAGAAAAGAAAAAAGAATCGATAAGGTAATTTACATAATTCTACGACTTTAGAATATTCAACGCTTTCTTTTTGGTAGCGTTTTAACTTAAAAACTTTTCAACAGGTAAGCGTTGCTTCTGAGCGGATATTGAGCTTGTGATTCGGTATATTACTCCTAAATTAAATAATCTTTCAACCACTTACTTCTACATACACAAACGTTGAAATTTAATACGATATTCGAACGTATTACTCTATTACAAATCTTGGAACTGATGATCAACCATCTGACTCATATAATCTTGTATGTAGCGGTTAGTAGGTACCTCGAAGATACCTCGAATTTTAATAAACTGAAGAAAAATTTGAGTTTATACGACAAAAAATTTAATATCACTCGACGAAATATTACACAATGCGTAGGGGTTTCATCTCCGCAAATTTCGTCTTCAAGTTGCCACGTTACTACATACAATAAACGTCAAACTTATACGTCTTTCCGAAATTCCTGCCGTTCCTTTTCGGGAACGCCTGCAGACAAATGGGAATTCCAAGGAAGCGTACCCGTTACCGATAAAAATTATCTGATCTCCGGATCCAATCAACATCCGGCTGTGGATTATTGACTATTCAGCGAGCTTAATCGGATATTTGGAAGATTCGGAAGTTCAGGGGTAGACGTTAATATTCATCGGATGCAAATGAATCAAGACGCCATCAAATTGAGGAGTGTGGGAGCCTACATGGCCTCATTATCTGTCAAATTCGTTGGGAATAATGCGCAATTATTTTCCTCTATAGGTGGATTACTGGGGATTTTCCTGATGAATTTGTGAATCGTTCTTCCCAGAACGGAATGGGGCGTGATAGTGAATTGGCTGTGGTTGAGGTCCCAGGATGCGAATAAAGGATGGAAGAACAACTTAATAAAATGAACGAACATTAGTAGAGTGAATTAGGAATATATTTCATATCATTTTATGAATGGTTTCAATCCTAATGGTTTCAATATAAATTCTTCTATTTAGAACAACCGAAAAAAATAAGTCTACTTTATTATATTTGGATGATGTTTTCAAGAAATAAATTTCCAACTGCTTTATCTAATGACCAAAAATCATTTTTCGATAGAGTTCTTTTTTCCACTTTTCTAATCTCATTTTTCTGACAAATGAATAATAATGTGTAAAGGATTCGGATGTTTTATAACTATACATATAAATAAAAATATTACTGATCGCTGTCTGTACATGGAGGATATACGAGAAAAAAATTATTCGGCCTTATTATTGCCTTCATTAACACATAAGGTTCCAAAACAATTATTGTTGGAATTTTTGTTTCTTTCTATGTGCACTTGTGCACGCCAATCTACGGAACGTCTTATCCTATTTAAATGTGGTTTTAACATTTTTTTTGTGCTTTACATTCAATGTTTTTGTCTTTTCACTCAGTTCTTCGATGTAAAAGCTATGCCAATTTAAAAGACAACACCGAAAATTCGTTCAACTCTATTTACCGATTCTCTCTTTGTACAGTATTATTGACTGAACCTTCACTAAAACTTATAAGTGGTCTATATGAAATTATATAACCTATATACTACCAGAGATATAGATTAGATTTAGATTATATGGACCTATATGCTACTAGAGCTATATACACTATAAACGAATCTCTGATAAAATGAGATGAAGTAACAGAAAATATGTATAAGCTGAAGGAGCCTTTCTGCGACGTAGATGAAAAACTGTTGATGGAAGTGGAGTGATGACACGAGTCTGACGGTCGTGATAGGGTGAGAGCGGTAATCGTTTCTTCTTCGAATTACATCTTACTATTTAAACCAGCTTGTTTCATACCAATATTATGATTGTAACATTACATTATAATATTTTTTCAATTTGTTTGCAATACCACGCTTCATTATATGAAAAAACTTTATATTTTCAACGGCTGCTTCCAATTGCGGGCACTACCGACAATATCCATTTTGAGAAATGGATATTGTCCAAAAGAATTGCGAACAATCGAAAGGGAAACGCCAAGTTTAGAGAAGAGTTAGAGCTGAAATTAAATTTCTTAAGACAATGAATTGAAAAAAAAATCAATTTGCAAAATAGCAGTATAGAAAATTTATAATAATTCGAATAGAAGAAGTCTGGAGTGCTGACGTAAAAAACCAAGAGATCTCGAAGAAAGAGGTATCTTTAATAAATGTTGATTATCAATTTCATTCAAAAAGGCCATTTTCACATCTAATATTGAGATTATTTCAATTTTAAGGAGTTTTTTTGTTCAGTATTGTTCACTTGCCTATTAGTATATGTAATTAAACTACGTATGATTAAAATTATCAGAGATATTATTTGAAAAAAATTGGGATTTCAAAAAGATTCTACCCTGAGAGAGAGTCAACTAAATTAAATTCAAAAATTCAAGAAAAATAATAATTTGAATCAATAACAATAAAAAATCATAAAACATATATATATATATATATATATATATAATACTATATATATATAATATATATATATATATATATATATATATATATATATATATATATATATATATATATATATATATATATATATATATATATATATATATATATATATATATATATATATATATATATATATATACGTGTTTCGAATTTATTGGCCCTCCTCAGAACGGCGGGCGTAGCCAAGTTGAAGTTGGACGAATCTGGAGATAGAAAAACAGAGACTCGTCTAAAGCAAGTCGACACATTTCAGGCTTTGATTGTACTCTCCGGATTGGAAGATTTGGCAAAACTACTTCCTCCTTGGGTAAACTATTTATCCTTTAAGGTGCTCTCAGTCGAGAAATTAAACAATATATGGATAATGTTTGATGCAGGGATAATTGAAACAGAATAACATACACTAAATGAAAAATACAGAGATTTTTCGAAAACAGTGGTGTTTTTTCTCCGTCCTTGATGTTTCGTACAACTCTACCATTACATCTCGTCTATTCCAAATTGAGTTACGAGTTTCCAATTTCGATTTGAGTTCGAAGGGTTAACTTCATCAATTGTGTCCAGTAATTGCAGCTTAAGTGACTGCTGCCGCGATGCTTTCAGTTAACCGAAATTTCAAGTTAACGTACGTGTTCGAAAGGCCAAATTCATGACAGGATTGATCGAATTCGATTTAAACTAAAGTAGTTCACCTACAAAAAAAACTAGATTTGGTACCGTTTCTATCTCACAGTGCAGCGAATATGTGCAACTGGCATTAGGACTTACTTCCTGGGAAACTGAACCTACAATCGTGTTAATTCGTAAGCTTAATTCCTTTATAACTTATGTACAGATTACCATTTTTCAGAAACACGTATCATCTTTGACTTAAACATCTTCTGAAGTTTTCATCTCAAGAAAAACTATCTGCACATTTCCATACCTGAGGCGTTTTAAATATGAAAAAAGCCTAAGGAAACACTTATAAGGCTCAGTGGAGACTTTCGAAGAAGTTGACATCTTTTTATTATGTATTTATTTTTATTTCTGCTCGAATGGGCAAACCCAGCTGGGCCCAATATCGGTGTGTTTTGCATAGAGCAGGACTGCGAACAAAAGTTTTGTTTCTGCTAATTTATGGAAATATCAAAATGAATGAAAACCGTTCGTATATCAAATTTGGGAGGATCATAGTTCAAAAGAAAATTTTCAAACTGGAACGAATCTCACTGAGAACAGTTTCAAAATGTAGTGGAAAATTTTCTTCAGTTTGAATATGCGGTTTTTTGATTTTTGTCACGAGTGTTCATTAGGTACGATTTTTGAATAACTCAAGAGCCATTTTGACTTTGTTGGGGAAATGAAAAGAATGTGAGCGAGGTTAAATTCTATCATGAAGAATACGTATATCTATTGGTTACCTTCTCTTTTTGATATTTCAACTACTTCAAAATTTGTACGGTGGACTGTAATTTATAATTTGTTTGGAAGGGTGGTTAATGCGTATACAGTCTCTATAATGCGAATAATCTCTCCCCTCTGGTCAACCTGTGATATTATATTCAATATTAAAGTAAAATACAGAAAACGTCTGTTACACGTGTTTGGACATCATGCAAAGTCCAGAATGCAAAAAATCTGACATTCTTAAAAAATACAATTCTTAAAAGATGCTGGGTTTTCACTCTAGCTCAAAGTTGGCAAAAATTGTCTTCGAATCTTATTAATAAATCTTGAAACCCTCTGTGGCTCTGCTTATTCGAACCAGAGTACTCATCTAGCCACGATTTGAATCACTTTAATACATTTTGCGTAGTATAAGCTTTTCTGAAGAAGAGATCAACAAATTTTTATCCAGCGATGATAATATTGATTGTCAGGAGGCTCTAACTGATGACGGCATATTGAGACAAATACTAAATGAGAATGACCAATGAATGAAACTAAGGGCAAGAATGCCATATACTTGAATTGTGTCTGTGTTGAATGCATGCTTGGAATGGACGGATGAAGTCCATATTTCCATTTCAGAAAAAATGGTATTGCTTAAATTGAGGGACGAAGCATTTTCTATGCCACTTAATTCCATTCACCAAAGTACCATCAGAGATTATGTTCAAACGTGTAGTAATGTATATGTACTTAAAATACTTCATAACTAGATTTTTTATAACTGCAATCAGAAAAATTATTGATTCATTGAAAAAATTGATCCGAATACAAAAATAGATCCGAAAAGCAAGAGAATTTTGGGTATTCCGATTATCGAAACCTTACTGTATTTGATGATATTTGTCGATGTGAGATTTATGAAAAGCTGGTCTGTTCTTTAAACACTGTAACCTTTGTCCAATAAGTGTTTCTCACATAGTACAAATTTTATTTCATATAAAATTGCTTGCCATTAGCGTTTCATTGGATCTGTCAATTTTTCACAAAAATTTTGTGAACTTGCAATTGGTCACTTTGCAGGTTGGTCACAGTAGTTTTCTTATTTCTGGTTTGAATATGCTATTCAATTTTTCTGTCAATCCGTTTATATTTAGATATGAATCATCATGGACTACTCTTGTGTCATCGTCATTGTTTGGTAGCTGGACATATTGTGTGTGATTAAAAATATCAATTTATTAAAAATTCCATAAGGATTGTAACATTTTAAAATACCTTACACTGGTTGAATCTGCTAAGACTGCATCGCATGGAATGATTGTAGTTCGAATGCACCGATGTAAGTAGGGAGTATATCCTGGTTACATATTTCATTCATTCTGATATTGAGTTTTCTGAATGGGATTCTTGTTGCGAACGAATCAGGTTTTTTTGGTTGTTCAAAATATATTATATTTTCAAAATTTTCAATGTGCAGGTCAGCGCATATCCCCTGGAATTACAAGTTAAGGTTCAACCATATAACAAGTAGCTCTCTAAGAATTGGATTCCATTATTTACATCCAATTTGAATAACTGGAAAGTGGAAATAGACATTCTGAACAAGCAGGAAGAAATCTGGATCTCGAAGCTCAGAGAGATCTTTAATTTCGATTTCTTTTCCTTATCATTTACCTTTTGAATATTAAATAGTGTTGGCGTTCACTTGATGTGAATCGATTATAATTGAATATAATCTAAAATTCAAATACTTGAACTTTTGATTTACACAAAATCAAATCAAAAGTTCTTTAAATTCAAAGTTCATCTTAGAATCAAAAGATCTTCAATTGAAATTAGAAACGAAATTATTGATTTCATTGTTCATACTGTACATGAAACATGTGATTATATACGTCTCTCCAATTTTAGAGTTATCCAATGTTATTACTAACATGGTGTCAGGATAATTATTTGAGTTTGAATATCTCAAAGTGTAATGTCTCTTTTTCAAGGAAAAGGATCGAATTGAGTGTGATTATAGCGTCGGTGGTTCTTTCTCGTTCTGATAAGGTGAGAGATCTTGGTGTAGTCTTTGATCAGAAGCTTTCCTTCATTCCACACATCACCCAACTTATTTCATCTTCTTAGAAAATATAAGCATTCGTTATACGTAATGGCAAATATTTCGATAATTCCTCAACATTCATAGAACTATTTAATGTCTTAATCCGTAGAAAGTTTTAGTATGGTAGCATGATCTGGCATCCTATTTACACTTGCCATCAACGCCATCTTGATTCCATTCAGAGAAGGTTCTTGAAATTGTTAGTTTGGAGGGAGGATAAACTTAATTCCACAGAGAGGAGTCCATCGTAACGAATTATTGAGTCGGTTTAGTTAAATCTCATTGCAGAACAAGAGAGAATCTTCATCTCTAAACTTTTCGTACAAATTACTGCACAACAGTATTGATTGTCCCCTTCTCTTGTCCGCTTTGTAATTTCATGTTCCTAGGAAGAATACTCGTACTACAGATATATTTCACCTAGAGACTTCAAGAACCAATTCGCTAATACAATCTCTCTTTTGGTTTATGGAGTCTACATTCAATAAAGTTGCTAATAATTGTGACATTTACTTTGACTCCATAGAAGTTATTATCAGGAGTTATATGAACAACGGAAATTACCTAAAATGAATTGATTCAGATTAAGTTCATTGTATTATCTCATTTAATTTTTATATTCAGTTATTAGTTACTATTTTAGATTTTTAAGATTATATTGAGCTCTTTCTTATATCTCTCTCATTTTATTCACTGAGTTATTATTCAACTTCATGTTATTATTTTCTGTATTTGGGTATTATACATGTTGAGAATGAAGAACTTATTATTATTGAAAACATTTCGTAGGGGTGTACGTTATACGATATTCAAACAGTTTCGGTATTTCAAGTACATTCCTCATTCCATACAACACAAACTGAAGGTACCAATTTGTGTGTTCATTGACCATATTTGAGCTAACAGCTTCTTTAGAGTTTTATCCGAATTATTACGATATTTCGAATGAAATTTTCATAATACAATAGCTATGAATTACATATCTTCGTAAGATTTCCGCATTTGCGAAAATTCGATGAATGTCTCGAAGATATCATTCAAACTAGATAAAGAACTTTGCTGAATCCAAGGCTTGCTGTGACAAAGCGAAATGCACTTGTGCAGCCTACAATGGTCCATTACCTCGGTCTTAACCGCTGACAGATTAGGCATCCGACATTCCATTGTCCTTTCCTAATCCATCACGACTGTTCGAGTCCTGTGTTTCACACCGCAGAACACGAAATCCGGGCGTGCGTTTATTTCAATTAGCCACGCACCAACGCGTAATGTCCCTCTAATTACCTCGAAAGATAATTCAGAACAACGTTTTTTCCAGGACATGATAAGCACATCTCACAGAATTTTAGAACTTCGGAACTCATACAATCAGTTGCTATGTTGCGCATGTCTTCAGTCGAGAAATATTTGAAATGTCGAAAATTTTTACGAAAAAATTGTACGTTACCCACATGTTTTGTTCAACTTGGGTCCATTGTTGTTTATTATATATATAAACGATCTTTCTTCACAGCTTAACTGCATGCATCTGCTTTTTGCAGATGATTTAAAGATATTTGCTGCTATTAACGATCGTCATGATTGTGTCAGATTACAGTCTTCCCTTGACGCTGTTAATTTGTGGTGTAACAGCAATAGGCTGAAACTGAATATCAGTAAATGTAAAATTTTATAATTTTCTCGAAAATTGTTTCCAATTCATCATAGTTATACATTGGAAGGTCAAATTCTAGATAGATGTGTTGAGTTTAAGGATCTGGGGGTACTTTTCGACTATAAGCTGTCCTTCTCTGAATTGATTTGTATTACGGCTTCTGCTTCTAGGATGCTGAGTTATTCGGTCAGAAATTGCGGCAACTTTGTTAATCTTGACACAATGAAAACGATATACTACTCCTTCATTCGCAGTTAACTGGAATATGCGTCTATAATTTGGTCTCCTCTGTACATTAATTCTATTGTCGACTTGGAGGCAGTTCAGAGGAAATGTTTGAAGTATAAGTACTTCAGATGTTATGGGCAATATCCTTCTAGAGTCTTCCACCATTCCATCCTAACCGATAGTTTGGGAATTGAATTATTGAAGTTGAGGCGTGAACTGTTCGGCCTCACGTTTCTCTTAAAAATTTTGCACAATTCAGTTGACTCACCATTTCTTCTCAGCAAAATGAATATTCGCGTACCAAGGCCTGGTCGGAGGCGGAATAATACATTTTATGTCAGTTACAGCAGATCAAATGTTATGTCACGTTGTCCTATCAACTTTGTAAAGTTATCTTTATGATGGGTGTTGTGGTCGATGTGATATCTATTTTGATCGGCCATCAGTTATCTTGGCATGCCACTCAGAACAGCACAATGGATGTCGTGATATTTTCCTGAACTTCTAGTGTCTACATATGACTCAGTTATAAATATTATTTATAACTAAGACTTAATTTCAGTTATTTTATTTGTTTACTAGATAGTACTAACGCAATCGATTTTAATTTTATTTTTATTATTATCAGTAACCAATATTTCGTTACTAAATGGTCAACTTCTGCTGACCATACGTAACTTTGTAATTGACAATATTTCATTTTGTTTTTAGTTATCTGGTTATTGTTCAATACTATCTCAATTTATTTTGTACAATAATAATTTTTGTATGAATAAAATTTGCTCAGTAACCACTTTATTTTCCTATGTATGTCCATTTTGTATGATTTTTAGTGTAAAGAGAGGGTATCCTGTAGTTTAAAATCTTGACGCGATAGAGAAAAATTGTTAATATTTTTGAATTCAGAAAAAAAATTTGTGAAAAACACGTCACAGATCTGGGACAACAAAATTGCTGTTCCCCAGTGAAATTGTTTGATTTGTCTCGTATCTGAGAAAGTGTTTATATATTGAATTGGTCGATGGTTTGAAACAAGATTGAATCAACAACAAGAACACCAAATCTTCATTTTCGAAAACACATTCGATTTAGAGATCACGAACCAATGAAGAAAAAAAAACGATCTTCTGGTATTCATCTCGAATTTTGAATATCATCTGAACATCAATATTGACATTTTTGTCAAGAAAAACGAAATTAAATTAATGAGAATCTCTAAATTTCGAGTTATGCTAATAAAAGAACAAATTTGACTTTAAACACAAAGTATATTTTGAAAGAATACTTTTGACATTATCAATTCGTCCAAATCAATGATTTTTTTCTTCTATCAAATTTTTTCATGTTTAAATCGACACGGCTGTATTCTGAAAAAGTACTAACTTGATGGAAAGTATTGTGTTCTATTTTAGCAAACAGAAGATAAACTTAAGTTGCTCATATATATAGATTGGTTATACCAAAAGTTAGAATCGAAATTGAACTTTATTTCCAATATTTGTGAAGGTAGTAAAAATTGAATTCTTTATTTTCATCAGATAAATCATGGTTACGACGAAGGTCAACAAATATTCTAATCACTAATTCAATATTTTCCATTAATCAGAACACCCTGTTCGCTCTCTTGTTTATATTTCATATCAAATAATTATTATTCAGACTTTTTGTTGCCTATTCTGCCGATTACAAAGCCATCATGATGCCTCATCCATTTTAATCAAATTCCATTATATAACAATAGAAAGTTTCAATGAATTAATTCAAATTTTAACATATTCGCTCTCAACGGGTATTATAAATATCCAATTTATTCTGTAGAAACCCAAAACAATGCACGCCCAATGCGCAAAGCCTTTATACGTGTTTATATTGCCATGTTGCCATTTTTATTTTCCCTTTATAAGTGGAACCCAAAATCGAGTTACCTTGTTATTCAAGTCCTACGAAGGAAAATTGAGTTAAAAACGTCAGAAATATTTGTGCGTGTTACCGGAGCATGAAAGAACGACGTCGAACTTTTGAAAGGGGATCAAACCTTGTAAAGTATGTGTAAAACGAAAAACATCTCGAATTCATTTGATTGAACTTGAAATTTCAACGCATGAGTGAGATACCGCCGCTAAAGGTGGAATTCCATAGAGAAATTCGGGAATTGTTGAAGTGGTATTCGCTCGTCATTTCCACGAATATTTTTGTGCATGAAAGAAAAATGAATTGGGTCAATTTTTCAATATAGCGGAATGTTTCAGTAGGGCTTTTCGTTTGTGTTTTTTATATTTCATTTTGTAGGAAGAGGCGAGTTTTCAAAATGAGAACAACATAAAAGAGAAACAACGTATTATTGGCATTATTAATACGAGACGAAAAAATGACATTGAAAATGCGAGAAAGTGAAAAAGTCGTTGAAGTAGATATTATTATTATTATTACGATTGTTTCCATGAGGAGAGCTACTGAACTTGAATTCGCAATTATTAGGACTTTAGTTTCATCTTTTTCTCCCAAAAACGCTTCATCCTCTCTGAATGCTCTTTCTTCCGTTCATCTGTTCATTTTAATCCAGATTGACGATTTGACTTTTTCTCAAACTTCACATGTGCGATTTTATAGCGACATTCACTGCTATCTTCAAGGTTTTTTATATTGATCTGTTGTAGATCCTTTTGGACCTCTTTTAGCCACTCTGTTCCGCATTTACTATTCATAATTATATCGAGTAGTTTCTTCGGTATTCTGTACTGTTTTATTCTGTAGTTGGAGTAGATATATAATTTTACAAGGTGAATAACATGGAGAAGAGGTTGATTCTAGAAATGACCACGATATCTCAACATCAAAACGAAAAGAATTCCAGATACCCCTTCGAAAACTCAGCTATTACATACTTCTTTCTGATAGAATAAGATAAAACCAAGCAAAAAATATTTGAAAAGAATTCTATCATGGTATGTCATAGATAAGTTACCACTAGGCATGATGTCAGCAGCCGGTAGGTTGAAATTTCTGATTGTCCACCATAATTTCAACAAATGACAGCTATGTTCAATATTCCTTTCTGTGAAATTGCGTTAATTATTTTGCTGAAAACGTGAACTGTTTCACAAAGTATAAGCTGCTAGTATCTCTAAATCATCAGTGGAGATATATTTTAACGTTTCCTCTTCCGGAGATCAGACTACTCTGACGAGTTAGTGAAAGTTGATTTATATTTCGGCTAGCTCTTAAAATGGTTCTTTCTCGCATTATTTTTTTCCTTGTAGAATTGAGATTTTTTTATGATGTAAAATGTGAGTTGATATTTGGTCACTATGAGATTAAATTGGAATACTCTGCAGATATTCTCAGGAAAAGAATTATTGATATGGAAATTCTATTGGCACTAGGAATTCACATCTGAGCCTTATTTTTAGTATCAATCGGCTTGAGGTGGACTCCACTGCAAGTTTTATAATGTTTGTCCTTGAACTGGGTTGAAGGACCAGCTATAGCTCAGCCTTGATAGCTCGTCTATGGTAACTTGTTTGTGATAGCTAAGGTGAGGAGTTCTGAAGGCAGATATAAATTACGTAGTGTGTAGCGTCAATCCGAAGTGAGTAGTGCATACCAGAATCCAGGTAGTACATAGTAGGGGCGCGATACTTCAAATGAAACTCTCAGGAAGATATCTACACCAATGTTGTCAATGAGAACGAACCTATCACTTCCGAGAGTGAATATTGAGGGCGCTTCGAAAAATCATCGATTTTGTTGAATGATAATATGACACAATTCTATCATACTTATTAGGAATCATCAGTCATATTCAATCAATCAGACAAAGTTTTGTGTACTTTGAATGAAATATCTACAAAGCTTCCACGTAATCTCACTAATGTTGTCAGGAGGAGGAATCTAGAATAAAAGAGAGAGTTTATACGTCTTTTTATCGATAGAGGGAGCCCACGTGCTTAGTTTACGAAGTAATGTTTTCCTCATTCCGATATAGGATCTAGGGGCGTTTTGAAAGTTCATTCAAAATGATATATGATTCAAAAAATTCAAAATAAATAATTCAAAACATTATGATACGAATTGTATCATATTATATAACTTCGATGATTTTTCGAAGCGCACTTAATATCCAATCTCGAAAATGATAGGTTCGTTCTCGTTGGCAAAATTTGTGTAGACAACTCCGTGAGAGTTTCATTTAAAATATGTCGATATATCGATTAAGAGTCTCAGTATGCACTGAGTATGAATGATATCCGTGATAAAATATATATATATATATATATATATATATATATATATATATATATATATATATATATATATATATATATATATATATATATATATATATATATATATATATATATATATATATATATATATATATATATTTGAATATATATACATCTGTATTGGCTTATTGAGCCCACACAGCACTATAAAATTCAGTAGGAAAACATTACTTGTTACAGTTGATCACGTTCCGTTATTAACTATGTTGACGATATGTTACGCTAACAACTTGCTGTAGTTCAAAGCGGAAGTTAACTCAGTTTAGAGCGGCTGAATATGTTATAAGTTTTGGTTTAACCTTTAGGGGACTCATAAAGCAAACTTGCCCTGTATACACACGCCTTTCACCCACTAGGACATCAAAATAGAAAATGTGATTCCATTCGAACCGAACTGAAGGTTTGTTGGAAAATGTGACTACAAACTGAAGGTTTGATTTACGTAGTTTGAATGATCGTACTTAACATTGAGATTTCGATACTTATTAATACACACTGTTGAAAAAAAATTGAAGGGGGTCGTTATTCTATAAAATATGTCATAGATAGGAATTGATAAGTAATGGATAATATCGTTTTCAAGACGTTTCGCTTTTGAAGAAAGCATTTGAATACAATTTGAATTACAAATATCTTGTAACGAATACTTTCTGTGACAAAACAGAATACATTTACACTTCTAATTGACAAGCATTCTATGGTGCAGTCGTAAACTATTGCAGCCAAAATGATTGCATACTTTTCTGTGGTTTCTGAATTATTCGGTGAAAGTAAGTGAAATGGAATCTGTGTTCTAGCAATTGAATCGACTAGAAGGGAACTTTATAGAATCCGATCTGACTTCCAACCATAAGCAACCACCGTTCGATGACAAGATATTTCACCTCTGAATGCTTAACTTACAGTTATATACGATAAAATGAAATACTGAAATACTGTTTTCTCAATATGAAAATAGTGCCACAAGTGTGTTTATTGTAAGTATCGACATAATTTCCAACTTTGATAAACAGACGACTTATTTGTTGAATTTTGAATAACTCGTTCTATCCGTCGGATTTACAAGTCGTAAAATTGAAATCAGAATTGTGATACGAATATCAACATATGAAAAATGACGAATCAACGACAACAAGAATATTCGAAAATGAAAATCGTAAAATGCTGAAAAACTAGAAAAGATGAGATGACGAAGTGCAGTTACAGAAATTTTGGGAAGATAAAAAACTCCATAGGCAAGAAAACATGTGTATCGTTTGTTACGCCCATATTATGGTCGTCATAATCGACCTGGTGAATCAACAATTCGTACTGTTATCACCAAATTTTGCCCCAAGTTTACTTTGTTGGACATTAAACCATTGTCTGGTATGCATACAGTGCCTACCGAAGAGAATATTGCAGCCGCAACGTACAGTGTTAATAAGGATCGGGAAATGTCAATTCGTCGCCGTTCTCAGTTTTGATATAGGTTTGAAAGCCTATAAAACTCAATTTCTGCAAGAATTGAAGCCGAATGACCTATCACAACGACTAATTTCTCGTCAATGGGCCTTAGAACAGCTCAATGAAAATCCGCTGTTTTATCGAAAAATTGTGTTCAGCGATGAGGCTCATTTCTGGCTCAACGGATATGTCAATTAACAAAACTGTCGCATCTGGAATGATGAACAGCCACACGCCAAACAAGAATTACCGATACATCCCGAAAAAACGACAGTTTGTTGTGGTTTATGGGCTGGTGGCATCATCGGTTCATTTTTCTTCAATGACGACCGTGGAAGAAACGTTACCGTCAACGGCGAACGATATCGAGCAATGAAACGCAACTTTTTTCTGCACCAGTTGGCCGAGTTGAACTTGGTTGACATGTGGTTTCATCAAGACGGTGCCACATACCACACAGCTCGTGAATCAATGGACATGTTGAAGGATGAATTTGGTGAGCAGCTTGTCTCTCAAAAAGGAACTGTGAATTGGCCGCCAAGATCATGCGATTTGACGTTTCTCGATAATTTTTTGTGGGGTTATGTGACGTGGTTAGTGTATGTGAACAAGCCGAACACGATTGAAGCCTAACAGGATAACATAACGCGCGTAATTCGTGGAGTCGTGGACAACATATACATGGTGTTATCATAAAAAAAAAGTTTGAAAAATCACCCATTATAATTAATTTATGAACACCTATGACAAGAAATTGAGTGTTTGTGTCGGAATGAGTTGATTGACAGTTTTGAATGACTACTGAATGACAGTATTGAAGTGTGGCTACTGTTATTTTTGAATTAATTTGGAATCATAAAGGAAATGCGAATCATTTGTTGAATAATATATAAATCCTTCGAATTTCAAAGTGTAAACTCATTAAGGTTTCAATACCTTAGATATTCTGAAAATGTTAATGATCTGGCAACATCAATATTAATCTGAGAGTTTCTGGTCGCATGCAGGACTTGACACGGCGCGGTCTAGTAGGCTACCCAATTTAATAACCAAATCATTCTTGAATTTCACAGCTTTGAAATTCCTCATAAAATTGAACGATGGTCACTAATATTTCATAACCAACGCCTGTCGGCCGTTATTTTCGCAGCCTGCGTGACAGGATTCGAGAATTAAATATAAACGTCGACCGGGTATCCATAGCACGCTTGTTTTCCCTTGTACACGGACAAACGCCTGCTTAACGGACAAATTTCCTGACGAAAAACGAATTGATTAATACGCTTTCACCGGCCGAAGCAAATTCTTATTTTTTCAGGCATCTGTTGAGATCAGCTTTAATTCAATTGGAGGATTGTGCCGTCGAATGCCTGGCGGGAAACGTGTTTCGATGAAAAAAGTAATTGATATGCTTCGGCAGGAGGTTGGAATAAATGGAAATGGAAACGGTACCGAACCGTGAACGTTGATGTGCTTTGGAGTGTGGAGGCTATTTTCGCGATACGAATGATCATTTCGACTCCTATAATGTAGGAAAATATGAGGGATTTTCATCGAATTTGCCTTGATGAAATGAAATACCGCAGTTGAAACACGTGAATTGCACTTGCATAAAGTTCAATAGAAATTTTTCGTTTTTCGGTATAACGATTTTTTTTTAGTTCGTCTGAATTCATTTCATATTGATTACAAGCCTAGCGGGCACCAAATGAAAAAGATTCCGTCATTAGAAGAGACCAATAAGTTTTATGTTAGTTACTAACATGAGGGAGACTGAAAACGAAAAATGATTTGGATGATCTACTACAATTCTTAATTAGTTATTCCCATAAATCGAAATAAGAGCAGACAAGGGATGTGTTAACAGTAATTGAAACAGAAAAAAAAGAATAAATGCGACGTGATTACATGAATTCAAGTTCAAATAATATGATTTTAGAGCAGAAAGAACTGTCATGATCTCACATAGTGAAGTTCATACTTAAGAGTTCATCCATTGGAGAACTATCAGCGCTGCAGCTTGAAATGACCAGTTGATGCCATGGAAAGCGACTTTATAGTCCTTTCAAGAGGCGGAAACTCCTTTTGTTCCCAGAAAAAATACGAAATGAGGTCAACAATGATAATCAGAAAGTTTAGGGAAATTGATTAAATTTTTCTCTCACATATTTCAAGCATATATATATATATATATATATATATATATATATATATATATATATATATATATATATATATATATATATATATATATATATATATATCGCGGGTGTTTTTTTAGAAGCATAGAACTTTAATTTGGCATTACAGTTGAACAACAACAAACGGAACTGATGCATTTGGAGTGAAGATAATCCTCAAGTGTATGTCAAAACACCGTTACATCCAGAAAAACTGACTGGTGCGTTTTATAGGCTGGTGGAATCATTGGTCCGTACTTCTTTGAAAACGATGATGGCCAGAACGTTACAGTCATTGGTGATCGGTATAGAGCCATGATTACTAACTTTTTCATTTGACTACTTTCTGTGGGCTATGTAAAATCATTGGTCTATGCGGATAAGCCACAAACGCTTGACCATTTGGAAGACAATATTCGTCGTGTTATTGCCGATATACGGCCACAAATGTTGGAAAAAGTCATCGAAAATTGGACTTCCAGATTGGACTACATCCGAGCCAGTCGTGGCGGTCATATGCAAGAAATCATATTTGAAATGTAATGCCATAAGATTATCTTTCGAATAAAAAAAAATTCTTGTCAATCAAATTGTTTTAGTTGTTTTATTCCAATTTGAAGTTCTATACCTCTAAAAAAAACACCCTTTATATATATATATAATATATATATATATATATATATATATATATATATATATATATATATATATATATATATATATATATATATATATATTATATTATTATTATTATTATTTCGATTGTTCCCCATGAGGAGAGCGACTGAACTTGAATTCGCAATCATTATGAATTTTGCTTCATCTTTTTTGCCTCCCAAAAACGCTTCATCCTCTCTGAATGCTCTTTCTTCCGTTCATCTGTCCACTTTACTCCAGATTGACGATTTACTTTTTGCTCAAACTTTATATGTGCGATTTTATAGCGGCATTCAGTGCGATATTCGAGATTTTTTATATTGATCTGTTGTAGATCCTCTTGGACCTCTTTTAGCCACTCTGTTCCGCATTTACTATTTAAAATTATATTGAGTAGTTTCTTCGGTATTCTGGACTGTTTCATTCTGTAGAAATGTGCATAGAACTTTGCTCGTCGTTTTCTGATTTCTTCCGTTATCGTATTTGTCTTTTGATACAGTTCATTTTGAGGTCTTTTCATCCAAATACCGTTTCTATTGATTGGACCGTAAATCTTTCTAAGAATTTTTCGTTCTTGTTTTTCTATTTCTCTTATTCTTGAATGGCCGCCAATAACCATTGTTTCAGCTGCGTAGATTGCTTCTGGAAGAATCGTTGTGTTATAATGCCTCAATGTGGCGCCTCTCGAAATGCACTTTTTGTTATAGTGACCCCATGTTAGTTTGTAGGCCCTTTGGAGCTTGGTTATTCTCTGTTCATTAACGATTCGGTTTAAACCTGAGGACTGTATAACTTCCCCGAGGTATTTAAAATGGCCTACTTGCAAAATGTCACCATGTTTTGTCATAAGAGAAGATTTATTTCTTGGTTTTCTACCATGTATTTGGTTTTATCATAAGAAATTTGTAACCCGGTTTTCTGCGCAATTTCATGTAGTTTTTCCACGGCGCGAATGGCTTCAGTTCTGTTGTCTGTGATGATAGCAATATCGTCTGCGAAGGCAAGACATTTGACATTTATTCTATTTTCTTTTTTGATACCCACTTGTATGCCCTTCACGTGAAGTTCCCATTCCCTTATGATCTTTTCTAAAACAATATTGAAAAGAATTGGCGAAAGTCCGTCCCCCTGCCGCACACCGGTTTTGATTTCAAAGGGATCTGATATTTCGCCCATAAATTTCACCTTGGAAGTTGTACCTGTAAGTGTCTGTTTTATAATTGTTCGGGTCTTTCGATCGATTCCAAATTCATTCATGATTTCGAAAAGGGTTTCGCGGTCTACCAAATCATATGCTTTTTTGAAGTCAATGAATGTGATCACTGTATTTCTACATTTCCTCATCTGTTATATATATATATATATATATATATATATATATATATATATATATATATATATATATATATATATATATATATATATATATATATATATATATATATATATATATATATATATATATATATATATATATATATATATATATATATATATATATATATATATATATATATATATATATATATATATATATATATATATATATATATATATATATGTACTCGGAACAGTTAGAATACCATTAAAAATCGGTTTATTTCCATATTTCCATCGGTTTCAGATTGAACGTCATTCGCTAGACACGTTTTTTTTGTTACAAAAACTCTGATTCAATCAGTACAGTTGTCCCATAGCAAAATGTTTCAGCCAAAATATTTATAAAATAAACTATATTATACATTTAAAACAGCATTTATGGGCAAAGAAAACGTAATCCTGCCTACAGCGTTACAGGCCTTATTGAATTTTTTACATAGTGAGTCAATATGTTTACACCATCTTAATTCACTTTCCATTTGCATACCCAAAAGTTGGATGTCAAATATATATATATATATATATATATATATATATATATATATATATATATATATATATATATATATATAGATATATATATATATATTTTCTTATCAAATGGGATGAAGCGAGTAGATGCCATAGGAGGTTTACTCAAAATTCGCCATGCCGAAGACTAATGGCAAATAACTGTACTTCTCACGATTTTGATAATTTTTTGCAAATTTCAACTTCATAAATTCAAAAATTGTATTGGTTCTACAATTCTTCTCATTCCTTTTTGTCTAAAATATATAAATAAACGAATAAGCACCCAATCAGAAGTGATAATTATATATTACAATATATAATACAGGAGAAGTGTCAGTTTAATTCAACCTGGCCCGCCAAACGTATAGAAAATCGATTACCATTTCATAGCTCCAACTTGAATCGATATTTACAAATTTATATTCCAAATAATGACACGTACTTCATCAGCTTTCATCCCTTGTTTTCGGGGCTTTCGGCGCATTATGTAAAATATACGGTTGGAATGCCGATTAATATCTATAGCTGAATAATTTTATGCGACATAAACCGTACCTAAATCATTCAATTCGAATGACAATCGACTTTCATTATTGGATAATTGCGAACCCAATGATTGATTATGCTATGAGAAAGGACATATTGACAAGTTATGCAGATATGACAGAAGAACGGAGGAGAACAGTATCAAATTTAGAGTGTTTTCGCTTCAACAAATATTCATTGAAAAAATGTTTCGTTCAGAAAAAGTTATCAACAAATTCAATGGACGATTAATCAACTTTGTGATAGTTCATATTTGAATGAGAGGTAATAATAAATACTTGTCAAAAAATTAATGAATAAACAATTCTTTATTCGAATAGTTTCGCCTTTTACGGCATTATCAGGAATGAAAATGCCGTAAAAGGCGAAACTAGTCGAATAAAGAATGATTCAGTCAGTGATTTTCAGAAAAGTATTTCTTATTACCCCTCATTTGAAAAATTTATCGCCGAAAAATTTGTCGTGATAAGAATATTACAATATTATTATTCATTTCATATGGATATTTCTTCAATATTACATTATATATCCTGCAGTAATTAGATATAATTAGGCGCAATAAGTAACGCTCTTCTCATTGCCGCCTTTAGAGGAATGCGAAGGATTATAAAGCATTATCTCTGTCTTCACAGAAGATCAGAGGGTAATAATCCTAATAGAAGAAGATTAATTCATCATCCCCTTGTTTTTTTTGCTACTCAAATATATGAATTACATATGAATATTTCAAGAGTTTGGGAATTAGTCTGAAGGAATAATATTAACCTTTGCTGTTATACGTGATAAGTGAGCAAAACCAAAATGGGAAGAAAAAATTATTCAATTATTTCTGAATGTCATTTTGTTTGATCTAGTTCTATTGACTAATCATTTGCACTACAGTTTTCATTTCAATCACTGTTGAATTCGAAGTTTTTAGGATAAACCCTATCCTCATCCTCCGAAAAATATAGATGAAGTGCCATTCATAACAGTGCAGAAATTGTAAGACCTATGAATAATTAAATGGAGTTTGGTTTGGTTTTTTGCAAATTTTATTTCGAAATGTATACGACATTTTTGAAATTTGAAAAATAATTGAAAAGGTGGACGAAAATTTGGAAAAAACTTATAATAATAATAATAAATAAAAGGAAATGTTGATTTAGCACATAGTGCTATACCAATTAACATACAAACATAATTAAACACATTATATATAAAAATAATAATTTCAGATATTTATAAATTAGTCTTTCAAAAGTTATTCAGTCCTCGTTCATTTTCATAAGATAAATTATTTTCAGTTTTCTCCTGAAGATTTATAATTCAGTCTATATTCTCAAGTCAGTTGACAATTTACTATACTGTACAACTGCCCTAAAAAAGACAAAGTTTAGTGCTGCTCTCGTATTCCTATGATCCAACATAAAATTGTCTTTGTTCCTGGTGTTGTGGCCAGGTACTTTAGAAACCCTTGTCAATTTGTCTTTCAGGTAGTCTGGTGCCAGCTTCAAATTCACCTTATGAACAAAATTTAGAACATTTTTTTTTACAGCATATCTTTAACTTCTATCCAGTCCAACTCCTTCAGCATGTCTTTGATCCTAGCGCCTCTCCTCTTCCCTAGTATAATTCTCATCGCTTTATTCTTCAAGCATTGTATCCTCTTGAAGTCAGTTGAGGTAGCACAAGACTTTCCCGGCGAAACAAAAGTAGGGTAATACAATAGTATGGAAAACAGTTCTCCTTGTAGTTCTAGTAAAACACCTACTAGATCTGTATAAAACACCTATTATTTTGAAAATGTTCTTACCGACATAACTTATGTCCTCTGAAAATCTCAGGTTTTTATCGATTACAACTCCTATAGTACTAAATAAATGAATATTAATAACTAAATATTTTATCATATCAACCACTTCTACTTGTTGTTGCTTTATTTGAATTTTGCACTTTTCTTTTCCAAATACCATTGCCTTAGTTTTATAAGAATTTTGTTTCAACTTATTAAGCTCTAAATCAAATTATTTTTAGATCTTCGTTCAATTTTAGTTTTACTTCAGCTTTATTATTTCTCATGCAATATAAAGGGTGATTTTTTAAGAGTAAAGTTTTTCAGGTTGGGGACACTGGTTGTTGATGGCATCCAAACGTCATCGGTCAAAGTGAAAAGTTTTCACTTTGTCACATGGCAGAGTATACTCTGCCACGTCATCAAGAAAAGACTTATAAACGAGCAGCGATTGCAAATTGTAGAAATTTACTATCAGAATTCGTGCTCTGTGAAAATTTGTATCGTTTGTTACGACCATATTGTGGTCGTCATAATCGACCTGGTGAATCAACAATTCGTGCTGTTATCACCAAATTTCGCACCAACTCCACTTTGTTGGAAATTAAACCATTTTCTTGCATGCGTACAGTGCGTACTGAAGAGAATATTGCAGCCGTAGTACAGTGTTAATGAGGATTATGAAATGTCAATTCGTCTCAGCAATTGGACATGTGTTACTCAACCACATGGAAAATTTTACGTGTTGATTTGGGTTTGAAATTCTATAAAATTCAACTTCTGCAACAATTGAAGCCGAATGTCCTACCACAACGTCTAATTTTTGGTGAATGAGCCTTAGGACAGCTTAATGAAAATCCGCTGTTTTATCGAAAAATTGTGTTCAGCTATGAGGCTCATTTCTGGTTTAACGGATATGTAATGAACAAAACTGTCGCATCTGGAGTGATGAACAGCCAAATGCCATGCGAAATTGACCTACGCATCCTGAAAAAACGACAGTTTTGTGTGGTTTATGGGCTTGTGGCATTATCGTCCCATTTTTTTTTCAAAGACGAACGTATGAGAAACGTTATCGTCAACGGTGAACGATATCGAGCATGATACGCAACTTTTTTTTGCCCCAGTTGGCCGGGGTGAACTTCGTTGACTTGTGGTTTGATCAAGACGGTGCCATATGCCATAGAGCTCGTGAAACAATGGACATGTTTAAGCATGAATTTGGTGAGCAGCTCATCTCTCGAAATGGCCCTGTGAATTGGGCGCCAAGATCATGCGATTTGACGCCTCTGGATTATTTCTTAAGTCGTTAGTGTATGTGGACAAGCCGAACATGATTGAAGCATTACAGGATAACATAACACGCGTAATTCGTGGGATACAGGCCGAAATGCTCGAAAAAGTGACGTAAAATTGGACCTTCCGAATGGACTATTTGATACCGAGCCGCGGACAACATATACATGAAACTATCTTTAAAATGTAATTTCAAAGGGCAAATTATCAATTCAATAAAAATTTTGAACATATGATGCGAATTGAGTGTTTTGTTCGTTGAAAAAAACAACGTTTAAAAAATCACCCATTAGTATTAATAAGTAATGCTCTTCTCATTACCGCCTTTAGAGGAATGCGAAGGATTATAATGAATTATCTCTGTCTTCTCAGAAGATCAGAGGGTAATATTCTAAGAGAAGATAAATTTTTCATTTCCTTGTTTTTTTTTGTTGGTCAAATATCGCTAATACTTCATAAGAAGTACAAAGGTCTATTATTTTTATATGAATCTTTCAAGAGTTTCGAAATTGGTCTTGAGGAATAATATTACAAATCAGCAAAACCAAAATGAGAAAAAAAATTCAATTATTTCTGAATTTCATTTTGTTCGATCTAGTTTCATTGACAAATTTTTTTCACTGCAGTTCTCATTTAATTATCTGTGAAATTCAAATTGTTATATCTTGAGAAATTTCTAGAATAAACCCTTTTGTCATCCTTCGAAAAATAAGAATGGGGTGACAGAAATTGCAGGACCTATAAAGAATTTATTGAAGAAAAAACTGGAGTTTGGTTTTTTTCAAATTCTATTTCGGATTTATTCGACATTTTTGAAAATAATTCCAAAAATTTGTCGAAAACTTTTTTATTGAAATCAAATTGAAAAGAATTGTCACCTTTAAAATTATTATCATGCTTGCAAAGTAAATTTTAATGATATTTATGAACTATAATGATAAAATGAACTATTTTCAGTCGTTTTTTCCATCCCCTTGAAGAATTGAAAATTGTGGTCCCAAATTCTCCCAAAAAAGGTGGATTTTTTCGGGAAATGTTCTCCAAATTTCCAATCGATAATAAGATAATTTTTGAGATATCTGCGGAACCAAACTCAATTTTTTTGAGGATTGTTCTAAACTTTCGCAAAATTTTCAGGCGGCTCTTGAATTTCTTGAATAATCATCTTTACCCACTTTCAAATGTAATTGAATTTGGTTCATGTCTTTGGAGGCAAAAAAAAAACGATTTAACTCAAAAAGTACTTGTTGA
Source organism: Henosepilachna vigintioctopunctata (assembly GCA_030704895.1). Taxonomy (NCBI): domain Eukaryota; kingdom Metazoa; phylum Arthropoda; class Insecta; order Coleoptera; family Coccinellidae; genus Henosepilachna; species Henosepilachna vigintioctopunctata. Next base: position 1,621,234 of record JARQZJ010000073.1, on the reverse strand, counting down.
CTGGACTATTATTATAACCTATTTTTATAGAGATGTATCAACATTTTCAAAACAAAAATGAATGAAAGACATTTTCCACTCCCGATGAGAGTACCGAACACATTATGAAAATTAGTTTCAGGAAGTCAATCGGAACACGAATATTTCCTATTTCCATGAATGTAACCGTCTGCATTACGTGCGAAACTTTTTTAATATCCGTTTCTCATTTCAGGCAGATTGAATAAGTTCAATTTCGAAATGAGTTGTTCGTCTATTCATGCAAAATCCGGCAGTAGTTGACCATGGAAACTCTTCCAAACGACTCTTGATATTATTACAGGTGGAAATATTCTGAATTTCCACCTGTCGTAACTTTTAACGAATTTCCACTGACGAAAAACATCTACAACTTGCTAAGAGTTCGACGGCATTCAGGAAACTTTCACGGTGATACGAATTTGATAAAGAAGTTTTTAAGAGATTATCCTTCAGAATTTTCATTGTTGACGTGTTGTTCACATTCGTTTTTCACGATATTTCATCATTTCAAGAGCGTTTCCTTTGTTAGACTGTTCCAACGCGGTTCTCTCCTCAGAATTTTTCTTCAATTCTGAGGAAAGGATTCACTGGAATTGAATTGCGATTCACGGTACAGTCTCTATACTCAACCATGATGAAGACTTTTTCATTTCGGGAGAAATAAAATCTTTCAAATTTATATATATATATATATATATATATATATATATATATATATATATATATATATATATAGTGAATATTATTCCTGCTTACCATACACGTACGGACATATTGTATATGAAGAAATATTTGAAATTTGGAATCGAAATTACACCACAAAAGTTTTCAACCTCGACTGGGATACGAACCCAGGTCTCTCAGGTTTACGCCCTGTTGCTCTACCAACTAAGCTACCGAGGTCTACTACTTCGCGATGCAATTCCGACTATATCTAATTACTCTTTACTTATATATATATATATATATATATATATATATATATATATATATATATATATATATATATATAGAACATTCATTCGAAAAATTTAAATTGAAAGAGTATTCATTACTCTACGATCTTCCGCTTGAAGTCACAAGAAGATGCTTGGAGGTTGAATTCGTTGCCTCAAATCGATGAAGGTGGTGATACTGACGAGTTTCCTTGCAGAACGAAACATATGTCTCGCACTTCCATCAGGTGTGGCATCGATTTCATTATTTCTCTAACATTTATTCCTTGAAGGATAATAGAGACATCACATCGTACACGTTCACATATCTAGCTCTACTATAACGTTCTTTCGGTTAATTTGAATTTTTTAAATATTGTTGTAGTGTTCATTTTCTTAAATATTCAATTCAGAGCCATAAGCATAATAACTTAATTTCCTTGAATTTATATATATATATATATATATATATATATATATATATATATATATATATATATATATATATATATATATATTTGAACGTAGAGATTCACGGATGAATGACAAAAACACAATTCTCGGTATAGCCGGTATAGCTCGGTTTGAGATAGTTTATTCTCAATGTTTTTAGCAATAACAGGCTTATTGTAATGTGAAAAACTTTATTTTCGTTGACTTTTCGTTGTATATCACACTTTTGTCAAAACTAATCATTAGTTTTGACAAAGTTGTGATATACAACAAAACGTCAACGAAAATGAAGTTTTTAACATCAAAATAAGCCTGTTATTGCTAAAAACATCGATAATAAAATATATATCTATAAATATTTTTTTTATTATTACGATTGTTCCCCATGAGGAGAGCGATTGAACTCGAATTCGCAATTAGGACATTTGCTTCATCTTTTTTGCCTACCAAGTCTGTTTCATTCTGCAGAAATGTGCGTAGAACTTTGCTCATCGTTTTCTGATTTCTTCCGTTATCGTATTAGTCTTTTGATAAAGTTCATACTGATTCTAAAGTTCATCCAAATGCCGTTTCTATTGATTGGCCCGTTAATCTTTCTAAGAATTTTTCGTTCTTGTTTTTCTATTTCTCTAATTCTTGAATGACCGTCAATTACCATTATTTCAGATGCGTAAATTGCTTCTGGAAATATTTTTGTGTTATAATGTCTCAATTTGTTGCCCCTCGAAAGTCACTTTTGTTATAGTATATAGTACCCCCATGTTAGCTTGTAGGCCCTTTTTAGCTTGGTAATTCCCTGTTCGTTAGCGATTCGGTTTAAACCTGAGGACTGTATATCTTGTCCGAAGTATTAAAATGACCTACTATTCATATATTATATATATATATATATATATATATATATATATATATATATATATATATATATATATATATATATATTTATTCGAATTAATTATCGCACGAATTTGCTATCAAAATTCGTGCCCTGTTAAAAATGTGTATCGTTTGTTACGACCATATTATGGTTGTCATAATCGACTTGGTGAATCAACAATTCGTGCTGTTATCACCAAATTTCGCACCAAGTTTACTTTTTTGGAAACTAAACCACTGTCCCGCATGCGTACAGTGCGTACTGAGGAGAATATTGCAGCCGTAGCGTACAGTGTTAATCAGGATTATGAAATGTCAATTCAATCCAATATGGTCTCTTCAGAACACAAAGAGATGGCGCTAGAAGATTGCAGTAGAATTAGGTCGGGATGGCTTCGAACTTCATTCTATGTGTTTTTTGATCCAACTCATTATGTGGTGATCCTTATGACTATTAAGGTCAAAGGACTCCCCAATCCATCAATTAGATGCCGCCGTGTCTGGTTTCCCGCATTAGGCGCTGAAAATGTCCAAAACACACTGAAATATTCAACTTGGCATCAAATATTCAGTACGAAATGTGCAAGTAAAATCATAATTTCAACCTAGCAAGCTCAAAATCTGCCTGGAAAATATGGAATTAATGATAAAATATTCATTTTGCGTGGTCGCAACACAGGAGTTAAATGGAACAGAAAATAATCCACTTGTAAAACTGGAAATATTTGAGGGATTTCTGGCGCTTTTATTTTCGATGGCGTTGGGGATTAATTGGGCACTATAAACCGTGTCCTCCATGTAAGCAGGTACATTAGGAAAAATGTCCTCGAGGAGCGGAATATTAAACTTATGGGAAGTATTCTACATGAAAGTATCCCTGAATAATTGTGACGTTTAACGACTCGAAATGCAGAAGAATATAATGAGGAAATTTTCTCCCAAATCAGGTATAGAACGAATGAAAACGTGAAATTTTAACCTCAGTTCAGAAATTTTTACAAACTTCACAGAGCTAGACTTAATGATACTCACCCTTTTATGGGACTTCTATTAATATAGGCATGAAGTTGATATAATTTATTTTCGATTGGACGAAAAGAATAATATCGACAAAACCATCCATTAAATTCAAAAACATTTAAATAGCGTTTCCGAAGAAGTCCTAAATATGTTTAGTTATTCGAAATTTTTAACGTCATCGGATTAGTCTGTTGAATACCCTTATTTCTTCACTCAGTGTGGGCTTGTGTATCGCACTTAGTCCATATTTATCGACCAAGAGACCGTTTCGATATTAAATTCAATATTGACGAATATCCTCAACTTACCTCACAACTCTTACCAAATATAATAGTAACATTTTATTTTTTATTTCAAAAATATAGTCGAAGTTTCTGAATATTATATTCTATTTAATGGTAGTCAAATTAAGTACCTCCAACATTATATTGAATGCTGTGTTTTATTTTCACCTTTGAAGATACAATAAATCTTCTGTTTTCATCTTTTTGCAGTTCATTCGGGCTTGTTTTTCGGACATTGGACTACAAGGACGCAAATAAATCAATATTCGGCAGAACAAATGTAGTGGACAACAGCAATCTTGAATAGATATTTCACCTATTGGTGATTTCTGAAGCTGAATTGCACATTTGTCGATCTTTTTTGGCAATATGTCATAAATGCTAAATGAACTTTATTGTGATATACATTTCAAATGATTACGCATTACGAATTAACCATTTGAAACCAGTGATAGGCATGATTTAAATAAAATATCTCGTAGCAATATAAAATACTGCTAACTGGTTAAAATGAGTAATTTCCCGATATGCTTAACGTCAAACGTTTCTTGAAGATCGTAGATAAATCTACGAAGTTGAATTTGTTCATTTGGTCTAAAGTCTTCCAGAATCTAATCTTTGACCACTCCGATCGATTGAGTTTCATAAAATTCTAGGTATTTTTCCTTGGTTCAGTAACGTTATAATCTCTTTCAATTCGAGTTCATATACGCGGAAAGCAAAAACTGATTATTTCACTTCGTGGTCAGATGTTTTAATTTCTGAGATCGAAGATGAAAAATTCTGACATCCAGCCCTATAACAGACCAATTGTTTCTGCCTGTGACAGTCCAACTACAAATGCCTTTTAACACAAGAATTCACCAATATGTTCAGAGAATTTTCGATCGACCCGCGTACATTAAATTGTTATTCAATCAATCGAACAGTTCGCCAAGAAACGTCTGCCCGTCATACGTTTTATCACCAAATTGCATAAGTATTTGAATGTAGCCGCAAACAAGTGCAAACACGTTTCTAGTCGGCGCTTTAGAAATGGATTAATTTTCTCTAGCCGTAATTTCGAATGCAATCTATTTCAATTATTCTCCCTCAGAGGTTTAAGAACATTATTTACTGGAAGGGCCCGCGGAACGTGAGATTTTATCTCTTCGGGGTTCGATTTAACCTGATGTTCTACTTCAGGAACTTCTATTGGAAATTTGGAACTGTCAGTGAAAACTTATTGTGAGTAAAGTTTGTATAGAAGTAGTAGTTTGCTCACGAAATTATAGGATCTTCCTCAGGAGAAATTTTACTTTTGTTCTGTATGTGTGATTAGAAATGAAAAATTTTTAATCCCCAATTCACATTGGAAAATTTTGTTTTTTTCATAAATTTTTTGAATTTCCGTATTCATTATATTTAAAATTTTGTATGTGATTCGAGTTGATCTTAATAAGGCTTTTTTCAGATTTTTTTTTATAGAATTTTTCTTCGCGCAAAAGTTTCTATACTAAGAATAAGAACTTCTTTCTCACAAGAGTTTTTCCAGGTTTTCCAATTGACTTACTGTGTTAGGAAACTTCAGATTTCGATTCGGGAACATTATGGAAATTCAGTAGTTAATTTTCATTTCAGTGATGTTTTTGAAGAAGATGTTGAAGAAAATATGAAATTTCATGCGATTTGAATATTACTTGAACGGAATGAAAAACTTTCTAACGTTTGACCCCAATTTGTTGAATAACTTTTGGTACGTGCTTCCTCAAATATTTCAAAATTCAGGAGTTCATTTCCTTTGGTGAAAGAAGTAAGTTGCTTTAAATTTTTACTTTTTTTTTGAATCATGTCTCACGAAAATCTTCAGAAGTATATATATATATATATATATATATATATATATATATATATATATATATATATATATATATATATATATATATAATACTAGAACATTCATTTGAAAAATTCAAATTAACCAAGAGAATGTTATAGAAGAGCTAGATATGTGAACGTGTACGATGTGATGTTTTCATTATCCTTCAAGAGATAAATGTTAGAGAAAAAGATGCCATTCCTGATGGAAGTGCGAGACATATGTTTCGTTCTTCAAGGAACTCGTCAGTCGCACCACGTCCATCGAAGTGAGGCAACGATTTCAATCTGCAAGCATCTTCTTGTAACTCCAAGTGAAATTCCGTAGAGTAATGAATATTCCACAATTTCATCTATAGGAATCAGTAGAAAATATCTCTCAGATTATAGACACACCAAGCATCGAACTTTCACATATCTTCTATACCCGTAGGTATCTACTAAACTGCAATGTCTATTTGACAAATATCATCATATGATGTTTTCAAATATCAATAGGTTGCGTTAGTAGTACGCTCGCGGTTCTTCTCGTATTTCGGGGGCCTATTTGGCGATATTTTAAGAAAATGAAGTTTTTTGTGCTTATGGCACTAAATGAAATATTTAAGACAATGAACACTAGAATATTCATTCGAAAAATTCAAATTAACCAAAAGACTATTTTAGTGGAGCTAGATATATGAACGTGTATGATGTGATGTCTCCATTATCCTTCAAGGGATAAATGTTAGAGAAATATTGAAATCGATGCCACACCTGATGGAAGTGCGTGATATATGTTTCATTCTGCAAGGAACTCGTCAGTTGCACAACGTTCACTTTCAATTTGCCTCACTTCGATGGACGAGGTGCAACTGACGAGTTCCTTGCAGAACGAAACTATTGAAGATTGTAATTGCTGAGGGATATGAGCCTTCTTCATAAAATGTAAGTCTATGTCTTGGAAAAAAATATTTGAGACTTTGATTATGAGTCACCAAATTTTAATCAATTCTTAAAAATGAACATTATTATTTTAAATATGTATAGCCCCGTAATCGTTTAGATGCTATTCTTCCCTGAAGAGCCCTCTACATGTATGGCTTCAGAATTCTCATCGGAAATATAACCTTGCATAGTTTTTTCAGGTCTTCTATTTGTTTTGTTCACTGAAGGTTTTTATCTAGATGCAAACCTGGAAATTTCATGAATATAGAAGTCTCAATTGTCATTCCATTCATAAATATTCCTGTTCGTGTCGCCAGATTTCATCTCACTGATTGAAGGAACAAAATATCAGTTTTTTCAGTATTAAGCACCAGTTTGTTCATTAATAACCAATTGATAAGTATCTTCATGGTATCCTCATGATCAGTCAGAAGACGATGAAGATTGTTTCGTTCTTATGATCAAATTTGCATCATCATCAGAACTTACCAGTGATCCAAGTGGTACTGCCGATTCGATATCATATACATAGATTGTGAACAACAGTGGTCCTATTCCACTAACCTATCTTATTTCCATATCTATTTTTCTATCAGATCCGAAGCCTCTTCTCCATCCAACACAACTCGTCGAGTTCTCCCGTCCAGGAAGGACTGGATCTAATCCAATACAAAGCCCCTTATGCCGTATCTCTCGCTTTTCTCGAATAAAATATTATGATCGATCTACAGTTCCATATGCAAAAAAGCAGAGATTTTGATGATTCTTTATTGGCCATGTATTTTACTGCACCGGTCCCACTCTTTAGTGAAGAATCTTGTGATAGACGACATTTTTTGTTTTATTATCAGGTGCAAGAGCAAATAACGCAGATGGCCCTCCGACCCGTGTACATGCCACATATAATTGACCATGGGAAAAACATGGAATTTCTTGATTCAGACCACAAACTATTAAGGATTGGCCTTCTGATTTGTTTATGGACATGGCAGAGGCAAGCGGATCGGAATTGAAGTCGTTTGAACTCGAAGCGGTATGTCGGTTGGTATCATCGGGATTCTTGGAATGAAAACTTCATCACATTCGAATTTTCCTTCGAGTATCGTCACGTAAATCACATTGTTCGCCAATTTGCTTTCCATCAAACGCGTTCCGTTGCGTGTTTTGGTTGGTTTATGTTTCGAAGAATGATTACTACGGAGCCAACCTGTAGTCGTAAATTGTGCGGTGGTAATCCCAGCATATCCAAGGAGTTTGAAGAAACAATTGGATAGTTGATGGCTTCATCTTCATCTATTACACAGTCAATTAATTTGAGAGAATGCAGTGTACCAATGATCTCATTCTGAATTGTGAAGTTTAAGTCATCTACATCTTTATTCTTAGTCGCCAAATTTTATTATGAATATATATATTATATTATTATTATTAATGAAATCAATCCTTTCGATTCATCGACAGGTACTCGACCATTACCGACAGTCAGTAATTGATCATAGAAATCTTCAGCAGATGTATCATTCAGCAATGCAACTCTCATGTTTGTTATCAGCTGAAGTTTTTTCACATAGCGCCATAGATTCGATGGTTTGAGGCAAGCGTTTATTTCATCTGCAGCAGTTGATCTTGGAATTACTGGCAGTGTTTGACGAAAATCTCCGGAAAGTAAAATCATTGCTCCTCCTAAACATCTCGTCATTGCGTAGATCCTTCAATGTTCGGTGAAGTACTTCCAATGAACGTTTATGTGCCATTGTGCATTCGTCCGAGATTATGGTTTTCGGAGATTGAGGAGTGTTTTGCAATATTAGATATTGGTTCTTCGAAAGTTTGAAGATTTAATGGCCATTTCAATGCTGAATGAGTCGTAAGGCATCCTTCTAACAATTTGGCTGCTATTCCAGAAGAAGCAACTGCAACTACTCGTTTTATGTCACGTCCTTCTCCTGGTTCTAAGCTACCTTCCCACCAATTTTCAGCCAAATCAGTTCAAACGTACTTGAGTTATGAATACTGTAACTAACACGACTTTCTTTTATATATATATATATATATATATATATATATATATATATATATATATATATATATATATATATATATATATATATAAGATTTCATTTTCCGTTAATAGCCGTAGAGATACAGATTATGAAGAAAGACAACTAAATTACTGAGAAATATGCAAATCTTATATCTCAATGAGTATTCTATAAACAGTGTTAAAGGCCACAAAAAATATAGATATAAATATAAATATATTTTTTATTGATTCATTGATGCATATTACCAAAAATCCTTAAAAAAATTGAAAATTTGCAGCACAAATTTTCCAACGCCTTGTATATGTTTTATGTCAGAGATTTCAAAGGTTATGTGTGGGAAGAACAACGTTCGGTATCAAGATTGAAACATTGTCAGGATCATATAAGACTTCTAACTTCTTTAAGCCTCTATAAACTACATAATCCCGAAAGACAGCGCTGAGCATGATATTGAGCTTTACCAACATCATTTTGCGGTTCATAAAAGACTTTGATTTAAGCGATAAACCTGAATGCCAGCTAGGTAGCTAGAATACCTTCCTCGACGAAGCTTGTGATGCTTAGAAGGATTGTGCACATTCCATATTAGCATCTTGTTGTTCTGAATGTATATTAATACTCTGTCTTCAATATTAGTTTGTAAGATGAATCCTGGAGGGAAAACAATGATTATCTAAAAAACTGCATCTATTTCTAACAACCCAGTTTTTTAATATTTGGCAGAACACAATATGTCTCGTATTTATCACTCATATATATTTGGCATTATTCTATGTCACTCTTTCTCGAGATGAATTACTATGTTATAATAATGAAACTACTATGTTATTAAAAGTTGGTGTTATTTTGATGACTCAGTTTCCTACCTGTCTTTTGCTCTCAGTTTCTTTATGAATTCGGTGAAATTTTATAACACTGTTGAGGATTCTAGGTGCAGTGGTGAATTAATTAGAAAAATGTTAGTCTTCTGCACTTTAAATTACTTAGAGAAATATCTTCAGTTTCGCAGATGATACAGCTATTTTCTGGGCGTTTCGAAGTACTACTTCTTTATCAAATGCTGGATTAATACTATGAGTAATCTCACAAAGACAGTACTTATAATTATTTTCACAGAACATACCAGGTATATTCTATGACTAACTTGGATTGGGGACCATCGAATACACTGATATTTAACAAAAGGATCGTATACCGGGAGATGAACACAGAAAATCAATTTCTTAAGTCAGGTATTTCAACTAAATGTAGGAAAGATACAAATATACAACTAAGATTTCTAAGAAAAAATAAAGGAAATTTGAAATTTTTTGAACATAAAACATGAAATTGAATGTAAATTAACTGAAACTAAGGTAATCCATCTGATCTGCTAACTGGAATATTCTTATTGAACATATTAAGTAGAGGGCTAGTGTTGACCTCTAACTATTGCTAACTAGGCTATTGAGTAAAAGTCTCGAATTTTTGAATTTATTAATATGTAATGATTCTAGAAAATTAAGCTTGAAACCTTCATTCTCTCTATTTGATATATCAAACTCTGAACTAAATATATGGCTTTCTTTTAATAAATGATTAGCATAATGGGAATCTGTTCTCTGTTTATCAAAACTACGTTTATGTTCCTATAATCTAATTTGGAAATTTCTGAAAGTTCTTTCTATATAAAATTTTTCACAACTTCCACATTTAATTTTGTAAACCCCACATATTTGATTTTATTAATTTTTGATTTATCATTTCTGATTATTTTACCAATGTTATTAGTGGTCCAAAAAGGAATATTAATCTTATAGCTTGCTAAAAGTGATTATAATTTCAAACTAGGTGTCCCCATATATATTAAAACACTATATATTGACTTTTCTTCAATAAGAGGATAAACTTCTGAAACCGCTCTTTTCAAAAGTTTTTTGTTTATCAAGTTGTTTATTATTTCGGGTTGGTATTCATTGTTTGAGGCTATTTGCATAATTAAGCTTTTTCTTTGTTGAAATCAACGTTCGAAAGCGGAAGGTTAACAAGTCTATGAACCATACTATCAAATGATGACATTTTTTGTTGTATTGGGTGAACCGAACTATTATGAATTGATTCGAATTATTACGAACTGAATCGAATAGGGATTATATGACACCCTTGAATGCAGATTGAAGACATAAGAGAATGTGTTCGAAATTTAACACGTAATTAGTGCGTCAGATGCACTACTAGTAGTACCATAGATCAACATTTCATAGAGAAAGGCTTAGAGATAATCAAAATTATGGTTTACTGTTATATATTTTCATTTATTCATAAATATATTCATTTGAGTTATTTTACTTCAATATATCAAGAACCATAGTCTCTAGTAACAAGTCAACATGTCCGATATGTGTTTCCTATTTAAAATACTGAATGGTTACGTTGATTGTGCGGACGTGTTACTCAAAGTGGATTTCAATTTACCAAACAAAATTACAAGACACACTCCTCTCTTTCGCTTGAGAACATGCAAAGCGAACTATATTTCGAATTTTTTTGTTAATCGCGTTCTGTGGCTGAGCAACCAGGTATCCCATGACATTGACTCTTTCTCTGGTTCACCAAGATCATTTAAATTGATAATACGTAGGGTAGTGAATTTGAATTTCGAATAAGATTTGTTGTTTTTTTTTAAAAGTAAGATTGTATTTCGGCTACTTTGCCCCTATATGTAAGATTTTTATATGTTTTCCTGTTGTTTGTAACTTTATTATGTGTGCTATATTTGTTAAAAGGGGGTTTCCCGTTTACAAGGTATTTATATATATGTTCATATTATATATATATACCTAAATAAATAAATAAACGAATAAATGAATAAACATAATAAATATCATCATTGTTCAAGATTATGGGAAACCAGTGATTGGATTACAGTTCAAACATTAGGCTTTGTTCCTCAGTAATTGTGTTTACAGGCTTAATTCGAATGCGTATGTGACGCATCTCTTATACAAAACAACAAAATGTAATATCATACGAAGCTATGGAGGGAAATGAGAAACTCGATGGAAAATTCATACGAAAATCTATTTCCGCATGGTAGAACTTTGTTCGAACAATAGATGAATTTAGGGAACCTTCAAATCTCAAAGTTATTTTCATGTACGTCTCGTTCAGCCTAGAGCTATTCCCCAGAAAATACATTTTCGTAATATCCACGGCAGAAAAATCGTCTCTGAAAGTCTGGAACGTATTTTCACCTGGGAAATTATACATTAGGAAAAAATCGAACAAAACAGTATGACTCTAGAGTCATCCGACTCAGAATATTCATTAAATTCATAGAATTCATCGTCGTGTTGCTGTAGTTCTGACGCAGACGATTTTATCGTTTTTAAAAATGACTTGAACGGATGTCACAAATACGATGGAGTAAAAATAGAAACAGTTCGATAGTTCTAGCAATCACGTTTTTAATTTATAATGTATATGTGGAAGTTTTGACAGGACTATTTTTACTGGTAATATTGTGATGTTATAGTTCTGAGTGCTTGTATAGTCCTCGAAACATTTCCTAAAAAAATAACAATTGAAAACATATTTAGAATAATAATAATAATAATAATAATAATAATAATAATAATAATAATAATAATAATAATAATAATAATAATAATAATAATAATAATAATAATAATAATAATAATAATAATAATAATAATAATAATAATAATAATAATAATAATAATAATAATAATAATAATAATAATAATAATAATAATAATAATAATAATAATAATAATAATTATAATAATAATAATAATGATCATAATAATAATATTAAGCAATAGCAATTATAAAATCATATACACATTGTTTCTATGGAGCTGAAGTAATTTATTAAATGCGCGGAATCCTTCATAAAATACACGATTACTATGTTTGGAAAGCTTACAAACTTGCATGTATAAATTGTATGCATTTCTTGTATTATAACTGTGCACATCACTGACACATGTTAAATTTTTTATATTTTTAATATATTACTCTATATGGGAACAATTTGTGTTTAACTTTGAATATTAATATATATGTAGCAAAAAGTATTCTCTGTTTGACTGATATTAGTTCTAAACTATTTAGCATGCTTTGGATTGGAGTATACCTATTACATTTCAAAATTGTTTGCATAGCTCTATTCTGTAACTTTTGAAACTGTTGAGTTTTTCTTTACTCAATCCAGAATAACAGAGTGGAACAATACTCGAAGTCAGGCATTATTATTGACTTAAGGAGCAATAACCTCATATAAGTCGTCAGAATTTTTCCAATTCCTTAGAGAAAGATGATTTTCTTGGAGATTTTAGACGATATGAAGTCGACATGATCATTGAAACTCAATTTCTTATGTAACATAACGCCTAAGTATTTAACAAGTTTCACCCTTTCAATGTTCTGGTTTTCAATTGTAATACTGATATTTTCGTTACTAATTACCTTAAGAATTCAACTTCTATCAAAAACTATAAATTCAGACTTTTTTACATTCAGCGATAAACTGTCTCTTAGCCATTCATTAATTGCTGCCAAGTCTCTATTGATCCATTCTCTCATAGTCTGGATATTTTTACCACTAACATGAATCATTGTATCATCTGCGATCTATCGTATAGAGCTTTTTTTAAATGCACAATTATATCATTAATGTATAACGAGAATAGCAGTGGACCTGAGGCCGTACCCTGAGGTACACCAAAATCAGCTCCAATGCTGTCCGAAAGAACACCATTGAACATTTTGAGATCTCGAATGTGAATTAGAATTGAACCATTTGTTTAGTAAACCTTCAAAACCAATTTCATTTAGTTGTTTCATCAGCAATGATCTATATAAAGTTTCGAATGCTCTTTTGAAGTCCAGTAACACTACAATCACTATCTCTCTTTCTCATATATATAACTTTCCTCACATATGCTCAGCAGTGCTGTCTTACAGGAGGAATTTCTCTTGAAACCTGATTGTAAGTCAGAAATAACTGAATGATATAAAGAACACAATATTTGTATGTAATAATTTTCATAGAAATTTATCAAATTTTATCTAATGAACACAATGGATGATTCCTTCAACTAAGTGTCGAGGAAAGTGTGAGAAAATGGGGTCAAAAGTAGTGGGGAAAGTTGAATCACAAATGACTGGGGGCCTGAAGATCATATCTGAGACTAGTCTCAAGATCCATCTTAAGTCCATGTTTTTAAATTTCTACGGATTGCTCAGTTATTGTATTGCGATTATTTGGATTATTGTGAATATATATTTGCAGAGGTCTCCAGACATCGGAGCTTTCCTTTGAAGATGTATTCTGGTTATTTTTGATTATTCAGATTATCTACCAAATGGGTGATAATCGAGAGAATAGAAAACAGTGGTCTGATGATGAACTGATGTAGTTGCTCCAATGACAGATAAGAATCTATGGGACGTGAAACATATCTATATGTTATCGTAATCGCGCTGAAGAATGGAAGAATTCGAGTGATTCCTAAACTGTTACTAAAACAAGTTTCGAATAAATCCATCGACCCACTCATTTCTTCAACCAACTTCTCTTCTTTTCCGTTTCTCTTCTTAGGTTTTGTTGTTGCCCATGATGAAAACAAACGCATAACGTGAATCCAAAAACGTGTAGACTTATTGTATTGTCTCACTCACTGAGACAGCTCGAGACTTTCTTGTGAGACTTTGTCCCAGACTGACAATTCCCTTGGAAGGTTTTTTGGAAATTTTCAGAGATTCTCTAAGACTAAGGATTAACTGAAATTTTGGGAATTACATTCAATATTTCTTAGGTTCTTTGATTCCAACCAAATATCTCACAAATTTGTGAAATAAATATTGTAAAAATTATTGTCTGTTACTCGTATCTAAATGCTATAAAACATGGAAAATAAAGAAACCTTAGCCTACCGTCTTCGCCACAATATTCGGAGATCCATATAAATTAAAGCTCATTGTGCCCTATGGTATATCGACATTTTCTCAATTCATAGAACAAATTCTATAAATCTCATTACTTCGAGCAAGGAATGTCCTCTCAAAATTTTCATGCAAATACAATGCTTCATAGGGCAAACATCTCTATTCCATGCAGTAAATTCGATTACAAATGATTGGAGTGTCACAACTAGACTCTAAACACCACCCCACATTGAATTGAAAGCTGCATGCAATCATTGAGTTTAATACTGTACAATAACGCAAAAATTTATATTTGAACTTGGTAAATGTTGGTCTTCAATTACATCTTTACTGCCGTTTTGCCCGCAATTTCCTGGAAAGGAAAGGGACGGACAGTCATAAAAACCGCAATAAATTTGAAACTTTCTGATAAATTAACGTCGTTCGTAGTACCCCCATATTTTTGTTCATTAGATCCCCTCTTCTTATCGGAGCTCCCGAACGAAATTAAGTCACCATCTGCTTTTTATAATAGAAGAAGTTAATTCATTGTGTTAACCTGAACACATAAAATTGATAAAATACCATTTTGAATTGACGGAATATTTCAAAACGTTCAGTGGATGTTAATGCTCGTAACGAATGAAACGTTAATTGGAATGTTTTAGTTATTGAATTATGGCTTTTATATCTTTGTGAACAGATATTCCTGGATAGCTTTTATCAGTTCTAATTATACACAGTGGTTTACACAATATTTCCTACTGAAAACGTCATATGTATCCTTAAATGCCTCTTATATGTACATTTCACGAAAATTTGAAATATTGGATAAAAACATTTTGTTTTTCTGGACACGATCAAATGTTTTCATACTCTTATGTGGAGACAAGAAAAAGTAATGGTTCATATGCAGCAAATTAAAAGAGAAAATATTATGGTTGATTTTTCCAATGATGTCACTTAACTTGTGGCGCGACACTTTATCAAACATCAATTTATATTGCAATGGTCCTGATTGTTTAAGAGCATGGCGCTTAAGTAACTGGCTCCTTTCTGTTTTTCCTATCGAACTTGGTTTCTTTGATTTTATATATCATGTATTTCCATCAGCTGTGCGTTTTATTGTATTTCGAAGAGAGAAGCAATGACGGATGCTTGGAGAAGTAGTATTTTAGTCCTTTTTATTAGAACAAGGAGGATGTCTGCAAATTTTCGGGGTATTGAACTAACATCACATACCCATAAAACCTGGGAATGTGTCCTAAGCGTGCGTCTTCAAAATGTTATTGAATTGACAGATAATCAATTTGGTTTCAGAGAGGGCCGGCGAACAACAGAATCGATTCATGCTCTCCAATTGTTGATAGAAAAAGCCAGGAAAAACAAGGATAATATATAGATAATCTTTATAGACCTTGAAAAAGCCTTTGACCGTGTACCGAGAATGTCCCCGAACGTTACATTAGACTTGTTATAGACTTATATAATCACATTCAGACACGTGTCAGAAGCGCGGATGGCGAATCGGAGAGTTTTCATAAAAACTAAGGAGTTCATCAAGGAAGCGCCTTAAGCCCTTTACTTTTCAATATCCTTATGAACTATCTGACGGAGAAAGTCCAAAAACCGGTTCCTTGGAACCTGTTATACGCGGACGATGTTGCCTTGAACAACCAGAATGAAACTCAAAAGAACTTAAATGAATGGAGAAAATGTCCCGAGCCGAACGGTTTTCGAATTAGTAGAACCAAAACCCAATATATGGTAAGCCATTTTAGGCCAGAGGAACCTAGCCTGCTAAACGCAGAAATAAAAGTTGAAGGCGTCGCTTTACCAGCGTAAAACGGTTTAAATATCTTCGATCGGTAATCACAGATGATGGGTCTATATCTGGCGACATAACCAACAGGATTACCGCTGGGTAGAGTAAATAGTGTGAGCTTACCGGAGTCTCATTTGATCCAAAAGTGCCTATAAAAACAAAAAAAAGGGCTATAAATCAGCTGTCAATAATGGGTTGCGATGGACAGGAGAAGTTCCAATGAAAGACGAAAGAAGAAATGAGTTAATCCGGGGTAATTTTAAATTTGCACCGATCTCGGACAAACTCACCGACTCCAGGCTAAAAAGGTATGGTCATGTAAAGCGACGTCCGAAGACCATATAATGAAAAAGTGACTTTTCATTGCTACACAAAAGAAAAGAAGAGGTAGACCACCAACTTCTTGGATGACGAATGTCCAGTGGGATATGAAGAGGCTGGGTCCAGCGGAAGATGATGCTAACCAGCGGAAGGAATGGCGCTTCCAGATCAAGAAATTCGACCCCGTATAACGCGACAAGGCGAGGCCAATGAAGGAACTGTACGTTTTATTATTATTTGACGAGTAAAACCTTGCTTAGTTATATACTGGTACTCAATCAGTTTGGATCTTGTTAGTACAAGAAACATCACCCTGTCCCCATTCAATAGGAGTATATTTCGTTCACAACAATTGTAAACCTATTCAAAATCTGACTGATTTTTCACACAGTCATCTGGGTTTTTCATGCTCTTATATATTTTTACTTCATCAATTACAGATCAATATCGTTGATTAAAATATTGACCAAGAGGGCTCCCAAAACAGACCCATGTAGTATCCCAGAGATAGCTGAGAATGAAGTAGATTCACATCCATTTCTTCTTATATATTGAATGCGGTTGCAAAAACAGGATTTTTAACAGAAATGTCATTCAGACTGAAAACTCGAACATCGAAAGTTTCCTTCATAAAAGCTCATGGTCCAATCTGACGAAGACATTAGGTCGAGGTATAAGATATCAGTTTGTATTCCCGCATCTAAATCTTCAGCTGTATCTTGTGATGACTGCCAAATTTGTAAACACTTATCTGTTTTGATGGAATCCGTGTTGTACAGGAGTTGTTGAGAAAAAAGGGAAATACTGAGTAAAATAGCAAACACTAGATTTTTTTTTAACTTCGAAAAGTTAAAAACATAGTTCAACTTTTATAGTTCACAACAACAGTATAATTCAGCAATATTCAGTGATATTGTATACTCTTGATGATGGGTAAACCACCCGAAACATATGTAGAGTTTTCAGCATATTTTGTGGAATTCAAGTCAAGTGTGTTACTTTTGAATTTCATAGTTTTTAACATAATCTTTCACTAAGAGATAAGCGAAACCTTCGTGTCATTCAATATAACTCTGTGAAATTGAGCCTAGTATTTCTTATTCCATTCATAATTGACCTTCTTTGAAATGCCCCTTACTTTTTTTCACAGAAACCAAGATGAAAATGAAATCATGAAAATTACTTAAAAATTGCCACAGAAAAAATGGATGCATTGACATTATAACGCATAAATAAATCGAAATTATTAACACGCTTAACAGAAAGATATCCGAAGTAAATAAGACTGAGAGTAAAGTTGTGAGTCTTATCCTGCTGAGCTAAAAAAAATTAACATAGGAAGGTGATAACTGGAAAGAAATAGTACCTATTATAGAAACAATTATTTTGTGGAACAGAGTCGAATCATTCTAGTAGAAAGGAATGAAGCAAAGCTACCTAATTCGTAAAATGAATAACAAATAACCATTTTTCTCATTTGAATTCTCTTTCAATACAGAATTATTCAGATTACTCGGTGGAAATTATACGGTTTCTTCGTATCTCATTGACTTAATGAAGGCCAGAACGGAATACGGTAAAGGCTCCATTATGGAAAGCCGGCCGCGATGAAACGACAAAAGTTACCGCCGAGAGACTAAAAGGTGAAAATGACTTTTCGACTAATTTGAATTTTGTTGCGGAGTTCCAGAAAATGATGCCGGTTTAACGAACACATAGGAAAGAATTGCAAATTAGGTGATTAGAAAAGGAAATGGCTCAAAAATCTACACGAGGCAGATAACACTGGATTAACTTAAATGCGATGCTGTACTTTCATCACTCGAGTTGGGAAATTATAAAATCAAACTTCGTTCAAATTAACTCCGGCGAATTTCACTTCAACGTGTAGAGAAAACTGAATACCTGGTTATCATTATCTTTTTTTTTTGCTTATTTTAACCTCTACTTTCGATAAAACCTGAACGATTATAAGAGTTTCTGATTTACGTTCGTGAGATTTTATTAAAGCTTTTAACTCAATATGTTTAGTCATTTATCAAATTTGGACAGAAATTGGTGCAGCTTTGTTGATCTTCGCACAAGGAATACGCTGTACTACTCCTTCATTCGTAGTAAACTGGAACATGCGTCTATAATTTGATCTCCTTGGTACAATAATTCTATTAAGGCCAGCTTACTCCAAACAATTTTGAAAAAATCTAATTTTTTTTTCATTAATTGCTACTTTATGCTCGTAGAAAAAATATTGAATTAGTCTCGAAGGTCAGAAGACCGAGAAGCAGGCATACAAAATTGGAGAGCGCTGCAGTAAATCTAGCCGCTCGAACGATGTCGGTTGCGGCAGCTGCTGCATGCCTTCGGGTCGTCTTTTTGTTTTGTTCTTTGTTTTATTGTTATTGTCTTGTTATTTTGTTGAACTGCATTGAGAAATGCAAGAATTCTTCAGAATGATGCTTACCAAGACCAGGAAGGAGTTGTGTATGAAGCTGGAATGGATATGTAAGTAAAATTCACTTTTTTTTACGATTTTTCACGAATAAAAACTTCGAACTGATTTTTCTCCGAACCACGTTTTTTCGCATGAATTACACTCTCATTTGAAAACTATTGCACTTATCGTTATAAGTCAAACGGCATTCTACTCTTTAGATGTCTGGCAATGGCCTCAAGCTGAACCAGAAATAGTCATCATCATTTAAAAAAGTTATAAACAATTGAAAGTGAAAAAAAGGGTAAAAAATTTTTAAAAGTCCGCCATTTTGTTTTTTTTTAAAGAACATGTTTCATTCTGTTTGAGGTGATAGCCAATTCGTTTCGTTTTTTGCTTCAAGATAATTTTTTTCCGAGAAATGGTGTCATTCATCTCCGATTCAGATGAGTTTCAGCAGCCGTTTTCAGAACCGCGATTTTGAAAAAAAAAATTTTTTCTCAAGTAATTTCATATATTTGCTTTCATATGTAAATAAATTGATTACTCAACATGTTTTGTACTATAAATGAAATATATAAAAAAATCACGTTTTTTGGAGTAAGCTGGCCTTAACGACTTGGAAGCACTTCAGAGGAAATGTCTGAAGTATATGTACATACTACAGATGTTATGGACAATATCCTTCGAGAGGCTCCGACAATTCCATCCTAACGGATCTCCTTGGAATTGAATTATTAAAGTTGAGGCACGAACGGTTCACTCTAACATTTCTCTTCAAAATTTTGCACAATTCGATCGATTTGCAATTTCTTTTCATCAAAATAAATATTCGAGTACCAAGGCCTGGTCTGAGGCGAAATAATACATTTTATATCAATTACAGCAGATCAAATGTTATGTCACGTTCTCCCATCAAATGTTAATGTAATCTTTTTGATGTACTTTGCGGTCTATGCGATATTTATTTTGGTATCAGTGATTTTGACATGCCACTCAGAAGAGCGCGATGGGATATACTGATATTTTGATGAACTTCTGTTATCTATATATGACTTTGTAATATCTAATATTTATTTTATTTTTGTTTCATCTGGTTAGTTTATTATAGTACTGAAGCAATCGACCTCATTCTTATTTTCATTGTCTTCATCACTTTCATTAACTTTCGTTGACTACGTGCGACTTTGTAATATATGATATTTTATTTTTAGTTTGTTCCATTTAGTCATTGTTTATTACTATTTCAATTTATTTTGATTTTATTTTCGTTGTATATACTCGCATATACTCTCGCTTTGTTCTGTCTTTTCCTTCAATTTCTTCTTATATATAATTATTTTTGTGAAATGGGTTATTTTTTTTCGTGTAGTTGGATGAACATATATCTCTTGGGAGTAAATAAATTATTTTTGTTATTATTAGTATTGTTATTATATATTGATCAGTATGTTTTACGAGGTACCTGCAAGAGCAATGAAGTATTCAACAATTTTCATTCCAGGAGGGATTATGGTTTTTGCATCAATCATCAAATTTCAACAGACCTTTGGACCAATAGGAGAGCTGACCCATCCGCAAACGCAGATTAATCTAAATTAATGCACAAACATAAACCTCGATCAGAGATAGAAAAGAACGTAATGCATCAATGGAGAACTACAATTTTTAGTTGCTAGATTTCGTTCTTATCATAAGAAACCTTCACAATATCAGATAACGATCACAGTGAGGAAATTGAAGAGAGGATATGGATTGAAAATCGATATTACGTTCTGCAGGAAGAAATGTGATCAAAATTTCTTCATTTAGAAATGAAGAAAATACCTATCGGTGAGTTCAGCAGCAAATGATATAACCGTGTGACATATGTGTGTGAGGCAACAGTGAGAGTTTCGAGCAGAACGTATCTAAAATAATTTCTGGGTCGTCACAAGCAGAAGATCTTTAGCCGAATTTTAATCAACTTGACAATACATTGAAAACTTTTTCTGCATTCTTTCAGATAATTAGTTCCTTATAAGAGTTTCAGTTCAAGAGTTTTACTTCATCTCTCATTTCTTGATTTCACATATTGGTGATGCTCTGGTAAAAAAATTGCATCAATTCTTCTAGTTTTTATAAAAGACACAAAAAAGAGAAAAGAAACAATTAATAATCGATAAATCAACGTGTTTCAGTAGAGTTACGAAAAGCCATGAAATATCAACTGAAAATGTTTATTTTTATTCGTGATAAGATCTCGAACATTTTCACTTTTGCTTCAGAACAACAGTCGATGAGACTAAAAAAACTATTATTTTTTCCGACTTCCAACAAATCGGTGAACGAAAACATTGAAACAGTATTTTGTGGTATTATCGAATAAATGATTAGGCTTCTAATGAAAATTGACAATATGTCTGCTGAAATTTTTCGTTCTGCTGGAAGTTACAACGTTCAATTTATATAAAGGGTATTATGGTGAAAAATATTTTCTTCTCATCTCTATCGACTCAAAAATGAAAACAGAAGGAAAATTTGCCGATATAATTCTAAAAATTTATATCGAAGGAAATAATGAACATTGAATAATTAAACAACGACATTGTATCACCTTCGAGAATAGAAACGACAGTAGGAATATTTTTTATCAAGTTTCACTGAACTCTAGATCAATTATAACGAAATTCATAAAATCTCAACGATTATTATAAGCTGCACACTGCTGAAGACCTCCTTATGATATTCAAAGAGCGTGGAAAGGCACCCAGGTGGGAAAATATTCTTAGAACTGAAGATTACTAAAAAAAAATGGAACTTCGAATCAGAAGTGGTAACACTGTTCAAAATGAAATGAAGTTAATTACAAAAGGGATTTCGAGCATCAATTAGGAACATCATTAGTAGTTATGTTATTGAAGTAATAATACAGTAATGGAAAATAACACCACAAAAAAAGCACCATGGATCATCAGACCACCACTATGTGACGTATCGCTAAGCTCACTGAATAAAAAGAACACCCCAACGAGTCACTTTCGTAACATATTCAATGATATAATTAATGGACATGAAGACTACGTGTAAATATATTGTGACGCATCAAAAAACAAACTGGAACATATTTTTTCAAAGTGCGGTATGTATTCTCGACAAAAGAAAAAAAATTACAAAAATTACATTTACATAGTTCTATATACAAGAATACGGAGGAAAAAATTTTTGATCATTACTGACTCTTTAAGCAGAATAAATGCACACAATGAAGTGTTCTCAAAACATCCAATCGTGAACACTGGGAAAAACATTCTCTACAAGAGAAGGCGACGGTAAAATTTCTATGGGTGCCATCCCATGTTGGAAAAAGAGGAAACGAGATGGCGGACTCACTGGCGCGACAAACCATTCTTACTGAGAACACTAAATATTAATTTGGTTCCGAACACAGACATAAAAATAAATCTTGAAGCACACATAGTATCACAGTGGGAAGAAGAAAGGAAACAATCGACTTGGGCTCTTAGAGAAATAAAGCTAGACGTTCATCCATGGGTTCGAATCGGCACTAACAGAATGGAAGAGAGCATTGTAACCAGATTAAGAATTGACCATACTCGCTTCTTCCACCTGTACCTAATGAAAAAGGCAGAAAAACCTAAATATGAAAAATGCGATTCAATAATCACAGTAAAACACCTGATATCGGAGTGCATATTTTATGATCACTTCAGGACAAAATCCAATATATACTATAACTCAATGAAAAGTCGTGTTAGTTGAACTATTTATAACTCAAGAACGTCTGAACTGATTTGACTGAAAATTGGTGGGTAGCTGGTTTAGAACTACATAGGACTTTTTCCTGTAGGACGTGATATAACAAAACGCAAATGTCACGGAATAACAACATCCATCTGATTAACGCATTGAAACATTGTTTTAGAGCATTGAACAGCGTGTCGGACTTCTATTGCAAAAGCCGTGGGTTCGATAACCAACAGGAGTACATTGCGAAAATTTCTTTCTGTGTTATTGAGTAAATTCATTGGTACAACCAAACATATTATAGGCTAAACAAATCAATCTAATTGCTCAAGATTGAGATTATGTCAGAGTCGAAGGCAGGACAGTAACTGCAGTTAAACTTATCTGTAATAAATATGATGAAGAATTATTAACTCTAACTCAGTTACAGTAAATAACTCCGAATTTTTGCTATGAGTGTTGGTTGACTTTCTTCTTATTCTTTTAGTATAAATTTGTTTGTTCCATATTATATTAGCTTCGTGTATCATCTACATTTGAAGATGTCACTGTGTTGGTGAATAAGAATAATAATGATAGTATATTTATTCCAAATACATGTACACACAATTATAGAGTAAAATTAACTATCAATTGGATGAAGAAATGAATGACTAAAAAGTATATGAGTAAGAGACTAAGTAAATAATATACAGAGAGAATAGAATAAAATAGCAATATATAATGAGCAAGTGAAATAAAGTAGCAGCAAGAGCTCAATTCCATGTATAAAACTGAAATAAATGAAAATATCACGATACTCCATTATGTTGTTCTAAATGGCATGTCCAAATCACTGACAGTTTATGGTAATATACATCACATCTACCACAACACCTATCATCATCAATTATGTAGAAAAAAGTCGTGTTAGTTACACTCTTCAAACTCAAGAACGGCTGAACCAATTTGGCTCGAATTGATGGGGAGATAGTTTCAAACCAGGAGATTTGATTGGACCTCGTTATATCTGGATGTAATTGGATAATAAGATGAATAGCCCATTGGACGATATTACATATGGATATAATTTCATGAGTTGCCATAACCAACAAACCAGGCCAATCCTTGAATGTTTGTAGTCTGAATCTAAGAATTCCATGTTTTTCCCATGGTCAATTATAAGTGACATGTTCACGAGTCAGAAGACCATTTACGTTATCTTGCGCCTGTTGAAAAAACGAAAAATGTCGTCAATCACAACAAGGTGCTTAGCTGGAGGACGCAACACATGCACCAAAATACATGGCCAATAAAGAATCATTAAAATACTGGATTGTATCAATATTTATTACCCTAATGAAAACCTGAACTTGATAATATCCAGAATCGGCTTATTCATTGCCTTCAAGGCGAAACATAGTTTGGTGAGTGCGCTAGTATTTAAATAAAAAATAAAAAAAAAAATCATTGAAGCTGAGATGAAATCTAAAATCTAACGATCAGTGCAGAATTACCTGAAATCTCAAATAAACAGTTCCAATCAAAAAAATTATTTCGGAACTGTTGTCAGTGGAGTTGGAGATTTGATTATTTATGGAGAAGGTAGTTTTACAAATGTTTTTAGAAATGCACCGTCTGTGACATGGTCGAAGGAAAAAGTGTCAAAAATCATGAAATTCATGTGACGTTATTTATGAATGGTCCTTTGGAATATATCTTCCATTCCATTTATATGAACATAAACTGGAATGCGTTACGTGTCCCAAGAGTTTATATGCCAAAGAACTCATATTATACTATTTCAGACAAAATATAGATATATTCTCGTACGTACAAGGCAAACTAGAGTTTCTACTGGTAAATAGAAGCGTTTAAATTCAAATCTGGGATATCGATTGAAATTCAACATCCTTGAAATTCAAAACAAGCATCATTTGAAGAAGATTTTGAAATGGATTGACTCGAAAATAATAAATTGCTATTTACATATTGGATTTGAATGGCACCATCGGAATATGTTGACAATATGTGAAATATTTCTCTTATTGAATAGCGTTGAGTGATTCAAATGAAAAATCTCATATATTGATGAAAATATATTAGAGTAACCGAAGACGCCAATCTTCACTGAAGGAAGATGAATAAAGTGACTCCATAAAAGTTTTGAGATGGAACTCCAACTGTAATGAATAATATTGGAAGTGCAGGAATATGAAGATATTGCATAAATGCCCCACTCGAAACTCACGGGGTTAGCATAGCAGAATTAACGAAATATTACGGAAATCAGCGGATATTTCCAACAAAGAAAGTTTTATTTAAAAAATATCTGCATTTAAAAATGAAAACCGCAAGCAGGTGGCATAAAAACGGTTATTAAGCGTCAAATCGTTTTTTTTTCATCGCGATTTTATCGTCACGCTCAGATGAAAAGCATAAATTTGGTATTTCTTCCTCATAGGATCACTGAAAATGAATGGTAGAAGATTTTGAAACTCAGATACTGGATGATACTCTCGTTCATTTCCTAACCCATTAAAGAAATCATTATTTGTCTGAAACTTGAAATATTTATTGAACGTTTTTGTGTAAGATCATACAGAGTTCAATTATAAAGGTTGTTTTTTTCAGAGGTATAGAACTTTAAGTTGGCATTATTGTTGAAGATGGCGACTGATTTAACAGCTGAGAAGTGATTTATTCTCAGTTTGGTTTGGCAATTCATCATGGATAGACTCACGCCTGAACAAAGCTTGCAAATAGTGCAATTTCATTTCGAAAATAACGGTTCTTTGCGGAATACGTATCGCGCACTACGTCCATTTCATCGTCGACAAAATCGTCCATCAGAGCAGTTAATTCGATTAACCATGGAACGTTTTCGCACCAGGTGTACTCTTATTGATAACTCGCATCCCCAGAGACGCCGTACAGAAGGAGCTATTGCTACTGTAGAGCGTAGCATTGAGGAAGACCCGAATGAGTCCATCCGCCATCGATCACGAGAATTGGATCTGTTTCCTTCCACTTTATGGAAGATTTTGCGGAAGGATCTTGGCTTGCGTGCTTACAAAATCCAATTCGGGCAAGAATTGAAGCCAAACGATCATCAAGCAAGGCGTAGATTCGTCGAATGGGCCCAAAACGAGATTGCCATTGTTCCCGATTTTCATAAGCGAATATTGTTCAGCGATGAATCGCACTTCTGATTGAATGGCTACGTCAAGAAACAAAACTGCCGCATTTGGAGTGAAGATAATCCTCAAGGGTATATTAAAACATCGTTACATCCAGAAAAACTGACTGTTTGGTGCGCTTTATAGGCTGGTAGTGGAATCATTGGTCCGTACTTCTTCGAATACGATGATGACCAGAACGTTACATTCGATGGTGATCGGTATAGAACCATGATGTCCAGGAGATGTGGTTTCAACAAGACAGCGCAACATGTCACACAGCTCGTGCCACAATCGATTTATTGAAAGACAAGTTTGGTGATCGCCTAATTTCACGTTTTGGATCTGTGAATTGGCCTCCAAGATCTTATGATTTAACACCGCTAGACTACTTTCTGTGGGGCTATGTTAAGTCATTGGTCTATGCGGATAAGCCGCAAACGCTTGACCATTTGGGAGACAATATTCGCCGTGTTATTGTCGATATACGGCCACAAATTTTGGAAAAAGTCATCAAAAATTGGACGTCCAGATTGGACTACATCCGAGCCAGCCGTGGCGGTCGTATGCCAGAAATCATAATTGAAATGTTATGCCACAAGATTATCTGTCGAATAGAAAACATGTCAATTGAATGATCCATCGTTGTTTTATTGCAATTAGAAGTTCTATACCTCTAAAAAAAACCCTTTATTTCACCCAAAAAAATCAGTATTTTTATTATATTTCCGTTCGGCCTATTGAACATAAACGTTTGATTATTTCTAAATGAAATATACAAACACAAGAAAAGGATGATCCACATTTTGTGTCAATTTCAAGCAGATACTTTCATTTTTGACTGAAATATTGTAATTTATCATTGTAATTTCTCATTATGCCACCCACTTATTAGGGGAAAGTTACATATTTAGCTCAGGGTTTGAAATATTAAATGGAGAAGAAAAAGGTTACAAACTTAATCTTCCAGAATCGTTAAATATCAATAAATTCAAAAATTCGGGACTATTACTCAATAGCCAATAAGAGGTTGATTAGCCCTTTACTTAATTCGTTCACTTACAATATTCTAGGCAGCAGATTAGATTGATTACCTCTTTGTAGTTAATTTACTTTCAATTTTATTTTCTTCGATGTTACGAAATTCTAATTTTTATTCATCTATTTAGAAATCTTATTTCGTATAATTATTTTGTACATCTTACCACATTTTTGGTTGATATACCTGACTCAAGAAACTGAGTTTCTTTGTCCAATTTCAGATATACGATTCTCTCTTTTTCTGTATAACTCCTTTGTATTCTATGGTCTTCACTCTAGGTTAGTCATAGAACATACCTGGTATATTCTTTGAGAGTAGCTAAAGAAGTAGTTCTTTGAAACGCTTCATGCGTATTTTTATTAAATTATGAGGAAATTTTAAATATTGTTTTAATATATAATTTATTTCTTGACATATCTTTATCATAATTATTCTACCAAGTGAGATGTCTTCATGATAAATTTTTAAAAATATCATATGTAAAATTTGGCTGCTTTATTTCACTAAATTGTTAACTTCATCAACAATTCAGACATAATTCCAAACACGAGCAACTTTTTGAAATCTCTCGACAGTTTCATATGTTTTTATATAGGTACCCGTTTTTTTGAAGAGCTTATAATATGAACTGGGACTTTTAATAAATTATTATGAGGGTATATATGCTCTTTTGAATAAATGAGTGACAGGGGTTGCCAAATGAATGCAACATTTCAGAGGATACACGAAAAATGAGTTTGGGAAGCCCTGGGGTATCATATTGACCGAAATCATTGAATAATATATTTTTGAATATTGGGACTACTTTGCTTTTCATCAAAACTTTACCGCCCTGATGAATTCAAGGTAGGAATGATTGGATATCGAACATTCCTCAAACTTTGATTATTTCATAATTTTTTTTCACGGTACGAAAAAGTTATTGATAAATTAGACTGAACTCCTGCAAAATTCAATAGAATAGCCTTGTTGAAATGGTAATTTTCTGGAATACGAAATACTCGAGCAAGTGAACCTAATTTCAACGGAAATGCCGTTTCAGATGAATCGCCCTGAATTGAGACAAATCCTGGAATTTCTGTTCGAGAGATTCAATATTGTTTCCTAAAAGTTCACGCTTTTCCCGAAGAACATAAATTGGATCCCTAAAAAACATCTTGAGTTATAGGAATGAATGATTCAGCAGCACAAAATAGGATTCTTCCACTTTTCTACCACTCCATTAAAGTTGAACGATTAGCTCAGATTGAAAATTGAGATTACGTCCCTTAAATTTTTCATTTCGATCAAGGTTTCCAACTTTTTGGAGAATTTTTTCAATTATCCATTGCATTCATTGGAAATTTTTGGCGGAATAAAACACAATGTCTTCATTTATATCAAAGAATTGAGCCAAATATGATTTAATTTGGCACACTTGTGAACACGACTATCATCAGACTAACAATTTTTTTCATCTTGCAGGAATCATACATTCATTCAAAATGAGTATTAATCTGTGTGCTTATCCGTACACTGGGCTATATTTGTGGAAATTCTCAATTGCACTCGTTCAATTTTTCTGTTGTGATTAAGTGACAAACATATAAAGAAGTGAACTTTCATATTTAAAAAACCTTACGCTGGTTTAATAAATATTTGTTAAGATCGCGTCGTCTAAAATAATCGTAGTTCGAAATGCACCGATGTAGGTACGGAGTATATTCGGTTAAAATTAAAACGTTAACCGTCGTATAGTACATATCATCTCTTGATCGTTTCTGAAATTTCCTTATTAAATCCTGCAGAATCATCCTTGATTGTTACTAACACTAAGTGTTGCACTTGTGAATAAATATGGAGTCTAGTATCCTTTAAAACAAGTGAATAATATAAGTATTTGAGGTAAATCTACCTCAAATACTATCTAAATAGTGGAGAATCAGGAGTGTAGTGGTGAATCCAAGTCGAATCCATACTTATGAGTCGATGGATTACGTTTGGATTACACCTATACAGCGTCAAATTATCCGCAGGGTTATTAAGCGGCACCCATCTTACTTCAGAAATGGTTGTGCAAAATATTTTGCACACGTTCAGCTGACTTCCTACAGGTATTATATATCACATGCACTTTCAGTCTGCGGTCTTTCAATACTATTTGATGGATTTTCTCAATCGTTTTGAATTCAGAAATCCACTGCTTAATAGTTGAATATTATAGGAAATTGTTGAATCTATCTCTTCTCTCATTTGTTTTTGTGTAAACCTTCCAAATATAAGTATTTGATAACAGCAATTTCTCCAATTTTTCCATTTTCACGAAAACAACGGAAGCGTCTCGAGCAATGTGCTCTCAAATGCAAACTAACTCAGATATTAGACTGAAACTTTACAAACAAGCTCGGTAGGAATGGAAGTGTAGGACGCCTCTCCAAAAGTAGACCTAGTGGCGCCATCTTCTCTTTGTCAGACCGGAAACTTTTCACCCCACCCAGGTATATCTTTAGCTCGCTTTTCATTTTGGGATATCTGCTAGTTCAATCCAGTAGTTCGAAAGGTTCCAGCTATCATTATTATTGGAAGCTTGTTTTTATTTTTCTCTCAATACAGTTTCTTGGCTGAATCTCCGTTTTTAGACAAGAAATAGTTTTGACATATTAACTCTGAATGTGTTCACGTATTTATGATCCAATGACGTATTTATAATTTTTTTATATTCTTCCAGCTTATGGAAGTGTTTCAGTATTCCTTTTATCAGTTTTTCATATAAGTGTTCAGCTATTTCTATTGAACAACACATATAATTACATAAACTTGTGAGACAGCTTTCATATAGCAAACTTTGATACAATGTGTGCTATCAAAACATTGTACCAAAATATACAAAACAAACACATCGTCCTCAGAGAAGGACCATTAAAATGTATTCATTATTCTTCCTATCGAAATTCCAGAAATTCATAATGTTCATATAATAACGCTTGTTATTCATCGCTTGTCAATTCAATTCATGGAAAATATTACAAACATGAAATAAAGTGTTATACCCAGACCAAATAAAACCTACAAGTTAATTCTTTCACTTTACTGCAAACACAAAATACTCCAGGGAAATTAACAGAAACATCGGTAGATGACCAAGGTGTAAAACAAACAAATTTCTCCTTTCCACTCGATGTGAATTATGAGCAGAAAACACAACGTAGCATATTTCCATTTAAAATGATACCGAATTTTATTGAAAGCTTGTATTAGCTAAAGCACCTTGAGTATAAAACGATGTAATTCCAATATAATATTGAGAACGACGTTGAGAAGGCACTATGTCTTGGAGGTATATCTGTCTGGCATGGTTTATCATTGGCTTTGGGTTTAATTCCCACACACGCTCTTCTGCGTTGTGTTTGTTCATGACATCGAGTGGCGTGTCTATGGCGTAGACAAATCTAGTCGATGTTATGTATTTGAAGGGAGTTTGAAATACCTCAACTTTCATTCTTTTCACGTTAGAAATACTGACAATCTTTTTCACATCTTATCGCCCCCAACTACTCAGTTTGATGTATCAATTGAAATAGTAAGGAACTTCGATCCAATTGCTCAATTGAAAAGTCCCCAGTCTCACACATGGATGGCGTTACTAGAATTGAATCCATATTTTTTTCAGTTAGCCCTAACCCTCAAAAGATGCGTGCATAAATTTATATGCGCGAATTATAGCATTTTGAGTGAAGCAACTTTTGTTATTATGAAAAAAATGGATAAAATGGGATTTCGCGTGTCGATGAAATATTGCTTTTTGAAGAGAAAAATACAGTTGAAGCTAAAACTTGGCTTGATGCCAAGTTTCCGGACACTGCCCGGAGAAAATCAACCATCAAGGATTTCTATGCTAAGTGTAGACGTGGTGAAATGAGCACCGAAGACGGTGAACGCAGTGGACGCCCAAAAGAGGTTGTTACTGACGAAATCATTAAAAAATCCACAAAATGATTTTGAATGACCGTAAATTGAAACTGACTGAAATAGCAGAGACTCTAGAGATATCAACTTAACGTGTACATCACATCATTCACGACTCTTTGGGTATGAGAGAGCTCTGTGCGAAGTGGGTGCTCAGCGAGCTCACTTTTGACCAAAAACAACGACGAGTTGATGATTTGGAGCAATGTTTGAAGCAAGCGTTATAAACCTGAGCTTTTGCATCGATATGTGACGATGGATGAAATATGGCTCCATCATTTCACTACGAAGTCCAATCGACAGTCATCCGAGTGGTTTGCACACGATAAACCCGCTCCAAAACGTGGGAAAACGCAACAGTTGGTTGGCAAGGTTATGACGTCTGTATTTTGGGATGCGCATGGAATAATTTTCATTGATGACCTTGAAAAAAGAAGGACCATCAACAGCGACTATTAGAAAGTATTATTGGACCGTTTGGACGAGATCGCCGAAAAACGGTCGCATTTGAAGAAAAAGAACGTGCTGGTTTACCAAGATAATGCACCGTGTCACAAGTGAAAATGATGACAAAATTAAATGATTTGGCTTTCAATTGTTTCCTCGTCTACCGTATACTCCAGATCTGGCCCCCAGCGACTATTTTCTGTTTTCAGATCTCAAAAGAATGCTCGCTCAGAAGAAATTTTCGTCGAATAAAGAAATGATCGCCGAAACTGAGGTATATTTTGAAGCAAAACACAAATTGTATTACAAAAATGGAATCGAAAAGTTAGAGCTTCGCTATAACCAGTGCATCACCCTTAAAGGGAATGATGTTGAATAAAGAACCTAATTTTGCCAAAAAAATGGGTTTTACTATGGTACGCCGGGGACTTTTCAACTGACTTTATTCTAAAGAGAGATCCTAAAATATTAAAAGTATTCAAAAAAGATGACTGTTCGAGGTATCAAAACCGTGGATGCTTACAAGGCCATTCTAGTCTCAGTTCGAGTGTTCTTCTGTCACAAAATCACGATCATAGAATGTTGTCCACTTGAAATTGCTCCCGCTTTGTAGACACATTTGTGAGACTCGGCAGCCACATCAGTCGTGAGATATTAGCAGATAGTTTGTACGTGTGTGATCATATAGTTTTCTTTGCTGGAATGGATTTGTAGCAAGCATTCACTCTCATCATAACTAGTAAAATTTGAGAATCAGTGGAAAATTATGAGGAGCGTATCAGTCAGGACATGGTTGGGTCAACGGAGTTTCACGTCGTTTAAAAATGTCATTTTCATGGTTATCTTTACTTTGTGGTCAGAGTTTTTGAACTTCGCAGCAAACTTCTATCCGTAGCATGTTTGTGTATGGAAGCATTATTTGGCATCCTTTTTGCCATTACCACCAACACCATTTTGAAGCCATTCAGAGGAGGTCCTTGAAATTTTTATTTTGGAGGGGAAATAAAGCTTTTGCAGAGCAAGGAGTCAATCATAACGATTCATTGAATCCATTTGGTTTAATCTCATTGCAGTGAAAAAGGAAGTGAAACTTTATCACTAAAAGTTTTGAACAAATCACAGCACAACAATATTGATTGTTCTCCTCTCTTGTGCGCTTTGAAATTTCGTGTTCCTAGGAAAAATTCTCGTACTACAGAATTATTCCACCTAGAGACTCCAAGAGTCAACTCGTTAATACAATCAGCGTTTGGTTTATTGAGTTGACATTCAATAGAGTTGCTAATAATTGTGAGATTCACTTTGACTCCATAGGAGCTGAATTAGAAGTTATGTGAACAAAGGAAATGGACTAAAATGAATAGATTTAGATTGAGTTCTTTGTGGTTTTTCATTCTATTATTCAATTATCAGTTACTTTTTAAGCTTCTCTTAGATTAGATTGAGCTCTTCCCTCCATTTAATTCATTTAGTTTTTATTCAACATTATGATATTATTTTCTGTAATTGGGTATCATAACTGTTGAGATACCTCTTTTCTTCATATAAATGGACCAAAAAGTTTGGTATATGATCAGACTTCTTTCTTTTTTTTATCGATCGATAGTTCTTCTGCAAATATTCGACAAAATCGAAATTTGGCTGATGTAACATAAATCCGCGAAACTTTATATTGCTTTCTAATAATTTGTTGATGTTCTCTACGATTCCCACTGATTGTTAACTGGACAGCTTGCTTGATTCTCAGACCTAAGCTTTTGAGCAAGAAGTAGTCATTGATTACAGATCTGAAATTCAATTTCGGCTAAATCATCAGAGGTCAAAACGTTTTGAGTAAGCTGTATAATACCTTCTTCTTTTTCAATTGATTTGACTTGAGCGTAAAATGGTGCGCACTTGTTAACATCAGAAAAACTGAATGACAAATTGAATGATAATGATCATGAGTTCGTTTGTGAATGAATATTCTGAAAATACTTTGAAAACATTTAATTTCACTGACCTCACAAATTTAAACTCATTTAAAAAATTTTACGATGCAATGAAATTTACGTGACACTATTTGGGATTATCACTTTAACATCAGATTCACCTTTGAGGTAAGATTATGGTAAGATTTTCGACCTATGAGCATTATTATCGCATGTATTACGTAAGGCTATGAGCCTTTCCTGAGGACTTTAGAGAAGAATGTGTCAAAGAACTAATCCGATATAGAATGAAAAGAATAGATAACTTCCCCTATGAAATTCGAAGAACTTCATCGTAATTAGTTTTCATGGTAATTGTTTTCGACAAAAACATTCTTCAAAATGAAATGTTTCTTTCACTATCGCATTTCGTGTTGAATAATGATTTTTCTGCAGTAAAGTAATCAAAAAAACACGGCGCAGAGGAAATAAGTAATCGGATAAGTGGCCTTTACCTTTTAATTATACACTATATGTAATCATTTAATAGAAAAAGACAGATATAATTACTTCACTCTTTTAATAGGTCTAGCTTTCTTTACTGCTGATACGAATATCCTACTCGAAAAGTTTCCAGGAAAACTTCATTAATTCTTCAGCATCACTGTAACACTTCCTCATGATGAAGTTCGTCAGTTTCTCATATGATATACCAGGGTCAAATTTCCTGTACATTTATTGTCATATGAAAGTTCTCATTAAGTCCTCGCGAGGGCCTGGAGATCATAGCTGATGTTACTGCATTAGATGAAGATCGGTAAAATACAAAGACCGAATTTCTACTTTTTATGTCACGTTAGACGGAGTTTCTGAAAGTATGCATCAACCTGCCAAATGCTGTCCAGCCAAAATTGATCCCCCTTTGGAGATTTTTTGTTGAGAAATATAAAACATCTGATTTCTTTCTCATGCATCGAAGGAAATATGAACATGTCTCAACTGCCAAAGTCTTTTCAGCCAAAATTAATCCTTTTTGAAGATTTCTTGTTGAGAAATATAAAATTTTTGAATTCTTTCTCATGCATCGAAGTAGAATAGGAACATGTCTCACCCTGCCAAAAGCTCTGTATCTAAAATTAATAGACCTTTGGAGATTTCTTGTTGAAAAATATCCAATATCTGATTTCTTGCTCATTGATCGCAGTAAAATGTGAGTCAGGTTTCCAACTGCCAAAAGCTATAGAGCCAAAATTAATCCTCCTCTGGAGATATCTTGTTGAAAAATATCAAATCAAATTTAGTCAAAAATTCACAAATATATAACAGTAAATCAAATGACATAAAAAACCTAACACAAAACAGCCTTGTCACAAGTAACAAGAGTATGTAATCAAAATTTATCTTAACCTAACCTAGATCTGGGAATATGATTTTCTCAAAAATTTTACAACTATTTACTATTACATTGTTTGTCACCTAAACTTGAAGTTTGAGTGTGAACAAACTTTCCAGATTCAAGAAACTTATGTAATATGGTGTTAGCATCAACTCACTACTGAAAGTAACATTCAACAAAATACCCAATCCGGGTCTACACAACAACTGTCAGCACTGAGCTGAAGCAAAACTCTGATGCAGAAGGAAACAGAGACCAAGGGACCACACAAATAAACACGAATTCTCAGCAATACACCAGTTCGTTAAAAAAATTTCAAAAACTCGTCACATGTGCTGATGTGTTTCTTCACGTTAATTTTGAACTGTTTCTGAGTGTAGATTGAATAATTCCTTCGGTAATAAATTCAACTGTTTTGGAGCATAGTAAAATATACTTTTTTCTGTAAAATTAGCCGTGAAGTGAAGTAGTCTGCTTCCCTAATCTCATAGTGAGAGCATTTGTTGTTGTATCGTTTCTTTATTCATAGTATAGAATGGTATATGTACAATTTGAACAGCTAAAACATTTGCCTCTCCGTATAAATAACATATAGAGTCTAGACGTTTTTTTCCTCAGAGCTACCCTAAGAATACTATTTTGTGCCTTTACTACAGGATCCAAAGCGTTTTTATAGCATCCACCCCAGACAATAATACAATATTTCAAAGTTGACTCGACAAAAGCATTGTAAACCCTGAGTAAATATTTTTTATTCAAAATGTCCCTTAATCTATAAAATTTGCAAACTATCACTCGCTTTAGTCTCTTATAGTCACTCTTGTAGTCGCAAGACTGTTTACATGCTTATCACACTTCAAGTGCTGGTCCAGTTTCACCCCAAGATATCGTACAACACTAGTTTTTTGGATATAACCACACGTACAACTAGCAAAGTTTATGCAGCCAGCATCATGAATCTTCAGGATATCAAAGCCAGGTTGATCAGCTATCGTATCTGAGAAAGTTACAAATTTCGATTTCAGCATATTTAAGCTTAAAACGTTGTCACTCAATTTATAATGAGTCCCAACCTGCCACTTTGACAGATATTTAAGTTTGATTTGAGATTCACTGAACTATTATTACAACCACATTCGGGTTCAACTATACCAGTGTTATCTCTAATGGTATAAATGAAGCAATAAGATTTTATTCGAATATTACTTTGTTCAATGCATTAAATTTTATATGCTCATTAAGAATCTGAAATTGGTTTTATCATCTTTGGCAATTTCCATATTCCACAGAATGCCCAGTTGAGTTTAGCTGTAAACTGAAATTCAATGCTCGTAATATGAAAACATTGTTTGGTTCCACTGGTAGTAAATTATAAAATTGAAAACGTTAGTTGTATCAAAATTGTACAGCTGAAAAAGAAAACTTCCGTTCTTGTCAACGTTTTGCTATAAGTTGAAAAATAATTTTTTTCATCTTCAAACTTTTCAACTTCATATTTCAGTTTTCAATTTCGAGAAAAAAACACTTCCTCATCTAAAACAATTCAAATTCACAAATTTTCCTAAATTCTATAGCAATTTAATTTTTGTAGAAAATAATTGTTAACAATTTCATCAACGTTATTATCATGAAATCAATATTACTCATGTGTTAACTGTTTTCCTGCTTTCAGAGTATAATTATATGAACAGTTTTGAAAACACTGAATTCTTGATGTTTCCATATTCCTCCATTACACTCAAATTTCAATTCAAATCGATTTTCAGATGCACTGTACTTAATAGGACATTACAAGGTTCATTATGAATGTAATTTAGCTTTATTGCAGCATTGAATGCGCTCAGGTGTAGTCGGCTCTAAAATTGAGGTTAATTATCATTAACTGTATGACGTATGTATTTTAGGATATATATGTCATTCCATTCTATGTTGCTTTGTATTGTATTCCACACTTTGATTAGGTTATTCAGTCAGAATGTAATTGTTTATTTCAAAAGTATCATTTCAAAGGTCAGGGGTTACTGGAAAACTTGACCTATCAGGTTTGTATTACAATTTTTCAATAGGATCAACTCTTATTGTGGATACGTTTAGGGTTCTTGTATCTTCAATGCTATCTTTCGCCCAAAAAATCATTCCCTTTTTCAGTATGTTCTATAGGTTTACCTCAGTTTCTTGTTTAGTATTTCAGAAAATAATATCATTAATAATGAATATTTTTAACTGCTACAAAATTGCGTTTGAAGGTTTCAATCCAATTCAAATTTGATGTTTGCTACTTTTGATTGTCTCGAAGAGATTGTTCTCATCAATGGGAGCAAAATTCGTATAACAAAGTTATTCTATTCAATTTTGAATCTATGATGACATAATTTCTCTTTTCATATATAGTGCGTTAATTAATAGTTTTCTATTATTTGTTGACATAAATGACTTGTCAACCTTCATTTGAGCTACCGTTCTGGATGTGGAAAGTTATATTATTAAGTTTGATATGCGAGAGTACAATAAGATCATGAAAAATCGCAGTTAATCTGAATAGTAAACATTATGATAATGTAACAAGAAATAGAAGAATATTTGCTTATAAAAGTGTAATATTATTCCAGCTTCAGAGGGGCAATCTCTGAAGAGACATATAAAAACTTCTTCATTGGCTAAGATTTGGGCAATTCGAAATGTCCAAATCTGAGGCGATTATATCTGAAGATAAAATGATCTTGATTAACAAATTGTCCAAATCCGAGCCAATGAAGAAGTCTGGAATTTATAGGTTGGACTGTGAAGGATGTAAGTCGTTATATGTTGGCCAGACCGGAAGATGTTTTGAAACTAGGCTAAAAGAACACGTAAAACACGGACAATCTGCTTTTCGTGAACATTTAGAGTCGACAGGACATAAGATCTCACGTTGTTTTAAACCTAATATTCTCCATTACTGTGAAAAAGGTATGAAAATGAACTACCTAGAAGCCATGGAAATAAATAAACTCCAGAAATCCGATAAATACAATCTTCCCTAAGACCAGATAGACCTGAACCACTTCCCGCTGTTAAATCTCTGATAATTTAGAAACCCCCACCTCTTTGACAAAATTTAAGGTGTATTCTGTGGTCCGAACAGATCTGCAAATATTTAAAGGTTGTCTTTGTAATATGTATTTATTCTTGATAATGCCGTAAAAGGCGAAACTAGTCGAATAAAGAATTGTTCAGTCAGTGATTTTTAGACAAGTTTTTATTATTACCTCTCATTTGTTTTTTTTACCACGAATGTCCCTCTCCATGTGAAATTGTCTCAAATGTTTAAGAAAATTGTTCAAGTTTCTGAAGTATTTTCTTTCCTTTTTTTTTCAAATATAGTTGTATGTTACTTTGTATATAATTTAAACCAATATTTTTGTTCGAAGGCTGAATGGAACATCAGACTCAAAACTGAATTCAGTCTTCTTGTGAGTATTCTTCTTAGTTATAATTATTGAATGTAATTTTACAATGTAAGGAATAGTTCTCAATAAATTCCATTTTATTACAATAGAACAACAATTACAAAGCAGTCACCAACAAAACATGTACACAATTGTAAAGTGATATTATTATATCAGCATTGTTGTTATAATAATGAATACTAGATCTGATTTATTTTTTCGCAGAACTGAAAACTTTACAATTTGGTTTTAATTTCATGAAATCACTTTGCAGTATTGAACGTGAAATAATTTTCAAATATTTCGAGGCAGAGCCTGGAACAGTTTGGAAGTTTTACATGCTTCTGATTCCAACGTGTAAATTTCCTATGATGATCAACATTTTCAGATAGCTGTTCAATTCCCAAGCTTCTATGTAGTAGTGATTATAACAGAACTTTCATTCATCATTTTCTCTTCTAATATCCTTGATCGAAAAACATCACATCACATCACATCTTGAGTTACAATATGTTAGCACAATTATTACCCTAGCAAAAATGTTTGTGAGTAGAACTTTCTTTGTACCTTTTAATAGGAACGTTCTTCTCTTTTCTGCCTAATGATATTATTGATTATTTCCACTTTTTATCGAAAGTTTTCAATTTACTACGACCAAAAATTAGAAAGCAAAAAAAATGTTTCAAAGCAATCTTGTTTTCCCATCTTCCTTCATAGGGTCCCACAGGACATTCAACATGTTATCAAGGGGCGTTGGATAATATATAGCCAGTGTTGGTGAAGCCGAGATGTGGGGTAGATTATAATAAATTCGCTGGAATATTCACATCCACTGAGAGGGA
Organism: Henosepilachna vigintioctopunctata; assembly: GCA_030704895.1. Classification (NCBI taxonomy): domain Eukaryota; kingdom Metazoa; phylum Arthropoda; class Insecta; order Coleoptera; family Coccinellidae; genus Henosepilachna; species Henosepilachna vigintioctopunctata. The sequence continues at coordinate 1,582,393 of JARQZJ010000073.1, read as the reverse complement.
AAATCGCGAATAATTTGGGCTTACGCCATTCCTTTGATCAACGAATTCACATTGAAAGGGACGCAGATAAGCGATTCCTGCGGGATTTGTTGTGATTCCCGGAGATCCTTCTAATTATTCCTGATATCATATCGGAATAGTTCAGTTGAGAAATCGACATCGAATTGAGGTTTATGTTGCGAATTTGACTAGACAAACAAGAAGTGCTTAATATTAATGTACAATTGGAGACTTAATTGAAGCATTTGTTGCGAAGAAATTTGAATGAATTATGTTTGACAAATGATTGAATTGTGAAGTTGTTGAAAGAGATATTTTAGATGAGATGAACAGAAAACAGTTTGGAAGAATTTTCAGAGGAACAGGATTTGAAATTTTGAAATGATATCGAATATAGGAAATAAAAAATTGGTGAAGAGTATTCTCATCAATATTCTAGATATAAGAAATTAACGGGTTTGGATAAACCGTAATGGATGGAATTTGGCATGTAGGAGGGCAATAGTCTGGAAAAAAAGACATAGAATAGTTTCATAATTGCCAAAAAGTAAGAACGTAAAAAATGGTAATATATCAACTCTACAGAAGGCAAAGTGCCTTACTACAAATACAAATTCTGTGCGAGACACTATCTTGACTGATCAAATATCTCCTCAGAATACGTCCGACCTTGTTTTTGATAAAGATCCAGGAAAACCACTTTTATCCAGGTGGTCATTCCAAATAAAAACAATCTATTTAAGAAGGATGCCGAAAAAATATCTAATTTTCACAGAGGCAGTTTCACATGAACGTCGTCATGACTGAACTTGAATTGGCAATTTTCAGGGCTATAATGATATAGAATGATAAAATAGATTAAAATTATGTGAAATTTTTGAATAAGCAGATCATAACATACTTAATTCATTGAATGCATTTTGAAATACTTTCAACTTGCTCGATTAAACATAAATAATGATAATATTGACATAAAATCGGTTATAACAAAGATATTGATTGTAAATGCCGATAAATATCTGAATATCGAGGACTTGAAGAGTAAGTCAGAGACGGAGGCACATGAACGTCGTCAACACTGAACTTGAATTAGCAATTTTTATGGTCAAAATGATATAAATTATAAAATGAATTGAAATTCTGTAAAATTTTTTAATGAGCAGATCATATTTTTTCGTGGTATTTATACAGGTACATAATTCATTAATGAATTTTGAAATATTTTTCAACTTGCTCGATTGAACATGAGCAATGATATTTTTAACATAATAGTCCAAGAGCTGGCACAATTTTGGGTAGGTATTTGAGGCAAGCTGAAAACTTTTCGCATACCTCTCCTGATATACCCCAATACGGAATTGCATACCTGGCTGAAGAGTAGCGGGCTAAATCAACCCATAAATTTTTGAAAATTTATTTTATTTCCCCAAAAATATATTTGAGGCGAAACGAAATTTTTATATGTTACATTGTATACGAAAATCAATGAATAAAAAACAAATAAGCCAGACGATGTAATCGAAGTTGTAACATTGTCAGACGCGTGCAAAAATATTTTGCTAAAAATGTATTTGAGGCAGCTTGAAATTTTAATGGAGTATTATTTATAGCTAAAAGATAAGATTCCTAAAAAGACAGATCATTCTGTTGGGACTTTCCAGCTGCCAACCCCTAAAAATTTAGGGGTTGATTTAGCCCCGCTACTCACCAGTCAGGTCTACAATTCCGTATTGGGGTATATCAGGAGAGGTATGTGACAAGTTTTCAGCTTGTCTCAAATACCTACCTAAAAATTGGTGCTAGCTCTTCTACTATAAAATCTGGTATATCATCAAAATATTTATTGTAAATGCCGATAAAAGCTCTGAATATCGAGGATTTCAACAGCGAGTGCAGAGACAGAGGCACATGAACGTCGACAAGACTGTTCCAATCATCTTAGGACCCACTGTTAATAATCACAACAACTCTTCTTCTGAACATCATAGAACTAGTATTCGGCGAATATCTATATGAGGAATTACAGGAATCGGGGCTGCTTGCCACAGCAAGGACTGTCAGGAACTGGCTGCCAATTAACGAAAATCAATGACTTTCGTCATCATGAGCCTGATAATTTCGCAAGGGCCATCGCAGAGCTAAATCTCTCTGATATAATGGGTGTTTTTTTCAGAGGTGTAGAACTTTAAATTGCAATAAAACAATTCGATTGACAAAAATTTCTTTTATTCGAATAATCTTGTGGCATTACATTTTAAATATGATTTCTGGCATAGACCGCCACTGCCGGCTCGGATATAGTCCAATCTGGACGTCCAATTTTCGATGACTTTTTCCAACATTTGTGGCCATATCGGCCATAACAAGGCGAATATTGTCTTCCAAATGGTCAAGCGTTTGTAGCTTATCCGCATAGACCAATGACGTTACATAGCTCCACAAAAAGTAGTCCAGCGGTGTTATATCACAAGATATTGGAGGCCATTTCACAGGCCCAAAACGTGAAATTAAACGGTCATCAAACGTGTCTTTCAATAAATAGATTGTGTCACGAGCTGTGTGACATGTTGCGCCGTCTTGTTGAAACCACAGCTCATGGACATCATGGTTGTACAATTCAGGAATGAAAACGTTAGTAAACATGGCTCTATACCGATCACTATTGACTGTAACGTTCTGGCCATCAACGTTTTTGAAGTAGTACGGATCAATGATTCCACCAGCCCATAAAGCGCACCAAACAGTCAGTTTTTCTGGATGTAACGGTGTTTTGACATACACTTGAGGATTATCTTCACTCCAAATGCGGCAGTTTTGTTTGTTGACGTAGGCATTCAACCAGAAGTGCTTTTCATCATTGCACAAAATTCGTTCATGAAAATCGGGAACAACGGCAATATCGTTTTGGGCTCATTCGACGAATCTATGCCTTGCTTGATGAGCGTTTGGCTCCAATTATTGCACGAGTTGGATTTTGTAAGCACGCAAACCAAGATCCTTTCGCAAAATCTTCCATAAAGTGGATGGACACAGATCCAATTCCTGTGTTCGATGGCGGATGGACTCATTCGGGTCTTCCTCACTGCTACGCTCTACAGTAGCGATAGCTTCTTCACGCACCGTACGGCGTCTCTGGGGATGCGAGTTATCAATAAGAGTAAACGTGGTGCGAAAACGTTCCATGGTTAGTCGAATTAACTGTTCTGATGGACGATTTTGTCGACGATAAAATGGACGTAGTGCGCGATACGTATTCAGCACAGAACCATTATTTCGAAATAAAATTGCACTATTTGCAAGCGTTGTTAAGGCCAAACCAAACTAAGAATAAATCACTTCTCAGCTGTTAAATCGGTCGCCATCTTCAATAGAAATGCCAATTTAAAGTTCTATACCTCGAAAAAAACACCCTTTAGTAACTAGGATCAGTGGAAATTCCCCTGTGAAGTAGTGTGAAAACCGCGAGACTTGGAATCAGGAAATATCAATATTTCATTTATTTGGCATTATGAATACAGATTGATAGAGCAATTAGTGAAAAACAAGGTTCAAAAGAGGCTGAAAGACAATCAAAAATATGCGAATTCAATCTTCCTAATACGAAAAAGATTTAAAAAAAAGAGCTAAACTCTTAAGCAAGAAGTAGTCATTGATTATAAATCTGAAATTTACTTTCGGTAGGACCATCAGAGGTCTAAATGTTTTGAGTAAGCTGAAAAATACCTTCTTGTTTTCAATTGTTCTAATGTATACCGTGGTAAATGATTTGACTTAGGCGTAGAATAGTGCGTACATGTTAACATAAGAATTTTAGAAGGAGTGAATGACAAATAAAATGATAATGAGACATTCATAAGTTGATTTGTGTATGAATATTTTGAAAAAAGTTTGAAAATATTTAATTTCACTGACCATTACAAAATTAGACCATGACAGAATTCAATTTCTAATGAATCTCATTAAAGAACTTGACACAGTTTCACGATGCAATGAAAAGTTACATGACACTATTTCGGATTATCACTATAACATCAGACTGATCTTTGAGGCAAGAATATCGTAACATTTTCGACCTATGAATATTATTATAGAATGTATTACACTATGAGCCTTCTCTGAGGACTTTAGAGAAGAATGTGTCAAACAACGAACCCGATATAGAATGAAAATAATAAATAAATTCCTTTGTGAAATTCGAAGAAATTTTCACCGTTATTGTTTTCCATGAAAACATTCCTCAAAATCAAATGTTTCTTTTACTGTCGTATTTCGTGTTGAATGGTGCTTTCTCTTCAATGAAGTAATCGAAAAAACACGGCACAGAGGAAAGAAGTAAACGGATATATGACCTTTACCTTTCAATTATTCACTATATGTAATCATTTAATAGAATGAGACAGATAATTATTTCACTCTTTTAATCAGTCTAGCTTTCTTTATTGGTGGTACAAATATCCTGCTCAAAAAGTTTCCAGGAAACCTTCTTTGAGTTCGTCAATTCCTCATATGGTATACCAGGATAAACTTTCTTGAATATTTCTTGTGATATGAAATTTCTCATTCCATCTCCAAGAGGGCCTGGAGATCATAATTGATGTTCTTGCATAAGATGAGGATCGGTAAAATACAAAGACCGAATATCTACTTTTTATGTCACATTAGACGGTCGTTTCTGAACGTATATCTCAACCTGCCAAAAGCTGTCCAGCCAAAATTGATCCCCTTGATTTCTTGTCGAGAAATATAAAATTTCTGATTTCTTTTTTATGCATCGAAGTAATATGTGAACATGTTTCAACCTGCCAAAAGCTCTCTAGCCAAAATTCATACACCTTTGAAGATTTGGTGGTGAAAAGTATCAAATTTCTGATTTTTTTCATGCATCGAAGTGAAATTTACACATGTTTCAACCTGCCAAATGCTCTATAGCCAAAATTGATACCCCTACAGAAATTTCTTGTTGAGAAATATAAAATTTCGGATTTCCTTTGTATGCGTCGAAATAAAATGTGAACATGTCTCAACCTGCCACTTTGAAACATATTCAAGCTTGATTCGAGATTTAGTGACATATTATTACAACCACATTCGGGTTCAACTATACCAGTGTTATTCTAATGGTATAAATGAAGCCATAAATTTGATTCGAATATAACTTTGTTCAATGCATTGAATTTTATATGCTCATTGAGAATCCATCGCTTTTACCAAATTGCTTTGGTAATTTCCATATTCCACAGAATGCCCAGTTGAATTTTACTGTAAACGTTCTAATGTTCGTAATATAAAAACATGGGTTGGTTCCACTGATAGTAAATTATAAAATTGAAAACGACTACATTAATCCGTGTATGCTCATAGCAGTTTAAACACGACACGGATGAAATACATCACTCGAAATCAAATATTTAAATAATGGAAGAAAATCGATCATATACCTCTTTTCTCAGGCAGAAGCAAATGTCTATATCTATTCTTAAATGTACCGCTGACGAAATTTTGGAATGTTTCGGTTTTGAGTTACAAAGAAAATGAATATTATAGATGAAGCTCCTATCATAAAAATTCGAAATCTTAAATGCAGAGTGTACATTTCAATTTCAACCGAATTTTTCTGCTAGAATACGACGGAAACTTGAAAAAGACGATTCTGTGAAGCAAATAGCCGAATTCAGCGTTTTTTTGATGGAAAAACCATTTCTTTTATTCCGTACCATTCATCATGTTCAAAAGTCATTATTTTTCAAGCTCAATTATATTTCTTTAAATGTTCCAATAAAAAGTGCAAACTTGATAATACCCAGAAATTCTTGTACAGATTTTATTTTCAGAGATTTAGTACTTGTCAGAAAATTATAAAATGCTGCTTACTGATATGAATGATAAAAATTCACTCAAACGTCGAGAATGGAGTGTTAGTGAAATATTGGATACCAAAGTGAACTACTACGAGTAACTAAAATTGATATAACGATATCATACCGACAGTTTCAAACTTTTCAAACAACCCTCGTATATACAAGTTCGAAAGTCGCAAGTTTCAGTTTCGATTTAAAAATTTCAATTTGTCATTTTAATGTTCACTGTTTTAATTTGCATGCAATATTGAAATTATCAGTTTGTAATCTGTTCAGAAATGTCGAAATATAAATAATCTCCAAAATTCGACGTACCATTATTATTGTTCAGATTGTTCAGCAAAGCCGCCGCACTCGCGAGCCGTGTTCGGCGCAGTATCCAGAACATGTCCTCGTGCTAGGAACGTGCGGTGTTAACTGGATGCGACGTAGCGCGACGTCGGCGTCGCCGCTGAGGGCGCGTAGCTACCCCGCGCGTGTGGTGAATTGAAGTTGAACAAAGTTCGAGATCGGAGCCCTCGGGGACATCGCCAGAGGATCTTTTGGACGGAAACTTATACCTTAATTGACTTATGGGATGAAGTTTCTTCGGGTATTTCACAGAATGTCGCGATGAGACGAATTCTGCCATCTCCCCAGGTATCGACGATCAGGCAATAAGAATACTTGCTTGATCCTCTGGGTTCTCCCACGAAAAGTTTACTTTTGAAAAAGAAATATTATTCTAGAGGACTAATAATTTGATACTAATGGTTTCAGGTTTGTACAATTGCGGTTATAAAAGGTTTTATAGAAACATTTGACAAAATTCTAATATATAAACTTTTCGGAAAATTATAAGGAGATTTGGGCACCAATTCTGATGGGAATTGGAAAATTCACCGATCAGAACGATTATATGGAAATTTCCTATTATATTTTTCATGAAATGCTTATCATTCTTTCAAACTTCTAAAACAATAATTTTTCAGAAAAATTATATCTTCCATCAAAACTGATTATCTTAACGAAGGAATTCTTGTCAGCACTTCGAATGTTCTACATTCTGTATTTCATTCAAAAGCCACGTCACATTCTAGCGTAATAAACTGAAAGAAATCACATATGAACAGAGGGCTGGGTATTTGTTGGCGAGTGTTCTTGCAAAACTGATTGCTGAAGAGACTCCTGACTATCTCTTCAATAGATTCGAACTACGTGAATCAGCTCATTAGGTGAACATACATGAAGCATAGAACATTTTAACTTGAGGGTTGTTTCGACCATCACACAAAAATGTGTTCAGGGCGTTGTTTGAGATTGATACCTCTATAATCAATTTTGAGGAAAAGTTGTACAATCCGTTAGAAGAGGAGAGTTTCAGTTAAGTTTTGGATATGTTAAGTTGGGTATATTATTTTGTTGGTTTGAATTTTATTTTAATATTATTTGAATTAGATCTGAATTTTAATTAATATCCATTTGATTCGAGTTTCGGATGAGGGGAAGATTAGACTTGCTGAACTTTCGTCATTTTTAATCCTATATGTGAGGCAATAACAATAAATTTATTATTATCATTATCCCTGATTTATTAATTATTATTATTATTGTTCATTTTTTTCCAGTTCTTTTCAGCTTCGGCACTGGTTTCAAAGTTGAATTGCAAGGCTAAACCTAAGCAACTCAACAATCTGTCAGCCCCTTTATCCTTGCAGGAATGTCCTGACTATGTGACATATGTTCAGCACCACAGCTTTTTCATCTTTATACACAGCTTCGGGTCGAAGTTCAGATTCGTGAGGTGATCGCGTAGTACTTTGGGAATTGCACTGGTTGTCGATATTGCAAGTGGTCTTATGTACACTTCAGGTCCGTATATTTTCTGATTTTTTCTTGAATGGTGTTCATCGAGTTGTGGGTGTTAGGTACCGCTACGTCTATCGGTGGGCTTTCTTGTTGATTTTGTCCAAAAGAATGTCTGGTCTATTATTATGTATCGTGCGGTCTGTAATGATAGTTCAATCATAATATATTTTGTAATTGCTGTTCTTTAGCACCGGCTGTGGTTTGTATTTATAGTAAGGTGTTATATCTTTTGTCGAGAGTCTGGTCTTCACAGCTAGCGCTTGTTTGACTATACAAGCTACCTGGTTGTGTCTTTGAGTGTAGTCGTTTTGGGCAACAGATGTGCAGCCTCCAGTAATGTGCTGAAAGTTTTCAGTCTTTTCCGGGTATTTTCTGCATTTGTCGTCTACGATAGTTGGGTGTTTTATAATGCAATTTTTGCAGTTGTTGGTATTAATCACCTGATGCTGGATAGCTCGTATGAATCCTGCAGTTTCTGAAAACATATCACCAATCTTGAGCCAAGCGTTCGACTTCGTGTATCGATATTCGGCCTGTCAAGATCCCTAGCACGCCTTCCATGCAGGACCCTGCTTTTCCACAGGTTTATTTCTTTCTCTGCAGTTTGAATGTATTAATTTTGCTGTGAAAGTAGACTGTATAGATTCAGCGGTGTGAACACTGTATCTGCTTCATAGGCAGCTTTAAGTAGGCTTCAGTGCCGTCTGTGGTCATGAAAATATGTTCGGAGATTTGTAATCTGTGTGTTGTGAATAAATATTATTGTTATTATTATTGTTATTCTCCAGTTGTTCTCAGCTCCGACACTGGTTTCAAAGTTGAATTGTGGGTCTAAACCTAACCAACTCAACAATCTGTAGGAATTTCTTGAATATGTGACATGTGTTCAGCACCACAGCTTTTTGGATCTTTATATACAGCCTCGGGTCTAAGTTGAACTTCGTAAGGTGTTCGTGTAGCACTTTCGGAACTATACCGGTTGTTGATATTGCATGTGGTGTTATGTACGCCGCATCTATATCTCACATACTAAGTATCTCACATTATATCTTATTATTATTATTATTATTATTATTATTATTATTATTATTATTATTATTATTATTATTATTATTATTATTATTATTATTATTATTATTATTATTATTATCATTATCATTATTATAACTTCTTTGTTTTCCATCCACAATATGTAGAAGTATTCACTTCAACATATTGTGTTCAACATATTAGTTTTGCTTTTGCGTTAAGTATCATATTCTGAAAATCATCTATACTCTCTATGAATAAATAAATTTGTATTTTCTGTAATATTTGATAACTATCTGCTATAATTGTATAAGATAGAACATGATATCTACATGAGACACTTAAGAAATCCCAATTACGAAGATATAGCATTATTCTGTAAGACAGCAGTGATGATCATATATAAGAATGACATAGTGCTATGGACGAAGGGGAGGTAGCCATTGTTGATCTTCAGAAGAGAGTGCGAAACCTTATGTAGATTATTGCTATTGAAAAAATTTTTCGTAATTGGCTTTGAAGAGTTGAAAAACATATGTTCAGTTCTTACTTAAAGGAATTATTCGGAATCTGCCATACTTCAGGGAATTGTCCTAGGTACAGTCGTTATATACGATATTTTCTCTATGTAAGAATGCTATATATGTTGATGATACAATGAGAAACTCTGAATAAAAAAAAATAAGAATATATACCAAAATTTCTCGTTTAGAACAGTATGAGGGGTACCTAAATTCAATCTTTCTCTAATGGAAGAAAGTGTGATAGCGAATTTGGATATTTGTTATATGATATGTCGATAAATCATAACCAATTGTCTTATTGAATGAATCGATACGAGAACATATTGTCTAGGCTATTGTTACATAGCCTAGAAAGCTATGTAACCTTCCATTTCAAATTACTAATTGTCTCAAAAATTTCCTCTCCATCATAAGTTAATTTCCTTTAACTCCTACGCGTCTAGGTACGTGTCATTCTTCATAGCAAATTCGCAGTGCGGAACAAACTAAAAAAAGACAGAAACGTATTTCCTTCAAAGGGTGAAATGAAAAGGTATACAAAAGAACATCGTTAATATTTATTCAGGAAAACCGGATAATCTGATCCTCATTCGCATAAGGGGAGGAACGTGAAAGCCATACTTCCTCCGTATTCAAGATGATAGCGGTCTGATCAATGATAATACTAGGGTTGGGTCATAAAATGAGAAATACTCTTTCGTCGAAAACGGTGTTTTCTATGTATCGTTTCATTCTACTAGTTGCGCTAAATTCGAGCAAATTTTGTGATAAAGCATGTTACATGTGGGGTCAATACCCGAATACATATTATCAAAAGAGTGAGAAAAATAAGTTTTACTCACGTAATATTGAATGGAGTTTCACGTACTCCAAACATGTATACTTCATGAACATGTATACTCCAAATTTTCAAAACCTGTTATTTCGTTGATGATCTGAATGACTTTCTTCAGTTCATACTTTCAAAGAATTCAGTTCAGTCAAATTTCAGTCGGATTTTTTAGACGAATTAACATTTTAGTTCACCAACATTTTGAAATTGCTAGATAGTGGTTCAATTTTACCAGTTGGATTTTTTTTTCTTCTTCTCAGTTTGGTATACGATGAATTCAAGACACACCAAGTGTTATGAACTCATCTTCAGAAGGTGTGAAGAATCGCTAATCTAGATACAAACAAGTACAGGAAAAACAACGCATTTCGTGGTCAATAGATCACTGTGCATACAGAGCACAGGAAATGAAGGAAAAAAACATGAGATTTGTGTTCTCTTGAAGACATATGACATAGTACAATTTGAGTTAGAAACTATCCTGTTATGGATGCCTCATTGAATGAATATTTGTTTCTTTTTTCTTCACCGGCATCAACTTTTCACTTATATATCAACTTCATAACATATGTATATAGTTCATGTCACAGAATCTGAAAATTGATCTGAAAATAGATTGACCAGATAATTCACTGAACTCTTGATTAAACGTGATGATTATTTGATGTTCATTAAAAACACACTTGAAATGGTGGCACATGTTTATTGAAATCTAAATCTTTTTCTGCTTTGACCTCGCCTTGTCCCGTTATACCGTGTCGACTTTCTTGATCTTGAGGCGCCATTTCTTCCGCTGATAAGCATCGTCAGCCCCTATCCCCAACCTCTTCATGTCCCTCTCGACATTCGTCAACCAAGAAGTTGGTGGTTTACCTCTCCCTCTCTATTGTGTAGCCATGGAAAGGCACTTTTTTATTATATGGTCGTCGGGACGTCGCTTTAAATGACCATCTTAGCCTGGACTCAGTGAGTTTGTCCGAGATCGATGCAATTTTAAAACTACCCCGGATTAATTCGCTTCTTATTTTTTCCCTCATTGTAACTCCTCCTTCCCATCGCAACATAAGCATACAAATGCATTTATATTTTGAAATCTAAATAAATATAATAAATCATGAGAGAGTTAACTTAAGAGTGAACAAAATTCTGAAGTTGCCTGTATCTAATAACATATTGTAAAACCGGCGACAAGGCATGAACATAATTATGAATTATGAATATAATTTTAATATACATAGTGAAATCTTGCCAAGTGTATTCTCAATGTTCACTGAGTGAGATACCTACTGGAAATTAATTATAAGTTGAAATTAGCAGAAAATTTTTTCTGGCAACAGGTTGCAGTATTCTTCCCATATCACAGAAAGTGAACGTAAAAGATCTAATGGAAACACTAAAAAGGTCTATGTCGTCTTTTCAAGAATTCATGAGTAGTATCATAATTTTGTATTTACATTGTAGGTTGCAGAGAATTATTAATTCCTGTTGTAGGTTCATATATGGACTTCGTAAGTATACAAGAGTATCGTCTTATATCAAGGAACTTGCTTGGTTGAAGTTGGAAAATCTATTTCGCTATCATTTGGGGTCGGCCGTTTTTCGTATTCTCTCATCTTCTTCTCCTCCTTACCTCAGAAATAAATTGGTTTATAGAGGCGAGATGCACACCCGCGATCTAAGACATCCTTACACTCTGGCTTTGACGCGTTTTGAGCGGTCAGGCTTCCGTAAATGTTTCTCCTTCAATGCTGTTCATGTCTACAACTCCATTCCGTTGGACGTTAAAACTGGAGGCTTGGCTAGGTTTAAGCGTATGTATAAGGCATTTCTTCTCAGCAATCAGAGTTGATTCTTGCATCCTTTGAAGTTGTAAAAAAAAAAAAAAAACTTTTTTTATCTTTATTTTTTGTTTGGAATTTAGTTTCTGTTATTTTATTAATTATAATGTTATGTTTTGTTTCTCTTTGAATTTAATTTGTTATCCATTTCATTTATTGTTCTTATATATAGAGGTTAAGTGGAGTAGCTTTTAGCTAGACTTCGCCTCTCTTTTTGTATAATATGGCAATAAAGGCAATTTATTATTATTATTATTATTATTTGATAAAGTACTAACTTTTATGTAGATTCTTACTATGAAATACTGGAAATGAGCATGAGGATGGAAGTGTGACTATAATAGCGTAATGTGATCATCAGATGAATGTCATTCACTTTTTTTCCCTTCTGAATATTGCATAACGAATATTTCACTTCGAAGAAACTTGTTCAATATTGAATAGTTTCATTAGGCTCTCCTTTCAAATTCATCACATTCATCAACTTTCAGTGACGATATTCCAACGAATTTGGTCATCCCTCAATAAATGAAAACGTAAGATGACCTTGAATGCTTTGGCTGTATATCAGCAAATTAGAATCCGTTCTTTGAGGTTAGATAGCTAGCAAACGTGGAGTTAAAGATGTTTTTATGAGAGTTGTGGTGTATCCGGTCGATCGAATGTATATATGGATTCGGAAAATGAATGATACTTGAGAGGATTTACCTCAAAGGAACCCCTGATGTTTTTTATTCCTTTTAGGGAAATAAACGAGAAAGTATGATATTTAGACCAGCATGGAGTCATATATTCATTTCCAGCAGGAATGAGCTATAACTGTACCTTCTTCTTCTTCATGTCGTTGTAAATTTGGAAATGAATTTTCAATAATCATGAAAAATATTCGTGATGTGTTCATTAAAATATTATATATGCCATTCTCCACTCAAAAAATTTAAAGCTGTAATTATAGCTGTTGTGATTTCAAAAATCATGATCAGTACAGTATACTGAAAATGAAATGAATATGAAACCTCTTATATCAACATCCCAGGTAGCGAGCTGATGGTAATATGACGTCATATATTGGTTTCAATATGTAAGAAGTGACGTCGAAATGTCACAGTCTCAAGAATTAATCTTATACTTAAAAAACGACGTCATTAAATTACGTTTTATGGCATTTAGAATTAGAGCATTGGTCATTTCTCAAAAAATTAACGGTCATAAATTGATGAAAAGAGTGCTTTGCGCTGACGTCATCTGCTGTCATCCTATGAACGTCAGTGATCTGACGTTAAAAGACGTCATTTAGCGGTCGAATGACGTCGCTGACGCAAATTGGCCGAAAATTGACTATAATAAGACGTCATGTTACGTCAGTTTGCTACCTCGGATATACTGGCTTATTACGTGGAATTATTGAAGTCGTAGTGACATCTTTGAACAATAAAGAGAAATGTTATCTCAATGATGTGGTAAGAAGGAATCTAAGCGAAACTTTGAAAGGTATTTAGTGTACTAGTCATGCAAGATTCCGTCCTTTGTCAAGTGCACTTAATGACAGAAGAACTCTACATATGTTTTGGGTGATTGACCCATTATCAAGAATATACAATATTACTGAATTTCAAAATGTACAGCTTTTCTTATATATCGTAAATCACAGACTTGATCACTGGTTTCACGGAAAAATCCACCTGGTCATTACAAATAAGTAAATTCTTCTCTTTGGCTATCCAATTTCCATGACTTCAAGGGTATCTCATCTGTTGCCCTTATAACCTGAGTGTACTATTTTGATCTTCCTGGGACCCAAGAAATGATTATGTTTAATGCAGTGTTCAGAAAAACCCGTATTAGGTTTATTCAACAGTATTGATCTCTTATGTTCATCGATTCTTTTTTGTATAGAGTCCATATTTTATATAAGTCCAGTTTGACCTATGTGAAAACTATCATATTCACTGCAAATCATTTTATAAACGCCACTTCTCGAAAATCAAATGATGAATTATTTGATTGAAAATAATCTAATGAAAATTATTTGAAGTTGATTTCAAATATTCATTTATTTTTGAGATAGATGTTCATATTGTTTGGCATTTATATATCAGATTTTTTCAATATCAACTTAAAATTTTTCAATATGAGTTTGTTTTTTTCCCGTTTCATTTCGAGAACTAAATGTAATGTTAATAAAAGTTCGAGAATCATCAATATCCGGATAATGATTGTACGAGCTATAAAAAAACATCAATTTTCGCAAGTTATTTTGAATAAATCAATATCAAGTTGATTGAATGTTCACTGATTTCTTGGTGAGATATTGTTTGATATATGAAATAAAAACGCTTGGCTTGGTTTCACATCAAAATAAAACATCAATTGCTTGACAATTTTCGAAGGTGTTACACCTTTTTCAAAAGCTAAGAACTTTAATATCACGAAACAATTGTCAAGCAATTAATGTATTTTTTGTGAAGCCAACACAAGAGTTTTTTATTCAATATATAAAATCAATATCAACCTATCAAGAAAGATAAGAATGCAATAAAATAACAAGGTTTGACAATTACCGCAATGAAACAGTTTCAAATAACGTTGATTTATGATGCACATGATTATTTTTTATGAATCGATTATAGATGCAATAATCTGAATAGAAATTCGAAGGTTACAATTTCATTTTTCACAGTGGGATTGTTAACGACGGTTTTGGAATTTCGTATATTTCATAATTTATAGTTTGAATCTAACCACTAAACGTACTAACATTCACCGAGCAACGCACCGAAACGTCAATACTAGGGTTTATACAAGAACCGACATTTTAGAAAACCGGTTTCCGAATAGTGATTTCTCCAGAAAACCTATTTTAACCGGTTTCGAATTTTTATGAAAAAAATTTTTGTTCAAATATTCTGTACTGAAACGAAAAATTTTAACACAAAATTTAGAGTGATTAAAACCAGTTTTTGGCTGAAATTCAGTAGAACAAAGAAATAATAGTTGACTGAGATAAAATAACATCAAAAACAATTATTCGTTGTTCATGCATAATTTCACATGAACGGATGTAAATATTATTTTGAATAAATAAAAACAATATATTTTCATATTTTTATAACAACCATATTGTTTCTTCAAAAAACAATGTTACTAGATAGAGATGGATACTTATTGAAAACAATTAGAAAATATATAACTGTATTATATAATTTAAACCGAAAGACAATGGCAAATAAAGTTTATGCATATCTACATACTTGATAAAATCAATCTTAGTTTTAAAGACAATCTAGCAAAGAACCGAGTATTTTCTATTCCGGGCAATTTTAATACAAATTTGAATATTCTTTCTATTTCTTTGTTTTTAATAAAATATGATTTCAGAAAACATGAAGACGTCTATCGATTTGCTATTTAACCGTGTCCTTAGTTTATTCACAAAATTCCCCGAAGTAGAAAAAGTACCCTCTCACTTGCAACTGAACTAGGCTTAATCGTTCTCAAAGCATGATATAATAATTCTAAATTTTTTGTCCTTTTGTTTGTGGCTTCCAGGGCCAAAAACTCTTTTCTTATAGTTTGAGTAGAGGAATCCACCCCCGGTTCCTTTAATTATTTATTAATTGCCACTTCCATAGCAGTTTTCAATAAAACATTGTCTGCTCTCCTGAATATCGCTTGAATCACATTTTTGAATATAACATTCTTCCCCTGTAGAGTAATCTTTATATAATATTTATCTGGATAACTTATAATATTTATCAAATTACTTTTCGTGTTATTTGAGTCTTATTCATACATTGAAAACCGATGTACTAGAACGAATTATTTTTAGTTTGAAATAGTTTAATGAGGTTTTCTCTATATAAATATGATGTTCAGAATCGAAACAGTTCCAAGGCGCCTATTGCAGAGAACTCATTTCGTATTATCATATTACAGTGGTTGCAGTAGTCTAACAAAGACAATCAGTATCTCAATAATAGATATACATTCAACTAGAAGCATAGATCATAATTCATCAAAATTTCTTTCAAAAACTCAAAAGATATTTTGGATTGCTGACGCAATATCAATAATTCGATAGAATGGAGTTGTAGCACACTCTTGATGATGAGTTAGTAGTCCGAAACATATGCCGAATATATTTTTGAATTTTATGGGAAATAGTCAACTGTTGAAATCATTCAACATTATTGAATCCTATATGTTATAGAATTTCATTGATACTATTAAAAAAATGTTGCTTTTGCTTGATCATTTCGATTTGATGCAACGAACGAACATTTGCAATATTGAACACACTTTCGCATTATCAATTTCATGGTTTTAACTTTTGCCAAAGAACGAAACACAAGGTCATATAATTTTATGTCGATTTGAATTTAAAATAGTTCTATAGGGAAATTTACGATTCACTATGCATTATAACATTCCATAATCATTTAAATTGCATTTTTTTCAACAGGAAATACGTTGAATATAATTTGTAATGTAATGAGAGTCGGCTATCAAAATGTTCCGTTTGTTCGTTTAAGTTAACCGCTATTACAAATTATGGAGAAACTGTGAAGTGCGATATATTTCTTTGTGGTGAACACTAATCTTCTACATACATTTTCCTCGTATGTTGTAAATATTTCAGTAGAACAAAGACAGTATTATTAGACTACCGATAAAAATTACATTTCAACACACATATCGAAAAAACATTTCCGAGTATATCACTTTGAAAAGGATTAGCAAAAATTTTGTTATATTAAACAAATCTCAAAAATGCAAATATTTAGTTTTAAATTAACAGTTTCGTTTATTGAATTCAGATGATAATGTATATCAAATTTTTTTTATTTTCGTTGGTGATAGCCCCTTTCTCAATTTCCAACTGAAAATTATCAGTTAGCAAATGGTTGACACTTTATTTTCAATATTTTTTTCAATATTTTCGAAAATGTCAACAGGTAATGAAACTCTTCTCCTATCTGCTTCAGCTTCCCAATTTTTCAATTTTGCGCCAGTAGTCGATGAATAGAGTTTAAGTTAGAATAAGATAAGGTCTGAAAATATTGACAATAACGAAATCGAAAATAAAATAACGATGAATTATATGTGCAAAGTTTATTGGGTATTGGTTGAATATCAAACATACATATTATTCAGCCTAAGTGTCAGATTATATTTTTTAAAAGCTTCACTATTATATTACACATTTTGCTCATATAATTAATACCTATTTAAATTTTGATGTTAGTATTGACAATATTCTGAGACTCAATTTTCGTTAAGCCTGTGGACTCAAAACCTCATTTCTCCTCTGCTGATGAAAATCTAAAACAATAAGAGAAGGCTTAAATAGAAAGGGGAAGAGTTTAACCACCCTGTTGCCATTTACACGGACACATAGTCCATTAATGAATTGTGGATATATAATTATGATAATTATAAGAAGGTTTATTTCATATTTATAAAAATTACTTGTTTCAAAATTTGGAAATAGTGATCTATGTTACGGAATTCTCATTACTTATAAATATATTTAATACTTTTGGCGTTTACTTGATGTAAATCCATTATAATTGAATATAAACTTGAATCAAACACTTGAACTTATGATTTACACTTTATTGACTACACATAGCATGACGCGTTTAGTCGTTATAATCGACTTTTTCAGATGCTAACAGAATAATGCTGACATTATTCTCTTAGCATCTGAAGAAATCGTTTGTAACGACGAAAGCCTAGTATACATTTAACTAATACTATTTATTCTTAAATAATACTAGGAAAATTTCCAAATCGTATATATCACCGACTTGTATACGTCTCTATTTTCAAATTTTTAATGAAGTCGACAACTTGTATATTTATTTATTTAAGTGTTTTGTAGATTAATTTTATACTGCTGAAGAAGGAGGAAATTCCTCCGAAACGTTCGCAAAAAATAAATAATATCAATAACAAGTGTAGTAATCATCCCAGAACAACCAATAACTAGTGTGAGTTTGTATACTGCTGAAGAAGAGAAAATCCTCCGAAACGTATATATATATATATATATATATATATATATATATATATATATATATATATATATATATATATATATATATATATATATATATATATATATATATATATATATATATATATATATATATATATATATATATATATATATATATATATATATATATATATATATATATATATATATATTGAATATTTTCAACAATAACAGGCTTCTTTCAATATGAAAAAATTTATTCTTGTTGACGTTCGTTGTATATCACAACTTTGTCAAAACTGATGAATAATTGAATTTTATCAATAACTATAGATATCAAAATGTCAAACTTAGTTTTTAGAAAAATCAAATCAGTTTTTTTTATTTTCACATATTGATTTTCAGTATCAAAGGAATATTTCTGGCTTAGCATTCGTTTCGGAAGTTTTAGTCTTCTTCACCATGAAAAACCTCTGAAAAACTCATGGTAAGCCAGGTGATTCTAATGAGTGTGATTTATATATACATATTTTAATTAGATATAGTTGTTTTATACTTATCCAGAATATGTATATCGATTGGTTTATGTGTGTGAAATTGTAGGTAGATCTGGAAAGAATGAGTTTTGAGATGTGATGTTTGGTGATTGTTGTGTATTCATTTTATGAGTGTTATTTGTAAGGTTTATCAAATCGTTGTAAATAGAATTAAGATGTTTAATGTCTGTTCTTTCATTTACTGTGTTTTCCATTAGGTTTTTTTACGAATGTGTAACAAAAATTTATCTACATTTTTTGTCTTTTTCAGTTGCTAAAATCTTTGTATTTTTATAATCAAAATCGTGATTTTCCTATTATTTTATGTTTAATTAAGGCTGTTATTTGAAAATCACACTCATAAAATGAATACACAACAATCACCAATCAGCACATCTCAAAACTCATTCGATTTCTAGATCTACCTTCAATTTCACACACATAAACCAATTAATATACCATAAATTAATATAATTGAAATAATCAATATGTGAAAATACGAAAAACCAAAACTAATTTGATTTTTCTGAAAAATAAGTTTGACATGTTGATATCTATAGTGATTCATAAAATTCAATTATTTATTAGTTTTGACAAAGTTGTGATATACAGCGAAACGTGAACGAGAATAAAGCTTTTCATATTAAAAGAAGCCTGTTATTACTAAAAACATTCGCAATAAACACTCTTAAACAGGCACAAAATCAATTTAAAAATATATATATATATATATATATATATATATATATATATATATATATATATATATATATATATATATATATATATATATATATATATATATATATATAGAACAGACAAGAATACCTCCGTATTATTACTATATAGTGTGAGGGATTGTAAACGGATGGAAGAAGAGGCCACTTAGTGTACTACCTTTATTTTCGTCAACGTTTCTTGTTTAAGATCAAGACTATATCAAATATAACCTCAACTATACCAAATAGTTGAGGTTATAAAATAAGTTTCATGGCAAGGAACGAAAGAACTGAATCATTTCTATGTTATCAATAACTAAAAATGGATACAACCATTAGTGAATATACTTCTAAAAAAAACTCTAAATTACATACAGCAACAAAGCATCAACAATTAAACTTTATACCAAAATTTTAACTCTAAACATTCGTAATGTCAAAACAATTATGTCTGTCAAAGGCGGAATAAGTAAGGTTAGCTCTGAAATTGTTTGCTTCCTGTGAGTGTCAAAGAACCAAAATGTCAATGCTTCTTCTTTCTTAAAAAGACTTCTCATACTATTCATGGCTACAATGTATGATTTATTTCATTGCTATTATGACTTATCAAATAAGAATAGATTTTGCTAATATTATTGATGTCGGAACGAGAATTCATTAAAGAGGAATTTTTCTTAATGTGGAACATTTCCAAAAAAGACATTTTTTTATAATTCTTCTCATACTCCAGAATTGACGTATTTTCATAGTCCATGTCATGATTTGTACCTCTAACATGTTCTGCCAAAGCACAAACTTTCTTTGAATTTTTAACATCACTTTTGTGTTGTGACATACATAGCTCATCTCACAAGAAGAGCAAGGAACCTTATATACAACATTAGTGCAATTCAGAGTAGGTGTTTTGTCTTTTATTGATGCGAACAACGCATCCAAAAGAAACTCATTTCTAACAGCAATTTTCAATCTCAATTTTGTGTTTGTCCTACATAGCTCATCTCACAAGAAGAGCAAGGAACCTTATATACAACATTAGTGCAATTCAGAGTAGGTGTTTTGTCTTTTATTGATGCGAACAACGCATCCAAAAGAAACTCATTTCTAACAGCAATTTTCAATCTCAATTTTGTGTTTGTCCTACATAGCTCATCTCACAAGAAGAGCAAGGAACCTTATATACAACATTAGTGCAATTCAGAGTAGGTGTTTTGTCTTTTATTGATGCGAACAACGCATCCAAAAGAAACTCATTTCTAACAGCAATTCTCAATCTCTCATCACGAAAAAGTCTCACCAGTGGACCTGTTACTTTCGAAATCAAGGGAAACCACGCAAAACCGATCAAAGATCCATTGCTGGATGGGGCCGCAGCAACCTGCAGGGGGAGAATACCTACATTGTCACGTCCACGATCTCCTGTTTGACTATTCACTCCTCTTGGAATACTATAAATTAATTTAGACAGCCAGGCCGCCGGATAACCATTAGTACCCAATATGTCATGTTATGATCTCAATTTTTTCCCAACAAAGATGGGTGAGGTATCTTCCTGATTCGTTCCTTCATACCCAACACCAAATTCACCTTTTATTTAATAGGGTGACTTGAGAAATAGTGTACGTATCTTCCAGAGCTCATTGGTTTTCTATACCAGTCTACGATGAGGGAGTTATTTTCAGATCTCATTACTTTTGTGTCTAGGAATGGGACGGCTTTATTTGTTTCCCTTTCTACAGTAAACTGTATATGTTGATTGTATTCATCAAACTGGCGTAAAACAACCTCAATTTGGTCACTAGGAACAGCACAAATTATATCATCAACGTATTTTTCAATAAAAGGGACATCAAAATGTAAAATAGACAGAACATCATCGAGAACGAAATCCATCACCATCTTCGCTATAATAGGACTTAAGGTCGAGCTCATTGGTGACCCAAAAACCTGACTGTAAATAACCTTATTGAACACTAAATAATTTGATGAAAAAAGAAATCAAATGATAACTGTGAACATTTCCTTAGGGATGTTAGTATTATTTGAAATGAAATCTTTCAATTTTTTCAGAAGTATATTCAGTAATGGTTGTATCCATTTTTAGATATTGATAACATAGGAGTAATTCAGTTCTTTTGTTCCTTGTCATGTAACTTATTTTATAATCTCAATTATTTGGTAAGTCTTGATCTTCAGTAATGATTTTTATAACAAAGCGCATATTGCAGAGTCCTGATGATGGTTACGATTGTTTAACCGAAACGTTGACGAAAATAAAGGTAGTACACTAGGTGGCCTCTTCTTTCATCCATTTACAATCCCTCACACTATATATATATATATATATATATATATATATATATATATATATATATATATATATATATATATATATACCTATTCATGACTGAAACTAAAAAATTGATCATTTGAAAGTTAGTCATATGACAACATCAAGACACTTTAATGAATTAAAGCTCTTTCTGAGAATTACAATCTTATCAAAACACCATTATGTTATTTTGCGACAGCAGCCAATATAAATGAGTTAATGACAATTACACATATTTTAACAAGACGTATGACAAGGATTACTCCTACCAACACTTCTTATCGCGAAAAAAACCCACTGGAATAATACCAATAAAACCATAAATCATTGAAATTCAAAACATACACTTGTCTTGTATGATTATCAAATTTTTTTTGTTTGTTACCTTATACTTTGAATGAAAATTCTTCGAATTCATTTCAATTTGAAAGGAAAGTCTAGATAAAAATATTTCGCAAACAAATGAGTAGAATTTTATCGCTATGTATTGAGGTAAATGAATCAGCCACCACTCTTTGTTTATAATTTCGTGAAAAAATATTAACGTTAATTTATTAGAGATCTTGGTAGTCGGGTTGAAGCAATCAGCATGGCGATGAGCTCGTTCGGTATTCTCGGTGTCCTTTTAGTTATTGGTGTGAACTATGGGTCATCCTACTGTCCATCCGGTATATATGGTAAGGTTTTCTCTATTTACTTTTCACGTGAATCCGCCGGTTAATCGTTCACACGTATTAGCTACAATTTTCAATGCTTTTTGAATTCTGGTAGCAGATACGGACATATTTGCATGTATTTACATTTATGAATAAATTCCATCTCTAGTTTTTGAATTAACTTGAATATTTTGAATGCCATTTTGAAATCACAATTCACAGTAGGTATTAGTCAATTTTATAATGAATTCACGTAGGAATTGAAAAAATATTAAGTATTTAAATATATATTATATTCATCCAATAATAAATGAATATATATATATATATATATATATATATATATATATATATATATATATATATATATATATATATATATATATATATATATATATATATATATATATATATATATATATATTCACTACATAGTATAAAACAAAGTCGCTTTCTCTGTAAATCCGTAATATCTTGAAAAATATTCATTTAAATCATACGCTGTAAAAGGCCATATAGATCTACATTGAATCAACAATGTATTTAAGGTGATTAATTGGATAAGGATTAATGCTGAATTGGTTAAAATGCTTCAAAAATTATCCATTATTCGTCGTAAAAAGTGAATGACAAAAAAAATGTTATTGTGGGATATCTATAAGAGATAGACATATACTTTAAGGGAGTTTTCTGTAGACTTTGTCAATGTGTACAATACTTAGTAAATTATTTTGATAAATCTCGTAAGGTTCAGCCTGCTTTTGCAATGTAAGCGGAAAAAATGTAATTATTTACGATATCACATTAGTAACCTCGAAAATAACATTATTTCACCTCTATTTGATAAATGTTATTATACATATCAATCTTCCACTTTAATCACTCTATCTATTGAAAAAAACCTATCAAAATCTGTTGTGTAGTTTTAAAGATTTAAGCATACATAGGGATATAGGGACATTAGGGACATAGAAAGCGACTTTGTTTTATACTATGTAGTGATAAAAATATGTATTAAGTAACAGTTTCAAAAATTATCTTTTGTTTTTCTGTTTTATCACTTTTTTGTTTTGATCTCTGTAATTCATTAGAGAGTTTCACTACTTTTAAAAAACAATCTTCTAACAATGAAATCGGAAACTATCGCCTCGGTATCGAAAATATATCCTGGAAAATAAGAAATGATTTGACATAATAAATAAATCTCATTACATAAAAAATTTCATATTTATTTATACTTCTGAACTGGATCAGCCAAGATTCTCATGGCAAATAAATCGATTTTTTTTAATTTTCAATATTCAACTGAATATGAGTAGCATGAAATGAAATTTCAATAGGTTTTTTCACTTCAGTTAGATATGTAATATTAGATTGTTGAATGCATTTTGTCTCAAATTCAGAAAAATAAAAGAATTGACAGAAAATAAGAAAAAACTGAGAAATAAACGTTTATTCTTCTCTGCCTATCCAAACTATCACCGTCATTTGACATGTATTTCTTCCTCTTTTTTTCGTTTAATCGTCTATAAACTCGTTCTCGTTTCTTCCAAATTCCAAAAAATTCAAAAACCACAAGCAATTGGGCTTTGTTGAAAATATAGTGAATATTTCAATGTATTTAGTATTGAAAAAAAATTCTACTATCTTTCAGATTGTTTTATTTTATTCGATATATGTGTTCCTTTTGTTATCACTTAACGACTCAATAGTCTGTTTCATACTTCTATTCTCAGTGCTATCAGTCTGGCTTTAACTGAACTAAATGAAAAGAATGCTTTCGAGTGTTTCTAAAAAACTTCATACAATTTCAGCTCATTCGATAATTCTAACGTTACACTTTTGTTTTACTTGAAACTAAATTAATAGATCATTCGCGAAACAAATAATTCACAAAAAAAATTAAGTACAATGAATTTTTTTAATTTGATAAAAAGTTAATGCATTCATCACATTCAACTAAATATCTAAATGTTCAATTAAAATGGAATTGAAATTAGGAAATCTTATCTCTTAACTCACATTTGGATCTTAGGAGTTCATAGATACTGAACACTAAATATATGAGGACTTTCGCAATCTTTCAGAGCAAGGAGTCTCTGCAGCAGACCGGTCTACAATTGTCAACAAACATAATTACCTTAGAGGTTTAATTTCTCAAGGAAAAGTAGCTGGACAACCAAGAGCGACTAATATGAAACATATGGTAAGGAGATAACAAAAATCATAACTCTAATTTTATTGATGTATTGAACCAATTAATTTTTTATTTCTGGCTGAAATAGTTAACAAATTGCTCCGTACCTATCTATAAAATTATTATTTGATTTCAGTTTTAATTTCAATTATTGTGTGATAAAATTATTTCTAAAAGTTTTCAATGAAAAAAGTAAGGAATTGGTGCATATGAAACAAACCTCCCTACTATGTCTTCAAAAGCTTGAAAATCCTCGGGAATTTTTTCGATATTTCGGAAGATCTATGATGAATTTTTCTCTTCATTTCTGACATGGTTTTCTACTTTATTTGAGAGGTGCTTGTATTGAAAGTGCTGAGTTTGTGAATTGAAGCAATATAAAACCTAAATTACGAAATTTAGTAATCGAATCAACTTTTCATATTCTTCAAATTCTTGTTTGAATATCATAATTTTTTTCTGGATGTGCAAAAATCACATAATTTCAGATGAATTGAAAGGTTCATTTGAAAATATTTAATAGAACCTACAATCAGTAAATGTTACCTAATTTCGATGTCAATTTAGTGAACACAAATAACGGGTGATTTTTTAAGCGTAGTTTCTTTAAAATCGGATAAACACTCAATTTGCATCATATATTCAAAATTTTTATTGAAATTGATAACTTTTTCCATTTATATTCTAAGGATAACTTCAAGTAAATCTTGTCCGCGGCTCCGTATCAAATGGTCCATTCGGAAGGTCTAATTTTTTGAGCATTTCGGCCTGTATCCCACGAATTACGGGTGTTTTGTTATCCTGTAACGCTTCAATAGTGTTTGAGTTGCCCACATACATTAACGACTTTACATAACCCCTACATACACAAAATACATAAGAATTACATACACAAAAAATAATCCAGAGGCGTCAAATCGCATGATCTTGGTGACCAATTGACAGGGCCATTTCGAGAGGTGAGCTGCTCACCAAATTCATCCTTCAACATGTCCATTGTTTCACGAGCTGTGTGGCATTTGGCACCGTCTTGATGAAACCACATGTCAACTAGGTTCAACTCGGCCAACTGGGCAAAAAAAAGTAGTGTAAAGAACCGATGATGCCACCAGCCCATAAACCACACCAAACTGTCATTTTTTTGGGATGCATTGGTAATATTTGTATGGCATATTGCTGTTTATCACTACAGATGCGACAGTTTTGTTCATTTACATATCCGTTAAGCCAGAAATGAGCCTCACCGCTGAACACAATTTTTCGATAAAACAGCGGATTTTCATTTAGACGTTCAAAGGTCCATTCACCAGAAATTAGACGTTGTGGTAGGTCATTCGGCTTTAATTCTTGCAGAAGTTGAATTTTGTAGGCTTTCAAACTCAAATGAACACGTAAAATTCTCGATGTGGTTGAGTAACACATGCCCAATTGCTGAGAACGGTGACGAATTGGAATTTTAAGATCCTCATTAACTCTGTACGCTACAGCTGCAATATTCTCTTCAGTACGCACTGTACGCATGCGAGACAATGGTTTAATGTCCAACAAAGTAAGCTTGGTGCAAAATTTGGTGATAGCAGCACGAATTGTTGATTCATCAGATCAATTATGACAACCATAATATGGTAGTAACAAAATCCATTTTTTACAGAGCACGAACTTTGATAGTAAATTTCAAAAATTTGCAATCGTTGCTTGTTTGTAAGTCTTTCCATGATCAAATGGCAAAGTAAACTGAAAACTTTGCACTGTGACGGATAAACTTTGGATGCCATTACCAACTAGTGCCGCCAACCTGAAAAACTTAACTCTTAAAAATTCACCCGTTATAACAAAATGAATCAGCCCCAAATCGAACAATTTGCAACTCGTTATATCAACCGGAGTTGGTATTCACTAATTATTCACTTGTTACCCATGCTTGAACGAGCTTTCTCTTCACACCTTATATCTTGGTTGTTTTTATGAGCCATAAATAAGATTTTTTTGATTTTTCCTTTTTTCAGTATATGTTCTCCATCACCTCATTTTACTCTGCAGAATGTGGAATTCTAGTCGAAAAAAATAATTCATTTAAGTTGAAAAACGATTATTTTTTCTAATCAAAAGGAAAATCTTAATTAAAGCTATTTCTGTGTGAAATGTTCGACGTTTCATGAAACAGACTTGTTTCTCACAGTTTTCCTGAATAAGTTGTGATATCACTGATGACAAATAAAAGAAATATTATCTTTTATTCCAGAAAATTATATGAAATTTCGATGGGTCAAATGAAAATATTCTCTCTAAACTTTCTCGTGATTCATTGATAGAACGATATTAATGATTATACATTACATCGGATCATTATTAAACACGAAACGAAACTTCATGTTTTGTTAAAGTATTAGTAAAATGAATTAATAACACACTGATAACGTTACTTAAAACACTTAACGAACTAATTATACGCTTACTAAACTCATTCACATTTTTGAGTCATACATTTGTACCTTGAGTTTCATACGTTGCTTGATTTCTATCGTCAAATTACCTTAATTTAAAAATGAATTAGATATTCAAACCCGATATCAAACATTTACGTTTGCGTTATGCTTGCAGAATGAAGGCGGTTCGAATGAATTAAATGATAAGGGACTTTATTATCAAATGACCCTCTATCAACAAATTGCCAATGACGGTCGATAATTGCATTGTTTCTATTACAACAAGGTTCCTGAATATATTCAATTGAATTGATAGGTAATTAAGAGTATCGAAAAGTACTTCAAATTAATATGTATTATATATATATATATATATATATATATATATATATATATATATATTATTATTTCGATTGTTCCCCATGAGGAGAGCGACTGAACTTGAATTCGCAATCATTAGGAATTTTGCTTCATCTTTTTTGCCTCCCAAAAACGCTTCATCCTCTCTGAATGCTCTTTCTTCCGTTCATCTGTCCACTTTACTCCAGGTTGACGATTTACTTTTTGCTTGAACTTTATATGTGCGATTTTATATATATATATATATATATATATATATATATATATATATATATATATATACATATATATGTGTGTATATATATATATATATATATATATATATACATATATATGTGTATAAAAGAAATTTACTAAAAAAAATTATTCTGTACATCTCGTGCTGTATTATCGAACTTATTCGATATCAAAGCATTCTATAATTTTCTGACAAATTTTTCACAGAACATTATCGAAGAGCTGGCAATGGAAACATGAAAAATGCGATGTCTCCATTATCCTCTTAGGGCTCAATGTTGGAGAATACTGAAATCGATACCTACATTCATTGAAAGCGTAGGACAGTTACTGTTTCGTACTACAAGGTACTCATCAGTGACGCCACGTCCAACAAATGAAAGGCAACGACGTAAATCTTCACATAGCCTTTTATCGATTGTAGGACAGAAATATGCATTTATAATGCATGGATTAATGTACATCTGAAATTTAAGGAATCAATGAAAAGCACATGAATACATTCAACATTGAAAGTTAGTTGAACTTTCAATAAAAAGAAAGAAAATAACTGAAGATAAACTGTCCTTGAGCTTTAAATGAACGTAGGCATCGATTTCAATATTCTCTATCATTTATCCCGAGAAGGAAAATGGAGACATCGCATTGTTCATGTTTGACATAGCTAACTATAATGTTATTTTGAATAATTTTCCAGAAAATTATAGTACACTTAAATATCGCACATGATAGCGACATTTCCATAACGTTCATAAAGGTGTATTCCAAGGAAGTATATTGGGCCCATTACTTTTCATACTATTTTCCAATGACCAACCAAAAATTCCAAACCTTGTTCAATTCGATATTTGCTGCTTATTAATTACTATAAATAATGACGAAAACTCACCATAGGATATATTGAAGATAGTTGAGGATATGGAAACAGTTAAAAAATATTTTCAGAGTAATGTTCTAACATTGAATTTGAATATAATTGAAGCGATATTTATTGGAGAATATGAGGTTTTGCGGGAACTGAACTAAAATGACGAAGATTACAGAATAATTGTGGAAAACGAAATGGTGGAAGTAGTTGGAGACAATGAATAAATATAAGTGATAATTCAAGAAATTTCAAGAAGTCAAAACTAATTCTCTATGATGCGTTGATTCTTCGTCATTAACAATATTGTTCAAGTTGGTTCTCTGTGCTATACCTATAATAGGTTTTCATTTCTCGCAGTCTTTCATCAGACACGAGATGGCGACTTTGGACAATGGTCAGCGCGAAAGCGTTCTTTGTGAGGAATTAATTATATGAAAATGAGATGTCGAACTGAAATAATTCATATCCTATCTTCCCATTTAGTGAAGTACTCCATATAAATGTATTTCAACAATTAATTTTGTTTCAGCAATACTCCACTATTTTAGAACAGAAGGCTCAAGAAATTGCCAATTCTTGTGAATTCAGACACGTAACTGTAACAGGAAGTAAGTACACCAACTCATATCCGACAGGATTTCTAAATATGTTTAAGAACTGATTCGGTTAAGTACATAAACTAATATAAATCAATAAATATCGAGAATGAAAGAGTAAGAAAAAAACACCACGAAATTGTAAAGACATAATATCGTGAAAAATTTTGAAGGAGAAATATTAGTGAAAAATATATACATAATCAGTTGATTAAATGTTCGCTGATCTCTTGAAGAAACATTGTTTAATATATTGAATAACAACACTTGGGTTGGTTTCACAAAATTTATAATAAATACTTGACAATTGTTTCGGGGTGTTACCCTATTTTAAGGGATAAAACCCAAAATTTAACTCGTGGAAATGGGGTAGCACCTCGAAACAATTGTCAAATATTCATCATAAATTTTGTGAACCCAAGCCTAGTATTTTTATTCAATATAATATACATATTCGTTAAAAATTAAACATTAGAAATCGAAATGATAGTAAAAAACTTACTTCGAATATAGTATTTATATTTCAATAAGGAAAGATGGTCACCCATCTTCTATAAAATGAAAATTATCGCATTTTCATATTGAGTGGACACAATAAATTACCAGACTATTTTCGACTGCTGTTTTCTGTTTAGGTTTAGGTTTAGGTTGATCTTTTATATCAGCTAAAAGAATGCATCCTAATTTCTAGTTTCAACTTTGTTTTTGTGAATATTTGTACTTATACGTTCTAAAACATGAAGTTATGATTTTTATAAGGCACATGTATTAATTATTTTTTGAAGCTCCTTGGAGTTGGGTTGGACAAAATCTATATTTGCATATGTCAACCGGATATGGCACTGGAGCAAATTGGAATGAAGCGATACAATCCTGGTTCGATGAACACAAAATATATAGATTTGGTTCGGGATTCTCATCAGGAACTGGACATTATACACAGGTAAAACCTATATCCTCATAAATAACAAAATAAGAGGAAATACAGAAAAATCTAATCGAGAAATTCAGGTCTATAAAAAAATGCCATAGAAGAGCTGGCTATGTGAAAATGTATGATGTGATGTCCATCATCCTTCAAGGGATAAATGTTGAAGGCGTTATTGGAATCACTGCCATACTTGATGGAATTATAGAACAGACTGTCTCGTTCTGCAATGAGCTCATCAGTTATGCTGCGTTTATCGCCACTCTAGGCAATTTCGAAAACATCTTTTTGTGACTCCAAAGTGAAATTTTCTCTGATCATAGACACACTAAGCACTAAATGGCCACATATCCTTATTTAGGTATCAACTAAATATATTGTACTAACGCAATCTATTGACTTTTAAACACATCATATGATGACACTTGTCAAATAAACGTTGTAATTTTGTTGATACCTTCTAGTATAGAAGACTGAATATTGGGCGTTTGGTGTGTCTTTGTTCTAGAGGATGTTTTTTATTGATTCCGACAGGTGGAATTGTAGTATAATTATTCTTGACAGGAAGGAACACTTTGGGGTCATGAAAATATGTTTGGAGTTGAAAATTCGGTGCTCCTTTTGGTGATGGAAGTGGCACAGCTGATGAGTTCTCTGTGGAACGAAACATTTCGTCTCGTGATTTCATCGAGTATGGCATCAATTCTAATATACTCCTACATTCATCCCAAAGGATGGTGAAGGCATCATAACTTAATGTTCACATCGCAGCTGCCCTGTGATAATATTTTGATTAATTTTAACTTTTCGAAGTTTCAGAATTTTCTTTTTTTTTGGAATTATCTTCATATGAAAACACTGGGTAAATAAACAACGGATGAATACTTATAAATTCAAATCGTTGAACTCCAAATTCTTCAAAATGTTGAAATAAATATTTTTTTCGACCGATATACGAGTTTCTTGAAGCACATTTGTTGCGAAGAAGGTTCCAGGATTTTGAAAGCACTAACAATTCTTAAACTGAATGTTCAGTTCATTGAATTTTTCTCAGGCTAACTTCTTCATTTGCAGATGGTGTGGGCTGATACCGACAACGTAGGGTGTGGTTATGCATACTATGCAAAATACGGCGGATTCAAATACCAAAAACTGTATGTCTGTAACTACGGACCAGGGTGAGTTTCAACAAATTTGAATTACTACTTTGAAATTTTTACATTTTGACGAATTCTTAAATTTGCGACAATTTGAGAATCGTTCAATGCAACACGGAAATTACTTGAAATGACATCTCTTTGAAACGTCGATTTTGAAATGAAATTTTCAATTTTTGTGTGATTTTTTTCAATCAAATGTTTATTTGAAATCCAATATGAGTAATGAAAATATGGGACATATAAAGACTTAAAATATAAAAGTAGTAGATTACTTAGTTGGTTTTTCTATAAGAATTGAATTGCTTCCTTATTTTTGTGAATGTACTCAGTATGAAATAACAGAAAATGTATCGTTAATTTATCTCGTTTAATCCATTTTCTCATTGTGACGTTAATTATCTGTCAAATATATCTTACAGCTTTCGTTTCACGAGGCGCAATAGAAAAACTGTTAAGTGATGAGAGATACTTGAATAAATATTTATCAATTTTGATTAGATATAAATTGCTTATCTGTGATCAAATAAGGAACAATTGTGATATAAATCCTTTGAGAACATAAGCTAACTCTGTATTTTGATTTGATTCAGTATTCAAAGCGCTACATTTTAATAATAATTGCTACGTGAAAAGAAAATAACGGGAATATGAGAAATCCATTTTCATTTAAAAAAAATATGACCAACGGTTAACACCAGTTTGAATCTGCCACTAGGCTTATTATTTGCTCAGGTTACCCGTAGAATGAATCATATTACAACAATATTCTCATAATTTAATATAAAATACGCATGACGACGTTTTGAAGTACTATCAAAAAGTCTTTATCAAATGCTGGATTGATACTATGTGTAATCTTACGAAGTTTTTATAGCTATTTTCACAAAACATACCAGGTATGTTCTATGACTAATTTGGAGTGGGGACCATAGAATACACTGATATTTAACAAAAGGGTCGTATACCTGGAGATATACTCGGAGTATAGTTCGTATAATGCAGGTATACGAACCTTTTGTTGAATATCAGTGTATTCTATGGTCCCCACTCCAAGTTAGTCATAGAACATACCTGGTATGTTCTGTGGAAATAGCTATAAGTACTGACTTTGTAAGATTACACATATTATTTATCCAGCATTTGATGAAGAAGTAGTACTTCGAAACGTCGTCATGCGTATTTTATATTAAATTATGAGAAAATTTTAAATATTGTTGTATTATGGATATTCATTTTCTCCAAGTATCGGCCTCATCAATCATCAATTTGAATCATATTCTTCAGAGTAACGATATCTTCCATTTTCAACCTGCGATTCGAACCCATCTTCACAGTATAATCATCTTTTGCTTCATAAAGGTAATCCTTAAAGAAATGGTTGAGTAGGATTTGTTCATTATGGTCCAATTTTCAATACATCGAATTAATCTTCCACAACACGATTGAAAACAATTGCAACTGTCGAAGCTGGAAAAAAATTGTATTATTTAAAGTTCTAATTCAGGTGGGACAAAAGTCCAACATTTGAATTGAGTTTCAACAGAATTTATACTATAATGAAACTCAATTTTCTACGTATTGGTTGAAACTTTTAGATGTATAATTTCCGAAAAACAATGAAAGCATGTTGACATTTGTGAAATTGATATTCGGAGAATCGATTGAAGTTTTACCTCTCTTGTTACATGTAATTATGTACCTTTCAATTTTTCGATACCTTACTGCGGTTGTGCTATATTATTATGTGTGGAAATATTGAACGAAACTTGTATTGGGAATATATATTTGAGATTATTTACAAAGGAACGAACTATTCAACACGTGGTTGTTGTTGTTGTTGTTGTTACTCGATGGAAGTGAGAGTGACAACACAGAAATGACAGTCAGAGAAAAGCTCTGACAGAAAAGAGAGATTGAATGTTGGTAGCCCTTTTTATATGTTGACAGTTGATGGTGGGGCGTCCCAATGTGATCACAGAATAATGATACTATTCTGTGATCTGTTTTCTTCCATCGAATGACAATGAGAATTCCCTACACAAATTCCCCCCTAATGTCGGAGCCATGACGGAATTGAATAAATAAACAAGCAATATTCGTGAATGTTATGAAATATTATAAAGTTTGGACAGATGTGTCAAGGAATGTCCATTTTCTTGAGCCTTAGTGATGAAGACACAGGGTTTACAATGAATGTCTGTAATTCTTCATCAGCTGACTGATGTTGTTCGAATGCTTATTATTTAGGAGTTAGACAATCAATGCCAGAAATTCTACTAAGTGCATCTCAAGTGCTACCGTATGCGACTTGCCTTTGATGTGGCAAATGTTGGTAGAGAATGTGTCAGGATAATGTCTAGCCTGATGGGGTGAAGCTTATCTACATTCTGATTGAATGCGTGAATGCGAAAAATGATTAGTCAGTTAATATAGTAAAGTGCTTAACTCGAAATAGATATCTTATATATTTGATTGTACTCTAAATGGCTACAAGTTCCTGATCATAGATGTATATTTACTTAAACTTGTGACAACTTTCGTGAAAAAAAAATCAACGGTATCCATTGATTACCTTTGAAATGTTGAATGGCTTGGTTGAAGAGGTGGACCAATATGTGTTGTTGGCTGAAACTTCTTTGCATTAAATGGTGTTGTTGACTGGACTGAGTCTTCTGTTGTTTAAAGCACTTCGAAGTTATCATGTTGACCTTCAGCAGTTTTTTGTAGCATGTTTTGCAGTTGTTTGTTTCAGGCTGCTTCTCTAATAGTCGCTCCTTGAATTACTTCATGCTCATCGCATGTTGGACACTGTCGTCGTGAAACATCTTGTTGTTTTCTTTGGCTTCATCTCTTGGTTAAAAAATTATGTGAATTGATTGTTTTTCAATATTTCCACTTATGATCACGTCGGGGGTCACCAATTTATAGCGGTTTTGCTATATTATTCTGTGTGTGGCAGTATTAAACGACACTTGCATTGATAATTTATATTTCTGATTATTTACAAAAGAACGAACTATTGAACACGTGGTTGTTGTTGTTGTTATTTGATGGAAGTGAGAGTGACAGATTGTTGAATATAGAAATGACAGTCAGAGAAGAGCTCTGACAGAAGAAAGAGATTGAATGTTTGTAGCCCTTTTTATATGTTGAAAGTTGATGAGGGGGTGTCCCAATGTGATCACAGAATAGTGTTACTATTCTGTGATATTTTTTCTTTCATCGAATGACAGTGACAATTTCCTATACCTTCAAAATTTTCTCATGATAATTGAAGTATTTTTCTGACAATTCCTTTCCTTCTGATAGTTCCTTTGACGTGTATTTCATTACAAATTCTGTAAACAATATAAGATTCAACTTTGGACTCTCAAATTGGAAAAAAATAAGTAGAAGAATAGAAAGTTATATTTTCATGTGATATAATAAAAGGTTGAATTTTAAGAGGTGAATTTCGTTGATTTTGGATGTTTTATTTTAAAGTTTCCCCTGTATAGGAACAGACATATTCTACTATTTTTGATTGAGTATAACTACATCGAGTAGTATCAAAATTGAATAATTATGAAATTATTGTTTCGATGGAATCAAAATAATGGGGCATTCCCTGTAGAATAACAAAAATGTTGTGGAACACATTTTCATTTAACTCTCGATATTGAAAAAATTGCACGAATCATTATATCAAGTGTATTGAAGAATTTAAAGAAATCAAACTACAATTTTCATACAAGTATCATTCAAGTTTTCATACATTTAACAATAATCTAATGTGGTTTTTGAAAAAATCGGGTAACAAAACATTAAGGGCGTATATCATATTTATTTACTTCCGGTTATCCACTGCGCAAAAACTATTGGCGATGAATGCTCTTTCAGGTTCATATAAATATTATTGTGATTTTGTATCTGTGGAAACATGTATTCCAAGAATGACAAACTGTTGAAAGGTCGAATACCAATTCCGTCTAAATCGATAGATCTGGATTCGTTTTCCCCGTTTTTATGTACCGCTTTGTGGAACTCAGGCTGTCGATAGGGTCATTCAAGCGGGTGTTGTCACTTTTCTTGCTCTCTTATTACGAGAAGATAAATTTCGCCCCCCAGCTATGCGTTGTGTTATGAGGATAGGACTGAACCTACGTTGGGAAAAACATACAAATTACCTATTTCCAGTAAAAAATTCATGAAGAGTCTATCTCCAACTAAAAATATTGCGAGTAGAGAACAGATAAAAATAAGTTCTCTTCAGAATTCTTCTCAGAATTCTCATGCTTATTTCAATTTCGAGAAACCATCTATTTTATCTGTTTTCTTTCATTGTGATATTCACACATATTACATATACGAGTATATATATATATATATATATATATATATATATATATATATATATATATATATATATATATATATATATATATATATATATATATATATATATATATATATATATATATATATATATATATATATATATATATATATATATATATATATATATATATATATATATATATATATATATATAAATACCACTGACTATTTATGACATCAAATTTAATGTTAACTAATTTGCAGTCTCAGTTAAGAACGGATAATTGAAGGTTTTCTAGCATACTGGTTGTGAACGTTTCCATGTTCTGAAATCTGGAGAGATCAAAAGTGTTTCTCAGAGCTTCACTTGTTATTGAATTTCGAGAAAGTGTATATTGTGGTATTTTTACAGCATGTTATCTGAATAAGTATAATTTGGATAACCTTTTTGGTTTTTAATCGGTATGATGAGCATGCTAGTTATTTAAGAAAACCTCAAATTATTCCTTCCTGAAGAAGCGAAAATAAAGCCTCCAAATCTAGAACAGAAATAAAAATTCCAATTTAATTCTTAACTGAGACTGCAAACCTGATTACCATCATAATTTTATATATATATATATATATATATATATATATATATATATATATATATATATATATATATATATATATATATATATATATAACTTAAGGTGCTTATGGCATTGAATGAAATATTTGAACAAAGGAGCACTAGAACATTCATTCGAAAAATTCAAATAAACGAAAACAATGTTATTGTAGAGCTGAATATGTGAACGTATACGATGTAGTGCCTCCATATCCTTCAAGAGATAAATGTTAGAGAAATATTGAAATCGATGCAACACCTGATGGGAGTGCGAGACATATGTTTCGTGCTTCAAGGAACTCGTCAGTCGCACCACGTCCATCGAAGTGAAGCAACGATTTCAATCGTCAAGCGTCTTCCTATGACTTTAAGTGGAATACCGTAAAGTAATGAATACTTCACTATTCCATCTATTGGAATCAGTAGAAAACATCTCTCAGATCATAGAAACACCAAGCATAGAACGTTCACATCTCTTCTATACCAATATTTATATTTATATCTATATTTCAATATATCTCCAACATTAATTCCTTGAAGGATAATGGAGGCATCGCATCGCACACGTTCACATATCTAGCTCTACTATAACATTCTTTAGGTTATTTGAATTTTTCAAGTGAATGTTCTAGTGTTAATTTTCTCAAATATTTCATTCAGTGTCATAAGCACAAAAAGTTCATTTCCTTGAAAATTCGCCGAATAAGCCCGTGAAATACAGGAACAAACGCGAGCGTAGTACTAACGCATCCTATTGACATCTGAAAACATCATACGAGTATGATGGCATTTATCAAATAGACATCGCAATTTAGTAGATGCCTACAGGTATAGAAGAGATGTGAAAGTTGGATGCTTTGTGTGTCTATGATCTGAGAGATGTTTTCTACTGATTCCTACAGATGGAATAGTGAAGTATTCATTACTTTACGGTATTGCACTTGGAGTCATAAGAAGATGTTTGGGGATTGAAATCGTTGCCTCACTTAGATGGACGTGGTGCGACTGACGAGTGCCTTGCAGAAAGAAACGTATGTCTTGCACTTCCATCAGCTGTGAAATCGATTTGAATATTTCTCTAACATTCACCTCTTGAAGGATAATGAAGACATCACATCGTACACGTTCACATATGTAGCTTTACTATACATTCTTTCGGTTAATTTGAATTTCTCGAATGAATGTTCTAGTGTACATTTTCTTATATACCTATATATATATATATATATATATATATATATATATATATATATATATATATATATATATATATATATATATATATATATATATATATATATATATATGTATATATATATATATATATATATATATATATATATATATATATATATATATATATATATATATATATATATATATATATATATATATATATATATGTGTGTGTGTGAGTGTGTGTGTGTGTGTGTGTGTGTGTGTGTGCGTGGTGTGTGTGTATGAATGTATCGAAATGTATTAAAATGTATTTTTCTGTTACAGGGGCAATTATGTGGGACAGAATCCATACAGGACCTGATACGACTGTCTAGAATAAATTTAAGTTAACCTCATATGTTAATTAATTATTTATCAATAATAAATGTCTGAAGATTTCTGTGAAATATATTCAGTTATGAACAAACACTTTGTGGGTTGCATCGAAGCACCATGACAAAATTATCCATGTAATTTCATCTATTATGAAAAATAATTTATCCATGTTATCAAAACTTTTAATTGTGAAAATAGAACTTTGAAACTTTTCAACAAACAATATCATGAATCAATTTTTTAGCGTTAATTGAGAAAGTTGAAATTGTTAAAATTCTCCAGCCGATAACATGATTGAATTGAAAAAGTTTTTGAGATCAATCGAAAATTATAACATCCGATAGGAAAAACTTGAACCAAACATGAAATGAAAACTGTGCTTTTTACAATGAAAAATTCTAGTTTGAAGTAAGTTATAATTGAAGTCGATTTGAGAATTCTTTATTCAAATGCACAGGCAATGAAACTCCCGCAACTCACTGAATTAAAAATATTAATTAACTTTTCAGATGTTCATCTAATTTGATGTTCAATTTTTTCTTATCATTTTCCTTCTTAAATATGATCTGAAATGTGACGTCTTTTACGATGGGTCAATAAGCTCGCAGTCTTTCTTCAATTTTCAGTATAAAAACCGATGATCACTTACGACAAGAAGTGGAAAAAGACAAGAGGACGTTGAATATCAAAAATCCGATATTCGAAAATGGAAACTGCATACCTTCAATTACACAACTCGTTCCATTTACTCCTCCAACTATTGAATATAAAACAAAGCAATTACCCAAGGCACATTATTCAACACTAATGGCCGTATAAAATTAATTTACGTTTTTCAATTTTCAATCTATCAGTTTTAATTTCGATAATAAATCAAGATTTAAATAATCAAGAATTTTACTACCTCAATTCGAATAAATATTAACTTTTGCTATAATCAGTTAGTGCTAGGGAAGAATGTATTTCAAATTTTAACCAACGAAGAAATGGTCACCAAATTTCTCCTGTTCACCATAATAGCAGCTACGCTTTTGGCAGTTGGAGATGCAGTTTGTAAGCATGGAATACTGGGTAAGTTATATACATTGAACTAAGGAAATCGATAACAGTAACTTGAAAACGAGAAAATTCACAATAAGCTATATTCCTCGATTACTTAAAATATTTTCAAATTGAGAATTTCTCTTTGCGAATAAAGATGGGGTATCATCTGGCAAATTGATAAAAACATAGTGCGATAATTTTTCATCAATATTTTGGTGTTTCTTGAAACTTAATTTATATTCGCTAAAATTAATTTCAAACATGACTATATTGTTTCGCCCACACGGTGGCTTTATCAGATGTTGATGATAAACTTAGTTATTACATTGTTGACTTCTTGCATTTATCCTGAAGTGTGTGGAAATGAACATAGATCACTGTTCTTTTGAAGCAGAGGAATTACTGTAGAACATATTTCTTCTGAAGTATATGGGATGACCATAGAATAGTTCTCTTCAATTGCATTTTACTGAAATAAACTTAATAAAGGAGAATGATTGATTTTCAGTTGATCAAACTATTTGATTTTTCCTTCTCATTAATTTCAATGGCTTTTAACAGGGTCAGTTCATAACCTTTTCGTTACGTATGCAATATTTTCAAGTTTTTGTTGAAGACATCGTTTTTTTCTCTAAATTATTTCGTTTTACGTACATATAATCGGTTTTACTTTTTTCAAAGCATCTTTGGTGTTCAGATATATGCGATCAGAGCATGAATTCCTGCCAATTTGACCAACATATACTTTGGGACAGGTACCACAACTCAACTCATAGATATCCGATTTATCATCAGGCGAAATTCCATATTTCGCATTCCTGATGTGCCTACCCACGGTATTCAGTGTTTTGAAAGCTATTTCTAACCACATAGAAACTTCAAGATTTTAGATACAGGGTTCCCTGAATAAGTTAATGTTCGAAAATCTGTTACTTCAGGATATACTTGGGAAATGGCCTTATATAATATTTTCCTTAATATATTATCGACGAAAAAATGATGTAATCCATTGTTCTGTGTGATTTGTTTAATGATATTCATTTTTAAGTGTATTTATATGCACAGATTGATAAAGGCATATTTATCAATTTGTGTATCATAGTGTTGTACGCCGCTGATTTGTGATGGAACGTATGTGAGGACGAACAATGTATTGTTTGATCAGAATGTGAGGGCGGAAAATTGAAAACTAATGTTTTTCGTTAGTCCTTTCATTTTGAGGTCCCAGAAGTTTATAGAGACTTCCAATTCTATTTCTTCTGTGAATTCTATATTTCGGTGAAGTGAATTAATTAATTTTGAAAAGAATTGACATGTCTATGGGTACCTGTGAAGCAGGTAATAATATCGTCCACATATCTATACCAACAGATACATTTCTCAGAAAGTTGGCTAATATGCTTAGACTTTTCTATAGTATCCATGAATATTTCCGCTTTGGGAAGGCTTACAGGGTTTCCCATAATTAATGCCCCGTTACTACTGTAAACGATATCATTGAATTGAAAATAATTTTGGTTTAAGTAAATTTGTAACAGATTTATATCTGCCTAAATTGAAGGCATTTCTCTCTAAAAGATTTTTGACTAATAAAATGATATCTTTTGAACGTATATAAGGAAAAATATTTTCGACGTCACATGATATAAGTTTCGCATTATCAAGTGAGGTAGTATTTTCAATTTCATTAACTGATTCGAAGGAATTTTCAATAGTATACCTAGCTTAATTATTAAATTTATTTCAGTAAAAGGCAATTGAAGATGCGTATTCTATGGTCATCCCCGTATACTTCAGAAGAAATATTCTCTCTAGTCATTTCCCTACTTCAAAAGAACAGTGTTCTATGGTCGTTTCCACATACTTCCGGATAAATTCAAGCAGTCCACAATGTAATAGCTCAGGTTATCATCAACATCTAATGAAACCACTGTGTTGGCGAAACAATATTGTCATGTCTAAAACTAACTATATTGAAAATCAGAAAACTACTTATTCTTATTTAAATTATGGATTGAGAGTTTCATCAAGTATCGGCCCAATCGATTAATAATGGTTTCTTGAAATTTTTGGTAACGGAAAGCGAATACTTATGATTCTCTTCAACCAAAGAATTTTGAATTAGTCTGGCCTTCTTGATTCCACTGAATATCATCGCTATATTGCATAGTATCTTTATCATGATATCTATGACTCGACGTTTCATATTTTCCAGTTTGGTTTAAGCTGAATCGCAAGCGTATTTCAACTTTTACGATAGATGGGAGAAGGACGGATTAAGGACGAATTTTCATGTAGAAATAATGAAGTGATGATATATTTGGTGAATGTATCATCACTTCTATCATCATCTACCATTTTATAGTATTGAAAAACAGCTTTTAGAACTTGGAGTTTTGAAAGATTCAGAGAAGAAATTGGTTCTCTTCTTCTTCTGTTTCAACCAAATCCACGTAACCCATTTCTTGAAATCTATATTTCGAATGAATTGAACAATCATTTCACATATTTTCAGCGAATCACTTTCAATACTATCCGTTAATGACCTACAAAGAGTTCTGAAGAATGAGGATGTTCGATAATTATACATTGTTGAACTTAGGGCGACAAATCTAAAGCAGGCCAGAGTAAGGGGAAAAATATGAAGCTGAATAAGGGGGAAAATATCTTCTGAGTAATTTTCTAAGATGAAGCAATTGTGATTGAAAAACAATTTTTAGGCAACTGAACAAATATAACAAAGATAACAGTATAATTGTGAAAATGTGAACGTAGATTTAGTTGAAAAAAATATGTATTCAGGATGATTATTGATTCTAACCTCAACATAAAAATATACACATTTCATAATGTATATTTCAATAATATTGGCGATTAGGATGAAAAGACAAGAATAATTTTTTGTAAAGCGTTTCTCGTACAATGCCGCTCTAATTTGCTGTATTCTTGTCCAAAGGATCACTTAAGAAAAATTCAAATATTGAAAACAGAAACTCCCGTTACTATTCATTATATATTTCCGTTAAACCAAAATAGCTCTATAGGCTTAGAAATCCTATAGATCTTCCAATCTACTTATGTAGATCAATATTTCCTTCTGCTTCGGTAACACAATGTTACTCCAACACAGTTTTGAGACTTGCAACTTTTTTTAAGAGTAGAAACGAGTCTAACCAGAATAGCTGGAAATATTGACAATCGAGTTTAAAGGTTATTGACAATGGGTTAGCGCCTAGAAACAAATTATATCTCAAATAAAAATTTTATACAATACTCTCACATATTGAAAAGTACTCACACTTTTTGTTTTTTCTGCAGAATATGGTGTCTCTCCAATGCAAGCACAAGCAATAGTGGAGAAGCATAATGAAATACGTCTTCGTGCAGCATGTGGAATTTTGCCAGGGCAACCTAAAGCCGCTAATTTGAAAGCATTGGTATGAGGTTTCGAAATTTATGGTTAAATACATCCACATGCAAAATATTCGTTTTTACAAAATAAAAACTAATACATACTCATACATAAATAAACATAGAACTGATCCTTTCAATAACATTCCCAACTTTATGAAAACAGTTCATAACAGTATGAAATATTGTTGAAATCTTAGAGTTACAAAATTTCCAATTGCTTCATTTGAGTTACAAGAATGTAATTTTTCAGAAATATTCAGCCAGTTTAGCAAGGAAGGCACAAGAGGCGACCAACAACTGCCTATTCAATCCACCACAAATAACAGGAAGTGAGTATAAGATTGATCAGTTTCTCGGAAAACACTTTGATTATTGAAAATACATTTTATGCTTGGAACACTTGACTGAACTGCACAAAATTCTTCAATACAGTCGCTTTTTGTTTACGGACAGTTAAAAGAATCAAAATTTATATATCAGTAATTTTCATCAGAACTATTTACATTCAATTATTCATTGTATTGAATATAAATATCTTATAGTTGCAATGGATTTCCAAATCTGTGGATTCAATACCAGAGTTTTCGAATTAGAAACATAACCATATAACTATTCACAATATTAAATTTTCCATAGTTAAAATGAATATCCAAAATTTGTGTTCCAATTTAGCAGATAAATTAGTGGAAAAGTCACATGTCAACTACTCACAATATTGAATTAAATCGTCTATGACTGAAATGATCATCTGAAATTAATTAATCTACTATCTGGTAGATTAATCATCTAAAATGATTAATCTACCAGAGTTTTGAATAACGACCTACTTCAATCATAAAAAAATCATATTCGATATTATAAATTTTTTAATTACTTTCAGCTATTTGAGTTACTTTTTCAATAGAGTTCAGTGGAACTTTTGATAATGTGTTTGTTGCTCGAAAAAGATGTCGAGTGTGACACTTCAAATTTGAATATATCCAATTGACGCTTTGGAGGTGAAGAAGTAAAAAAATGAAAGCAAGTCTTTGTACAAATTTAAAGCTTCTATCACAACACTGCTTATCTAGTTTCAGTACTTGAGGTGCATAGTTCGTTTTTTTCTGCTAAACGATGGCATAAATCTTTTGAACCATCGTAAATGACCATACTTTATAATATAATTAACACATCAATGGTTCACCTTTATATCTAATTGTATGGTACTGATGAGAAATTGAAACGAATTAAGGAATGGTTTTTCATTGAAGTTTAGATTACGTTGGGTTGAGTTATGTTCTACATCTGAATGTATAGTACTGATGGGAGATTTTCATAAATTGGAGATTCCAACTGTTTCAAGAATATAACTTCTGCAAAATTCAACTCTTTCAAGATGATAAAATAATATATAGAATTAGAGGCAATGAAGAGGATTACACGACTGATTTTTGGTTTGAAATCTCAGGAGTCCTGCGACCGTTTTTCAGTCAGATGCATTGGTACACCCACTGCTTTCTGAAGGGTGTTTTTTTTAGAGGTATAGAACTTCAAATTGCAATAAAACAACGATGGATCATTGGAT
This sequence comes from Henosepilachna vigintioctopunctata, assembly GCA_030704895.1. NCBI lineage: Eukaryota > Metazoa > Arthropoda > Insecta > Coleoptera > Coccinellidae > Henosepilachna > Henosepilachna vigintioctopunctata. Next base: position 1,538,945 of record JARQZJ010000073.1, on the reverse strand, counting down.
TGACAAGAATTGTATTTCATTCGAAAGGTAATCTTGTGGCATTCCATTTCAAATATGTTTTCTGTCATATGACCGCCACGGCTGGCTCGGATGTAGTCAATCTGGACGTCTAATTTTCGATGACTTTCTCCAACATTTGTGGCCGTATATCGGCAATAACACGGCGAATATTGTCTTCCAAATGGTCAAATGTTTGTGGGTTATCCGAATAGACCAATGACATTACATACCCGCTGAGAAAGTAGTCTAGCGGTGTTGAATCTCAAGATCTTGGAGGCCAACTCACAGGTCCAAAACGTGAAATTAGGCGGTCACTAAACGTGTCTTTCAATAAATCGATTGTGGCACGAGCTGTGTGACATGTTGCGCCGTCTTGTTGAAACAACAGCTCCTGGACATCATGGTTGTTCAATTCAGGAATGAAAAATTAGTAATCATGGCTCTATACCGATCACCATGGACTGTAACGTTCTGGCCATCATCGTGTTTGAAGTACGGACCAATGATTCAACCAGCCCATAAAGCGCACCAAACAGTCAGTTCTTCTGGATGTAACGGTGTTTTGACATACACTTGAGGATTATCTTCACTCCAAATGCAGCAGTTTTGTTTGTTGACGTAGCCATTCAACCAGAAGTGCGCTTCTGGTAATATGGACGTAGTGCGCGATACGTATTCCGCACAGAATCATTATTTTCGAAATGAATTCGCACTATTTGCAAGCGTTGTTCAGGCGTGAGTCTATTCACGATTAATTACCGAAACAAACTGAATAAATCACTTCTCAGCTGTTAAATCGGTCGCTATCTTCAACGGTAATGCCAACTTAAAGTTCTATACCTCTAAAAAAAACACCCGTTATTTATATTTTACATTGTTTGTTGTTTGTTGTGAACAGGTCATTGAATCTCAAAAATATTAACAATTTTCACGAATATAATACGCGGAATAGGGACACTTTATGTGTTCCCATACATGTCACCTCTGAGTTTGAGTTAATCTCAATGGATTAAATTTCTCAATTCAATACGTATTCGATAATTATTTGAGTTTTGTTGTTACAGTTTGACAGGTTTTTTTTCCACAGAGCTCAGTTTTTGTTTTTTTCGATTATATCATTCTGTTATTATCAGTTTAATATCTATTATGTTGTCCTATATATTGATATAATGTATGAAAGGTTTAATGAATATTATTATTATTATATAAGAGTGAGAAAAACTCAATACATGCAACGGCAACTAGAAAATTAATCTCCTATAGTAACAAAATATGGTGAAATTGTATGAGTCAAATATTTTAAATACCTCGAAGAAATTATGAAATTCGCAGGATTGAATCGCATCGCTGAAGACTAAACAATTATCAAGCTCGAAAAGGCCTACAAGTTAACATGGGGCTTCTATAATTGTAAGTAGATATCGACAGAAACAAAATTAAGGCATTATAACCAACGATTCTTCCAGAAGCAATATATATACAGCTGAAATAATGGTTAGTGTGGGTGATTCAAAAATAAGAGAAATAAAAAAAACAACGAGAAATTCTCAGAAAAATTTCCGGACGACTTTACAGACAAATTAAATAACAGAAGAAATCAGACAACGACCAGTGAAGTTTTATGCATATGCCGACAGGATGACACAGTCCAGAACATTAGAGAAACTACTCGATATAATAACAGAGAGTAAATGCGGCACAGATTTTCTATAAGCATTTCAAAAGGATCTGAAACAGATCAATATAAAAATCTCGAGGATTGCACGGAGTGTCACTATAAAATCGTACTTGTGGAAATTGAGTAAAAATCATAGTGCCCACCTAATAAAAATGGGCAGATGAACGAGGATTCTGAAAAATGTAGCGTTTTTGGGAAGCAAAACGCTAAAGTTAAAGCCCTTAAAATCATGAATTCAAGGAGATCGATTTATATCCTTATAAGGAATGAACGCTATAATAATAATATTATAGAGTTAGAATCTCGCAAATTGATCAATATTATGCTGGCATTCACTATACCTTTAATGAGTGATGTTAATAATATCTTTCAGTTAATTCCTAAGTCTTATTAATATTCCATTTTCTCTTTTTCAGCCGAATTCGCATATGTAGGACGAAACTCATTCCTACAGTTCAGTACGGTAATATCATATGGTGCAGATTGGAATGCAACTCTTGACGATTGGCTTGACAAACACAAAACATACAATTTCGATGCAATTGGAAACAGTGCGAATACTGGACTTTACACGCAAGTAAGTTCATTTAACCATTGTTCATATATTTCTTCATTATATTTCAAGAAATGTAAAACATATTATATTCCAAATGATGTTATATCACTCGTGACGAAAAATGGGAAAATAATGATATATAATACCGTGAACCAAGAGATTTGAAATTTATTTTTTCGAGAGATTATAATCATATACTTTTTTATGTATACATCACGTGTTGTTTAAACCACTCTTCACCAATTGCACCAATACTGCACAGAAAGATGATATACCTTCTTAGTTACTTTACTGATTCATTGGAATATTTTTCTGCTTTCCTGGATTACAACGTCATAAATAGAACAAAATGTTCAGTTTGAGTGTAGTTGATGTCAAACTCCCTGAAAAAAGGAATAAATATTGATAGAAATAATGTAAATTTTCAATTTTTTATTCAACATATTGAATATTAGTATTGCTGATCGTTGATAACTTCAGAATAGTGGATTTCAGACTCAACACTCACCTTGAACGAATATTTCTCGTGAACGTAGTGCTCCGAAAATAAATATTCTGCTTTTCTTTCAGTTAGTATGGGCGAACACAGAGTATGTAGGTTGTGGATACACCTTATATATGGATAGCCTTTCACAGTTTCCATACAACAAACTTTATATTTGTGCTTATGGACCAGCGTAAGAAAAACTTTAAATATTTTAACATGTTCTCAATGTCATTGAAACTGAATCTTTTTAAACTTAGCAGACTTTTAAATGAAATACTGATGGAAACTAAGATCTTAATACTGGGATTTGCATTCGAAATATTTCGAATGGAACTCTCAGTGAGATGACAACATAAATTTTGTCAACGAAAACACAACCTATCACTTTTCGAGAGAATATGTAGCGAGTCGAAGGTCATCGTGCTTGTGGGCAATATTATACAGCGCTGTTTCATCCTGTTATGGAAATCATCAATGGCATGTCTTCATATGATGAAATTTCGATGTTTTTTCCAAATGCACCAAGACCCACGTATATTCAATTTGCGGGAGACTTTTAGTGAAGTACTCACATGAGCTCCCTCTATCGAAGAAACGAGGTAGAGCGCAATCTCTAGACATCAGTATGCATATCATATACAAAGATGGCAGGCCTGTAGACGTTTCATCCAAGACGTCTATATATATATATATATATATATATATATATATATATATATATATATATATATATATATATATATATATATATATATATAGAAAATGAACTCTAGAACATTCATTCGAAAAATTCAAATTAACCAAGAGAATGTTATAGTAGAGTTAGATATGTGAACGTGTACGATGTGATGTCTCCATTATCCTTCAAGGGTTAAATGTTAGAGAAATATTGAAATCGATGCCACACCTGATGGAAGTGCGAGACATATATGTTTCGTTCTGCAAGGAACTCGTCAGTCGCACCACGTCCATCGAAGTGAGGCAACGGTTTCAACCTCCAAGCATCTTTTTGTGACTTCAAGCGGAAGATCTTAGAGTAATTAATACTCTACAATTCCATCTATAGAAATCAGTAGAAAGCACCTCTCTCAGATTACAAAATAAAATAAATAGTTTTATATTGCAGAACGAAACATATATGTCTTGCACTTCCATCAGGTGGCATCGATTTCAATATTTCTTAACATTTATCCCTTAAAGAATAATGGAGACATCACATCGTACACGTGCACATATCTAGCTCTACTATAACATTCTCTTGATTAATTTCAATTTTTCAAATGAATGTTCTAGTGTTCATTTTCTTGAATATTTCATTCAGTGCCATAAGCACAGAAAAATTTCATTATATATATATATATATATATATATATATATATATATATATATATATAATAATATATATAAAATAAATTAAACTCTTGGCTTAATGTTTCACGATTTATTTAACAATATGTATAGTCAACATGTTTCGAGCGTTAGCTCATTTTCAAGACTAATTTATTTAACAATATGTATAGTCAACATGTTTCGAGCGTTAGCTCATTTTCAAGACTGAAAATTAGATTTCATTTTCAGTCTTGAAAATGAGCTAACGCTCGAAACATGTTGACTATACATATTGTTAAATAAATGTTTAATTTATTTTAATATTCAATTATGTTTCACCAAGAGTTAAGCGAGAATTCAATCTCATTAATATATATATATATATATATATATATATATATATATATATATATATATATATATATATATATATATATATATATATATATATATATATATATATATATATACTGAAATTCATCGAACATAATTCTATATTCATGTTGAATTAATTCCAACTTTCCTGGAAGTTCTTGATTTAAACTTCATCAATGGTTTTTTTTCAGTGGCAATATTATTGGAGAAACCCCGTACATCATCGATAATAGTGGATCTGGTGGATGTTCACCGCTACTATAAACAAATAGTTTTTCCTGAAGTGTTGTGATCTTATCCTAAAATAAATAATAAAGTTTATCATAAATAAACTCCATTTGAATATAAATATTGAAAAATTTTTTCTACAAAATAAAAAATATTTTATCGAAAAAAGCTTGCCATCAATGATCAGGGCTAGATGAGAACTGAAGCACACGAAATCTGGGTTCAAATCCAGAGTGTGAAACGAATATTTGCGTGTGTTTATCAGTTCAATATATAAATATAAGACACATAAAAATTGATGTTGTGGAATACCAATTCAAATACCTTCGTTGAAAGGAGAAGTGATCGATTTTATATCAATATTCACCATCGATTCATTACTATGCTATCTATTTATGATAGGAAATTGTTATAAGAATAGAACGCCGTTATTGATTCTGTTATAATTATAACAGAAAGTTATATTAACTAAAAAATTATTGTCAGTAAAAACTGGAAATTAATTTCTCAGCAGAATTTCAACATACCGTTGAATAAGGAGTATTCAATTTCTATTTACATCTGCTAAAAACCAGTAGCTTTGTCAAAACATTGAATCAAATGATTTTCATCGATGAAAATTCCGTGCTAATAACATAAAGAAATTTATCATTGAAGTTTTTTGTTTATTGATTGTAGTGTATTGTTTCGACAGGATAATTTTATGGAGTTATGGAATCAATATAAATTGAACTTAGATGTTTTTATTTTCTCTATCATTTTTCCAACTTTTCGAAAGTTATATAAAACTTTTCTGAAATAATTCTACGTGTTTTTCAAATTTCAATTTGTTATAATGCATGCTTCTCAGTTATTTTGTGTTTTGTAGCTCAGTTGTTTGCGTATTTTTGAGCTTTCATTGTTTCTCTTATAGTGGAATATTTGACCTGTAAAGCATTTACTACACTTCTTACATGAAAATAAAACATAATTTTTGGCCTTCCAATTTCGATTGCATTGGTTCAGTTTGTTTATATGAAGTGTGTTATTGAGAGATTATATGATTTCAATATTCACGCAATCTAATTCACAAATGAATTATAATGACATCAAACTATTTTTATGATATGAAATCATTATCGATTGTCAAATATTTTGAAATTTGTGAATTCAAGATTTACTTTTTAAAGAAATTTGAAATGTGCTTTCAATGATTGAAACGATGACGATCAAATAAGGTCAATTAATAATGGTTTGATAAATGCATTGAATATAACCTTTGAGAAATAACGAACCTTAAACAAACAATGATACCAATTATATAACATCAAACGGAAACAAATAGCGAGAATATTCTTTGAAAAGAAACATCAATATTCTATGAACATATATCAATTGAAAATTGTGCAAAGCACTGTGGAACAATTTGTAACATAATTTCTGTAGAGCTGTTTCAGAGGTAAATTCACATGATGATTCCAAAACTTCAATTGGTTTTTTTCTATCACGTCAAGTTTTTTTCTACGGTTGTTGCGCATACTATTACGCTTCGCGGAACTGAAGGCAAATGACAGAAAGCCTTACTGCACTCCTGTTGGCGGAATTCTTTCTAGTAACGACTGGAGGGGATAATGACGGAGCGCAATAGGTTTAGATTCGTATTGTCTAGTCTCATTTGTTATTATGGTGTAATGTTATATAGACACTGTTATGAACAGGAGCACTTGTCGCTCTCAACTCTGACTTGGTACGAGATGTGGGATCATCCAAAAAAGCGTGAGTACTTTTAGCATCAAGACCGCACGAAAAAACTTGTTAGAAGGAGGAGCTAAAGTCACCTACTTTCGATCGAGAGAAAGTGCATTTCTGCAATTCTTTCCGAGTGCTGATAGATTTGTGTATTGCCATACATAGCTCGTTTAATGAGATAATTGGGAATTTCAGACTAAACGAAACTGATTGGTGATTGTTTATAGATAGCTCAAAGCGTAGCTTGAAGTGTGTTCTTCTCCACAATGTAAATTTATATGGTTCAGTCCCTATAGATCATTCAGTTGCTTGACATGAAGAATACGAAGACATAAAGAAGGTCATTGACTTGTTTCAATATATGTTACACCAATGGATCATCTGTGTTGAGCGTAAAATGGTTTGATTCCTTTTTGGCCAGCAACGGGGATATACCAAGTAACCTTAAGTTCCTATGTATGTGAAACAGCAGAGCTTGTGAGAAGCATTCGGTGCAGTCAAAGCACTGACCTGAAACTTGGTGATCCAAACGTTCTAAATCAGCCACTTGTCGACAAAAAAAACATTATATTTCCGCCTTCGCATATAAAACTAGGTCTCATGAAGCAATTTGTTAAAGCTTTGTCAACTGAAGGGGACTGTTTTAAGTATACCAGTTAGACATTTCCCAGCTTGTCATATGACAAGTTAAAGAATGGTGTGTTTGATGGACTATAGATTCGGCAGCTTCATAAAGATGAATGTTTCATTGAAACAATGATCGAACTTTACAAGAATGCTTGATTGGCATTCAAAAGTATTGTCAAGGATTTTCGGCTTTAAAAAGCTTGGCTGTAACATGAGTGTCAATCAACATTTTTTACATAGCCATCTTGCTAACTTTCCAGACAATCTTAACGGTGTTATCTATCAGGATAGATGGGATGTGAGTGTGATGGCTGACTACTGTGAAGCATCAAGCGAGAATGACCCCAGATTGAACATTTCAGGAAAAGTTAAAAGCGAAAATTTTTACCCTTATATCATTTTTTTATTTTTTGTGAAACACAATTCAACTTTCAATATTGTAATAACGTTTGTATGAATAAAATATCCTTATATGTTTGGTTAGTACACACTCTATTTTCCTCTGTATGTACGCCCATTTTGTATGACTTTTAGGGTATCCTGTAGTTTGAAAACTTGACGCGATAGAGAAAAATTTCTAACATTTTTATTGGATAGTGTTGGCGTTTACTTGATGTAAATCCATCATAATTATAAATGAAAATCAATCCATGAATAAAATTCAAACAATTGAACTTTTGATTTACAATTTTATTGACAAACATAGCATGACGCGTTTCGTTGTTACAAAAGATTTCTTCAGATGCTAATAGAGTACTCATCAGTATTCCATTAGCATCTGAAGAAATCGTTTATAACGACGAAACGCGTCATGATTTGTAGTTGTTGGGGTTCCTTAGGATGTAAACCCAAACTCAGTTCAGTATGAACAATTTTATTTAACATAACTATAACTAAATACATTGAAGTGCACTAGTAATGTATGTAGATGACAGACATATAAACTGCTTGGCGACTAGCGCCGGAATCGTCGAGATCTTGTTGTCTTCTCCTGAGGTTGCGCCCTGAGCATGCGCAGTCGTCTTTTCTTCTTTTTCCTTGCTGTGACTAGTCTATCGGTTGATACATCCGGTGGCAGGATGTGACTGGTCACCCCATACTCCCCCCGTAGTATCACACATAGTTAACCTAACATGTGGGGAACGTACTAACCTCCCTGTATACTTTATAAAAATTTAATATGGTTGGCAATGTAGTCCAATGTTCGATGCAATTAAGGCTAATTTCAGTGGGCGGTGGAATTCGATGAGGCTGTTCGATTGTGGATAGAAAGGAGTAATCCCTATTTTTGAATCCCTTGTGAATGAGGTAATTGGTGTGAGAGATTACTTTTGGTTCTCCAATATGTGATATCCAATTCTCGTAGAATTTTTTCGTAATTGTATCTGCTGTGATATCTGTAATTAGAACAGCTCCTGGCCATTGTATCAATTCATCTGTCATTGTCAAATAATAACTTGTATCTTCTGAAGAAGGTAGAGGAACTACTATATCGAGGTGGACATGGTCACATATTTTCAATTGGTCAGATCTAAGACAACAAATTTGGTGTTGCCCAGTGTAATAGATTCACAATTTCGGAAATAATACACAAAATGTGTGTATATTGCTTACATGGCAAGGTTTTCTTCAATAATTTCATATTTGGGGTATCCAAAGTGGCTCAACACAGAGAGAAACATTGAAATCAGAAACTGTTCGAGTTATCATGTTAACTTACGATTTTATTATTATTACTGTTATTTTGATATTGTCTACTTTCCGTATGTATGTAAGAACTATGCAATACATTGTTACAAATGTATATGAGCAAATAAAGTAATATTATAAACCGAAAGCTTGATGAACGCGTTCAAGATTACAGTCGAAGTCGAAACAGAGTATTACTTATTCAACACACATGGAGTTTAAATTTCTATAAAATTTCTTTCCTATTACAATATCATTTCTATTATATTCAATGAATTGAATACACTAGATAACACATTAATAATATAATGAATCATTTTAGCGAATTTAGTTTTGTCATCAATTCAATTGTAATTCAATTGAACTGAACCTATTATTCATGAATTATTGTTTGAAAACATATACAATTTATTACTAGGCGAAGAATAGAAATTAGTTGGAAGTGAATACAATGAGATTCGTGTTAATTTTTTCATGGTTCTGTATTTATTACATTGATATGTTACCTCAAATTGGTTTCGATAATACGAATTATATTTCAACGACAACTGAAGGAGAAACGAGTAGGTGCATCTTTGGTGTATACGGTAAGTTTCTATATAGACAATTTGTTAAAATATAAGGAATTCACTAACTTTGAGTAACATTCATTTTGCTTCAAGATATTGACAATGTGTTTTGTTCAAAAGTTTTAGATTTCCATTGCATATAAATAAAAGGTTGACTTACTGAAAAAAAAACTGAAATAATTGGAGAACCAATTGTAAGGATAAAGGAGAAGTGATACATTACGAAAAGAATCAATTATTTTCTCTTGAACATTAATTTTTCATGAACCCAAGACGTAATGTTATTTTTGATTGAACACAATTTTTTCTTCATCTCAAGAAAACTAGAATATTTGATAATTTGGGAAATGTAATTGTGATTTTGAAGTACAGTAAAAGCTCCTTATTCGCAATTCCTTTATTCGCGTTTTCACTATTCGCGGATTAAAAAAATGAGACCAAACTCCTATATTCGCGGCAATAGATTTCTTCATTCGCAGATCTAATAGTTATTTATCATAACTGGTTCAGGAACTTCTTTGTTTGGGAAGTTGGAATTTATTTAAAATACAAAGAATTTAGACTTTGAAGCAGAACTAGTTTCGGATAATGCACCCGGTCAACCTCACGAACTCGAAATTATGCATCCAAATATAAAAGTGACTTTCTCCCAATATGACGGCTTGCTTCAACCTGTAGAGCAAGGGATAATCCAGGCTTTATTATATTAGATCAACTTCAAAACCATATTGGATAATATGGAATGTGATCCTGATATGAATGTTATGGAATGCTGGAAGGATTTTGACATAGCGAAATGCATAGTAAACATAAAAGAATCATTAGAATAACTGAAGACATACTTCTACACACTGAATTCATGCTAGAAAAAACTGTGGCCTACTCTGACTGCGGAAAATGATGAAAAAGATCTGCGCATTCAAACTTTGACTGCAAACATAGCAGAAATTGCGAATGGAAAAGGTAGATGGATTCCAACAGCAACAATCAAGTAACATTCAGATGTTGCTTGAATCGCAAGATGAAGATTTGACTGAAATCGGCTTGGAGGAAATGTTAAATTCACATCCTATTGAGAAAGAGGCTTCAACGAGCACAGGAAACGTGACATTCAATTTGAAAATTCTTAGTGAAGGTGTAAGAATGGCTAATAAGCATTGTGTTTTTATTTATGAAAACAAATTCGTCTATGAAACGAAGTCTTACTAAAGGCAAATTGCTGAACTTATTGCTTAATATCACTCTGAATTGAAGGAACTTTTAAAAACTGCCAAGAAAGAAAAAATTACAGAATGTTTCGAACTATTGCCAAAGCCTGAACATAATAATTAATCAAAATGATCCAAAACTTCATTTGAATTAATTTTTTTATATACTTTTTTCTTTCGGAAACCCAGGAACGTATCCCATATAAATTACCACCCCATATTCATGGTTTCTGTATTCGCGGCATATTTAAGGAACGCATGCGCCGCGAATATAGAGTTTTTACTGTATTGGAAAGGCGTTGAAATATTTCATTATTTAGCACCACTATTAGTAAACTTTTTGCCCAGTTCATGATTATGAAATCACGACTCTGACAACATCCATAACATAGAGTTCTGTTATATAAAGTAGGGTTAGAAGAATCTAATGGAAATTTTCAACATTGAGCGCGCTCATTTGTCAAATCAAATAGCGAGCGCTTAGCCGCTTCCTTCCTGTTACACATTTCCGTTCTCTATCATGGACACGCCGACACAGGTTGCAGGAAAACAAATAGAAAGATGTCTGATGGATTAAGTGCATAAATATTGAATCTTACCGTTTTTGAAGTAATTCGAGAGTTGAAACTATGTAGAAACTCGACACTCCTGATATAAGTAAAATATTCTTTATGCACGTGAAAGCGGTTAACATTTTTTTAAGAAACCAACTAACGATATTATGTTAGTATTACAAGATACTGAACGAAATGAGACTAAATGTTCAGAGATTGAGATATGTTAAAACAGACTCTCAAATTTTATCTCATTTATTGAAACGGAATCTACCTCAAAATATGAAGGAACGCTTATTTCTTACCTGCAATTTACCTATCAAAATGTTCATAACAATGGAAAAATTTGGGAGAGAAAATATCAGTAGAATACATCTGAGATTTTTTTCGTGAATTTGAATTCCAATTGAAATTTTTTTGGTTATGTACATAAAGATATTGTAAGCAGATGAATTCTTTAATAATAATTTCCTTATACTTTTTTGAATTTCTCAAAATCAGGATATTATAATCATTCATGGTATCATAATCATTCATAGTATAATAATAATTCGTGAAAAAATTGACTGAGTTGGAAACCTTCCATTCGCCAGCTCTAAATAAACATAGGAAGCTTCGACATTACAAAAGTCCAAACTTTCAAATTCAACACGACACGTGTTCAATATTTGCGGGTTGGTGGCCAAACACATTCACTGAAGTTTGCTTTTGATATGAGAGTTAATTACAGGACATACCTGGGAGAACTGTTATCTGAAACTGGATCTAATTATTCTACATTCAACTCACATAGTTCCAGAAAATCTGATTTTACGCCTGAGAACTGAGTTGAAGTTAATTTCTGGAATTGAGCTTACTTCACATAGCCAACTACATTTCCATTTAATGTCGCTATTTATTCATGCGTGTAACGCCCTGTGAAAAGTTCTGACATAGAACAGAAATAATGATTTATGCTTTCAGTGAAAACTCGCAAAACTTGCTTTCGCGGAAATGATGTCAAAGAGGAGCTTCATATATTTGATATCAGATTAAATTCTAACTTGAATGTCAATATTTCAGTACCGAAAGTTCCCAAATTTTCTTGGATATAATTCACTGCCTGTTATATGAAATTGAATAAAAGTCCAAAAGTATGCGAAAACATTGACAAAAACAATTTAAAATTAACACACCTGACTTAAGTTTCACTAAATATATTATAAACTCTACATATGTTTCGAGTGGTTAACACAGGTCTGCAACAAAATATGCTGTCTGGATATTTCCAACTGATTTCTATGTATTAAGGTGTTCTGAAAACTAAGAAAATACTCACAAAACTTCAGAACGTAAGGTTTTTTTACAAAACGCACAATTCTATTACAAAAAAGGGATTTTTTGGGCTAACTTGTAGTCATAAACTATGGGTATAATTTCATTTTGATAACTGTTTTTAAATGTTTACAGGAAATAACTATCATTAATTTCTAAATAAGGAACACCTGTTTGAGCTACATTAACAAATATAAACATGTTGTAACCTGAACGTGCGCGCTCCGACAGTGTAGAGTATGGCTCGGTACAATTACGTGTTAACTCGCCATTGTTTTATAGATCTTAGATCAATATAGTGCAATGTCGTCTGTGCGGAAGTGTGTGAATTCGTCTGATAGTTTCTGTTTCATTTGTGGCGAATATATGATATTAAAGCAACAAGTGAATATTACGGACTTTGTAAAAAAAGTATACTTAGCGTATTTTGGCTTAAAACTTGGAGATCAGGATAAAGCTTGGGCATCTCATAAAGTCTGCAAACGATGTGTTGAAGACCTTCGAAATTGCTTTAAGGGCAAGAAAAAAGCTTTTCGATATGCGATTCCTATGGTATGGCGCGAGCAAAAGAACCATAGTGATGATTGTTACTTTTGTTCGTGTAATGTGAAAGGGTATAATTCAAAACGGAAGCAGTCAATTTCATACCCCAATCTGCAATCAGCTACTCGTCCCATCTCTCATGGGACCGAAATACCAGTTCCCAAGGTCCCTGCTACCTTGGAAGAGATTCCAAGTTCTGGCGAAGATGGTGCTGTACCTAAGCCCGATGACCAGTCAAGTTTTGAATTTGAAGATGACAACAGTCCGAAATTGTTTTCCCAGGGCGTGCTAAATGATTTGGTAAGAGACATGAATCTTCCTAAAAACGCTGCTGAGTTGCTTGGATCAAGGCTTAAAAGCAGGAATTTACTTTTGCCGGGAGTGTCTTCCTCCTGGTTTAGATATCGTGAGAAGCAGTTTACTTCCTACTTTGCCCAAGAGGACGAGTTGGTTGGGAAAAAGAAATGTATTGAGTGCTTATTAATTAATGTATTTTAAATTTAAAAAAATAGTTTTGTTACGCAATTATAAATTATAAATTCAATTTTCAATTTTTTATGTTTTATTTTACGATAATAACTTGTTTAGCATAGACACCTACATTGTCAGAAAACGTGACGTTCTAGGACAAAATGAAAGTTATTTTCGAATTCAGCATACCCAAAAACATAACAATTCCACATAAAAACCAAAACAGCTCTTACTTATTTTTTTTTGCAGACTTGTGTAATTATTGAACCACTAACAAGAGTATACAATGTTACTTCAGAAACATGTCTCACCAAGAGATAAGCGAAACCTCATGGTCATTTATTAAAAAAATTCATTGCATTTCATAACATATGAAGTACTTCTTCTTCTCCTTCTTCCAATTAGGATTTCCATGGAAAATCCAATGGGCTAGCTACTAGGCTTTTCGCCCAATTCCAGCCGGCTACAGAGTACCTCCACTAAAAGAGATCTCGACGACTCCATACACAACCGGTGTTAGTTCAATAATTTCTTGATATTATATATTTGTTTTATTTTTCTGATAAATTTTCTGTTGCTGGTTCTTCGTTGTCTTAGGCTCTCTGTTCTGACACTGTATTCTGTACAAGCGCATGCTAAGCGTGATTTGAGAGTATGAGAGAAAATTGCAAATTGTTTTTATGGTGACACTATCTGTATGATTGAATAAAACATCGAGGTAACTTATGGGTGATGGAATTTTAAGTTTTATCAGATCAATTTACGACAGTTGTCGTTATTTTTACATTGAAATAGGATATGGATGAGGTCCCCATTACCCCACATTCGTAGCTATTATTATTATATGTATTATTTGTATGTCACTTCAAGAAGCATAGAATCTTCCAAAGGAAATAATCATATATTTTATATCAGATTATTTTCGTTAACTTGAATGCCATCATTTCAGTACGAGATGTTGGCCCAAATATTTCTGGATGAATTTCACTTCCAGTTCTTTGAAAATGGATGAACGTCCAGGAGTATGATAAAACATAGACAAACACAATTTATTGTGTTGTCATGACAAATGAAGTTCTGTGTGTTTTGTATGTCACTTCTAGAAGCAGAGAATATTCACAGTCATAATAAAAAGTTCATAATTAAAAATTTTTTTTCAGAATATGGCATTTCTACAAAGGATCGAGTGTTCATTGTAAACAGACATAATGAATATCGTAAACTTATATCTAAGAATATGGTACCGAATCAACCTGGTGGTGTTGACTTGATGAAAATGGTGAGTGCTATTCTTTTATAAAAAATTTTCTAGACAATGAGCCTACCGCTCGTAATATGTCGACTCAACATTCTAATTTGATTATTCAATATATTCGTGAAACATTCAGCCGATAGGGCCAGAATATATGTCCTTCAAACACGGGGATTTATTTGTTCCGTTAATTTACGCCGATGACACGACACTGACCTCATTATACAGCACAAAAAATATTGGTTTGCATGCTGATGAAATTTTAGTTTCATTTCGAGAATGGTGTGAAATAAATGACCTTATACTCAATACCATCAAGACCGAGTGTATTATTTTTTCGCATGTAAATTCTTCTTCTTTCATACCGCCGATGTTGCATCACGATGGTGATATTAACGTACAGGATAGTGCCAAATTTCCCAGCTTACAGCTTGACTTACACCTTCAATGGAAGAGTCATGTTGATATTATGTCCGGAAAAATAAATAAGGCATTTTACTGTTTATTACCACTGAAATCTCAAATATCGTTTCAGACTTTCAGGATGGTGTATCTGTCTTGCTTTCAGGGCATTTGCAGTTATGCATTCATATTCTGGGGAAATGCCTCTACAAATGTAAATATTTTTTAATTACAAAAAAAAGTATTTCGTGTTATCTTAAATCTGAGATACAGAGAGTCTTGTAGGGGTAGTTTTAGGAAGCTTGGTGTGCTGACCATGCAAGAAATGTACGCTTTCAAACTGTTACAATTTGTGTGTAGGCATCCCGGTTACTTTGATACTTGAGGAACACAGAAATAGAAACTACACAAGACGAGTGATGTCATTTTTGTATCCTAGACATCTGTGACAGAGAAGAAACTGTCTCTACATGGGCATCAAACTGTTTAATTCTTTACCACGCAAAATTCAACAAATTACAGAACACAAAAATAATAGAACTCAAATTTTCAAAGTAATTATGGAATGTGAGCCCCCTTGATGAATTATTGGAGTATTGCAGGGTTGTATTATGATGAAGAATTATATTTTGTTTTGACCTGTTTTCTTTATTGTTGTTACACTATGTAATCAGCAATTCATGAAAATGAAATATATATATATATATATATATATATATATATATATATATATATATATATATATATATATATATATATATATATATATATATATATATATATATATATATATATATATATATATATATATATATATATATATATATATATATATATATATATATATATATATATATAAAGACAAACTAGTAGTAAATACTGAGACTGTTAATCGAAATATCGGAATATTGAAATATTTCGTTATTCACTTGTATGAATGATTGGTGAGACTAACTAGCTATCTTTTCTAGCTTTTTTTTAGTGATCTGGAGCGATTAGGCACGGGACTATTCTGACACATTGCAGACAAATTTCTGTTGTGTTCGAATGAAATGTCTACGAGGCCTCTACGTACTCCTATTAATGTTGTCATGGGTAGCAATTTGGAACCCTAGAAACAGTTTATACTTCTTTTCTCCGATAGAGGGAGCTCTCGTGAATGTTCACAAAGTGGTGTTCTTATCATTTGAATATAGGACCTGTGTGCGTTTTGAAAGTCGTCGGTTCTTGATTGATTGATTAAATAAGGACTGATGATTCATAATAATGATGAAACAATTGTAACCTATTATCATTCAACAAGATCGATGATTTTTCGAAGCGCACTGAATATTTACTCTCGAAAGTATATATATATATATATATATATATATATATATATATATATATATATATATATATATATATATATATATATATATATATATATATGCTTTCATATGGTGTTATTGCCTGTTAAAAATGTATGATGATTTCAATATTTTCATCAGTAACATTCTTGAAAAATCAGAAGGAATAGCCGCACTCGTGTTTTACAAATAAAATACAAGAATTACAATAAAGAATGAACTATATATCTAGCCTATTTTGCTACTCGTATAGTTACAATAGTTATTTAAAAATCGTATTTACTCTTTCTCACACTTCATTCTCATCTTCATATGTTCAAATAAAAATCGAAATGATAAATATAGATTTGTTCGACTGAAATTGAATTCTCGCTTAACTCTTGATGAAACATAATTAAATTTTAAATTAAATTAAACTCTTGGCTTAATGTTTCACGATTATATTCAACAATATGAATTTGTCAACATGTTTCGAGCGTGAGCCTCGAGCTCTGAGCGGAGTCTTGAAAATGAGCTCACGCTCGAAACATGTTGACAAATTGATATTGTTAAATGTAAATCGTGAAACATTGAGTCAAGAGTTTAATTTCATTTAGATTTGTTTACTCAATTTTTCAGAGGTATGATTCGTATTTGGCGATAAAGGCCCAACAAAGTGCCGATAAATGCCGTTATGATTATGACAGCAGCTGTCAAAACGATTCTCCAATAGGACAGAATTTATTCATGACAATGTCCGCTTCTTTCGAAGACAAGCCGAATTGGACAGAAGCATTGCATAGTTGGTTTTCCCAGCATGATTTATATCTATTTGGTGGATCAATACAAACACTAAATAGACACTATGTTCAGGTAAAGATATTTACAATAAAACAATATTTAGAATATTCTCATAATTTAATAAACATACGCATGACACGTTTCGAAATGCTACTTCTTTATCAAATGCTGAAATAACAATAGGTGTAATTTTACAAACTCAATACTTATCGCTACTCTCACAGAATATGCCAGGTATGTTCTATGATTTACCTAAAGTGAGGACCATAGAATACAACTTATGTTTAACAGAAAAAAAGAATCGTACCCTTGACATTTAACACAGAAAATCGGTTTCTTAAGTCAGGTATACCAACTAAGAATGTGGGAAAGATTCGAAATAATTATACAAATTGCGTATTTTTATTGAATTATGAAAAATTTCAAATATTTAGTCATTATGGATATTAATTTTCTCCAAGTTTCGGCCTCATCAATCATCAAATATATTTACTTTAAGAGGAACACATGGGAATTACTCAGTTATAGGCTGTGCCATTCGAATATCTGATTACTTGAATAATTTAATTAATGTTATCATTTCAAACTATCCCAGTTCAGAGAATATTTCTGTGAATTCCACAGTGGTTATTGCATCCCAATTTGTTTGTTTGGAATTGAACTGGTCGTTACTCAAAACGAATATAGTACAAAACTGAAAAGTTCTTGAATTTTCCAATTCAATGGATATAAATGTGCCTCTAGTATTAATATTTCAAATATTATGAAAGTTGACATCTCTCATTAGGGATGACGTTCTGATATCGTACAGATATCTTTCAGTTTGAATGTTAACCTCCATATCATCATATCGAAAAAGCTTCTTTGAATAGAGTTCTTTTTGATCACGAGTTTAGAATATTCAACTTCATACGTGTTTTGTTACGAAAAGAATTTACTAGATCGACGCCTAGATGGCAGTAGCAAAATCTCTATATTCAAACAAATATTGATTAATTTCACGCGCCATCTAGTTGAGAACAATGCTGATTGCTGATGAAAGTTTCAGATGAAGTGAAAGAAAATTAGGTTTTTCACTTGAATAAAATTCAAGTGATCAGAGAAATTCATCATATTTTTCTCGGCAAAAGATTTTAAGGGTTTCTTTCAATTTTCAGATGATATGGGCCAAAACAACAAGAATTGGATGCGGATACGTTGCATTTCCTTTGAAACGAGGCCACTTTATGTTTTATAGATACTACATCTGCAACTATTTACCAGGGTAAAATGGAAATTCGTTTTTGGTACTATGATTAATAATTATTTTCTAGTTTGAACCCAATTGACGTATATCCGTACAAAACAGAGGTTATGATGCCGAATACTCCTTGCTATGAACCTTGCAATTGAATGTTTGCTGCTGTTTCTTCGGAGTTTACGCCTCCATTCATAGTCTGATGGTATATTTAACTCCTATAAAGTAGTGTATCTAGTCGCAAATATAATTTTGAGAGTTTGGACTCTCAATTGTAGAGACGAAAAATTTTCATAAGCTTGTGTCATTACATTTATTGTTAATGTGATACAAGGTATTTGATATGGGTATTATTTTAATAGACGTAGAAATTAGTTTATTTTTGAGATGTTTATTATTTGCACTGCCAGCCAGAATACAAACACTCATTCAATTATCAGTGGATGGCCGAATCGAAAACACCTGGATTTAAGTGAATTTCAGACTCTTATGATGCGATTTTGTATATTCTTTATTTTCAATGTCGAAGTTGTGTACGTAAATCATCAATACCAATTATCTCACACATGAATTTTCAATATCAATGTGAATAAACTTTCGGAAGATTATGTCCAGATGGTGTTTGGTGGCACCGGAGATTTCCGTCCGATCTTCTGTGTGAAAATCTTCGAAATTACCGTACCATCATTGCAAAATGTGAGAAACATCACTATTATCAGTTGTTGGTTTCATTGTTATCAATATTCATTATTTATAAACAATATATATATATATATATATATATATATATATATATATATATATATATATATATTTTGAAAGTTTTAAGCATTAACAGGCTTTTTAATATGAAAAAGTTTATTTCTGTTGACGTTTCGTTGTTATATTACAACTTTGTCAAAACAAATGAATTTATTATTGATTAATTGATAATTAATGAATTAATTATCAATTAATTAATAATAAATTCATTTGTTTTGACAAAGTTGTAATATAACAACGAAACGTCAACAGAAATAAACTTTTTCATATTGAAAAAGCCTGTTAATGCTAAAAACTTTCAAAATAAATACCTCAAACAGGCAATAAATCAATTTCAAGAAATATATATATATATATATATATATATATATATATATATATATATATATATATATATATATATATATATATATATATATATATAAGAACGCTAAAACATTCATTCGAAAAATTGAAATTACCCAAAAGAATATTATAGAAGAGCTAGATATGTGACCGTGTACGATGTGATGCCTCCATTATCCTTCAAGGGATAAATGTTAGAGAAATATTGCAATCGATTCCACACCTGATGAAAGTGCGCGACAGGTGTTTCGTTCTGCGAGGAACTCGTCAGTCGCATAACGTCCATAGAAGTGCGGTAATGATTTCAATCCCCAAGCATCGTGTTATTACTCTAAGTGGAATACTGTCAAGTAATCAATACTTCATGATATCATCTATAAAAATCAATAGAAAACATTCCTCAGATCATAGGCACACCAAGCATCGAAAGTTCACATATCTTCTTTACCTGTAGGTATCTACTAAAGTGCAACGTCTATTTGACAAAAGACATCATAAGATGTTTTCAAATGTTAATAGTAGCGTTTGTTAGTTATAGAAAAGCTGTGAACGTTCGATGCTTGGTGTGTCTATGATCTGAAGGATGATTCTATTGATTCCTATAGATGGCATTGTGAAGTATTCATTACTTGACGGTTTTTCACTTGCAGTCATAAGGCGATCCTTGGGAATTGAAATCGTTGCCTTACCTCGATGGACGTGGTGCGACTGACGAGTTCCTTGCAGAACGAAACAGCTGTCTGGTACTTTCATCGGTGTGTCATTGATTTCAATATTTCTCTAACATTCATCCCTTGAAGGATAATGGAGGCATCACATCGCACACAATCACATATCTCTACTATAACATTCTTTTGGTTAATTTGAATTTTTCGAATAAGTGTGCAAGTGTTCTTTTTGTCAAATATTGAATTCAGTGCCATATGCACAATAACTTCATTTATTTTATATATATATATATATATATATATATATATATATATATATATATATATTTGGAATCGAAATTACACCACAAAAGTTTCAACCTCGACTGGAATACGAACTGTATATATATATATATATATATATATATATATATATATATATATATATATACATATACATATATAATGGTTCTAATTATGAGATATCATTATCTTTATCTTGTTTTCATCAGGCAATTAAAAATACAGCGAAAAAATTACCGAGAATAAAGCGTTCCCTCTCATGTATCTACAAACTGATAAGGTCAGGATGAATGTATTGTATCTATCATCCAAATTTTGGATTAACCATGATAATAACGGATCATTCCTCAAATAATCACCATATTTCATAACAATTCGGAAACATCCAAAGAAGCAGGCTTCACGCATTTCGTTACTTTTATCAATACCTTATACTACACAGGGTCAATATTGGAAAATTCATATTATCTATAAGGAGTGATGGATGAACACCTCACACAACCTTTCATTGCCTTTTCAGGTCATCACAGTATGTCATGACCTGAAAGGGCAAAGTATCTGTAAATCTTATCTATTCCATCCGACGACACGCCAAAAATATAAAGAACAATTATGAACGTCATCATGAGATGACGTTCATAAGATGAATTTATTTCTAGAAAGATACAGAACACAATCATCGAGTAACTAGCTTCCTAGAATGTTTGTTCCATTAATTTGCACTATATAGGACAGCCTTATATGGATAAAGTATATATTTTATCATATAACTACACGAACATGTACAATTTTCAGCACACTCATACTATTACTCATAAATATGTTTATTCCATAAACCACAAAGACTGAAAATCCGCGATTGCATTCAGATGTTCTTCTAATTGAAAGGCCCTGCAGGTTGGTAGGAAGTTCACCCTCTATGTTTCCACTGCAACAAACAAAATTTATGGACAATATTCTCCATGAATTGTACATTCACCTCAATTCACGTATCAATTCATGTATCATATATCAATTTCAATCGATAGTTTTCGAGAAATTCTAAAGAAGTGTTCCTAATTTCACGATAGATTTGGCAATGTTTTACTAAGAGTTGTGAATTGACATCACATAAAAAATTGCCAGTGTAAATTTGATTGTACACTGGCAAATATTCAAGCCTATACGACAAATTTACCCAATCAATATTCACTCTCAACCTGAATAAGCACTTAGAGGATCAATTTCAAGATGTGTAAACTTACGGAGGTCCATAGTTACATACATAAAGCGTGCAAAATCTGGTTTTTACTTGTTTTTCATTCCTTATAAACTCAGAAAGGCTGCAACCTACGAATTGTGTATCGCCCCATATCAGCTGAAATGAAAAATAAATCAGTCATAGAACTGCACTTCTCCAATGTGGAAATTTGTTAGCTTTACATATTCACAGAATGTTGCCAATGAACCACCTGATATGTTTTTGAGAAGGATGTACAGATATCAATCGAAAATGAATACTAATTCAATGCCCAAATTTTCACTTTGTAATTTCATCAAACAATAATAAAATTTATCAATATTATAGTTATTATAGAGACTTATAACAGTAATCTTTCCGAACGATTAGTGATTCGAGATCAAACGTTCAGCAAATATTTCTGAAAACAAACGTTTGTATCACCGATTATACAAATTTCACCCCACTTTTTTGATACACCTTAGTTCTCGTTGAGAAAATTTTTAATTCAAAAATAGAAAATTCATTATGAACGGTTATATATTTGTTGGGTTTAGCATTTCGAATGTTTATTTTCCTTATGAAGTAGGTTTCAAGCTCAACATGTTATACATTACAAGCTGCACGGTACGTGCTTCGCTATGTATAAAGTGAAATAATAAAAAAATTTAATTGAAGCATCAAATTCATTTATTCAAACAAAAAAATATTTCATTAATTGATAGCTATTTCAAAACTTAATCCAAACCATTTGGATAAACAAAATTTTTTGTTTCCCCATTTTGAGCATGAATAAACAACGGCTGGGGTACCGACTCTGGAACAGGCAACATAAAGTTGGCCATGTGAATAATATTTTCAGTACAGTTACAGGGTCAAGAGATCTATTTCGTGCATTACGTCACGCTGTGATACATTAGCTTCTGCGCGTTCATCAGCAGTCTGTGATCGTCGTAGCACGGCCACCTTTGATACAGGCCATGAAGAGCGTAGTTCCTCGGTGTTGCAAAATTGTGCACAGTTGTGTACTATTCTAGTCGGATGTTCCCAAGCTTTCAAGCATTATTTTAACTCTTTCTGTATATTGCAAACAAACAAGAAATATTATTAGTATTTATAATATATAGAATATTATATTAGGTATTGTGAGCACATATTTCTGCTACAGAAAACTCTGAAACATTTATTATTGCAAGAAAACAATGATGTTTTCGATAAAGCCCCACTGCGTAAAAAAACCTTTTATTAAACAGTGGAATTCATTTATGTGAAAAGTTTTCTAGTCAAATTCATTGAATTATTTGAGAGAATAGGAACCTTGAAAGAAACGCTGTAGGAATTACTCAAATTTAATTATTTACCTAGTATAAATAAATATTATATTTCTGATTAGCGCAACCAACAAAATACTTTATGGAAGTATTGAGCTTTCTTCGTTTATTTTTTGATTCAGTTTTCTCGTGTCCAGCTTCATTATTTTTTTTTTGTGTAGTCATTCAATAAGATATTCGAAGATATGGAACACAGCATGTTTAGAATATTTCCATTGTCTTCATCACATAAACAGCAACAATAAAAATCTTTCAAGGACTCATTGAATGACTCT
Source organism: Henosepilachna vigintioctopunctata (assembly GCA_030704895.1). Taxonomy (NCBI): domain Eukaryota; kingdom Metazoa; phylum Arthropoda; class Insecta; order Coleoptera; family Coccinellidae; genus Henosepilachna; species Henosepilachna vigintioctopunctata. Next base: position 1,515,687 of record JARQZJ010000073.1, on the reverse strand, counting down.
CTTAAAATAGTGAGATTACACAAAATTGCTTTCTGGTGTATAATATACAAAAAGGCCCGTTCGAGAGAAATACCATTAATAATTTTTTCGAATATGGCACATCTGTGAAATAAGACATTTTTAATTGAATCTGTAGGTATATTTAGTCCTCCCCGTTGCAAATAATCAGAATATTATAATTAAAATCATAGGTTCCAAAAACTCTGTTTTGAGGAAAGTTTAAATTTCGAAAGAATGTGTTATTGTTAGTTAGATTTGTGAATAGCGATCTGTTTATTCGATGGTTATCAGTAATAAATATGTTAGAAAATATACTTATAAAAACTCACCTATCCCAAGCTTGAAACTTACTGAATCATTTACGGAATAGCTATCCTCTACACTATATTTCACAAAAAATTATTTATAATGATGAGTACTCAAAACACAACACAAATTCGATTCGATTAAATCGGTACACACAAAACACTTCGTTTTCATAATTTAATGTTATGTTATCCACAAACTATCAACACTAGCACCTGAATAACACTTTAGAAAATTGATGAATAGAGGATTAGAACTGAAATCGTAAAATATTCAACTTCAAACTACGAAAGTCCTAAACAACACTAAACACTTCATTTTTTATAGTTTGATGTTGAGATTTCAACAAATTATCAATATCAACATTTGTATTACACTGTACACAATTGAAAAAGATAGAATTTATATATATATATATATATATATATATATATATATATATATATATATATATATATATTTTGCTAGCAATAAAATGGAACAGTAAATAATTTCAGTCAAAACTGCCTTGAATCGCTCGGTTTTCTGAAAAAATTACTATTCGAAAACTGGTTTTCTCAAATGTCGGTTTTTGTATAAACTCTAGTCAACACTGAAAAAAGTTTCAATTCGACAGCATTGAATTAATTGAAAGAATATTCAGAGAGGTGGGATTTGTCAAGGTCGCTCATACGTCAAACAAAGCCGTATTTCGAGTAAAGACGTTTTCAGGACAGTTTCATCGACAGATTGAATTTTACTAATGCTACTGACCTGCGTATAATGACCATTTTTGACATTTGGTTCATCTGGAAATCTGTATTTCTCATGTTCCTGAAACCAAACTTGTAAAGGTTTCTTCCAATCAGGCTTCCTCTTTCTGAAGGAACAAGTCCGGAATAAGTTTTGTCCAACACCATCCTTGAATTCAGCTTCGTATGAAAAATAATCAGAAGTATTATAATTTCAATATATTCTGAGTGAAAAGAATTCACAAGATTCACAAAGGACTGTATCAGAAAAAATTAACGTCAAATGAAAAATCTTTCTTCAAAGAAATCTGTTCAAATTTTGAAGATTCTCCTCATATGGAATATTAATATGTGTATTCAGCATAATTCCCACACATTTCAGTAGCTTGAAGATATATTTAATAGTTTTGGCGTTTACTTGATGTGAATCCATTATGATTGAATATACACTCAAATTCAAACACTTGAACTTATGATTTACACTTTATTGACTACATACCATGACGCAACAGAAAAATAACAACCAATTTTAAAAAAGAGGTATAAATATGAAGGCAATTTGAGATTTTATGAGTTTTGGGTTTTACCTAAGATATTCCATTCTGAAATCTTTTCTGCCGATTTATTTCCACTATTTCCCAGAAATCTAATTGACTACTTTTCTGTATATTATGTAAAATTTCGAAATTCGTATCCAAAGTAAGGTTCTCTGTTAATAAATGAGCATAATTCGAATTGCTTTTGTTATGCACAACAGAATGATATTATTCTGTTACCATCTGAAGAAGTCGTTTGAAACGACGAAAAGCGTCATGCTATGTAGTCAATAAAGTGTGAATCATGAGTTCAAGTATTTGAATTTAAGTTTATATTCAAGCTTACAGATATGTTTCACTATATTATTATTTCGGATTGAATTACAACAAACATATTTTTTGAAGATAAACATAAATTCAAACGCTAGATCATGATTTGCACTTTATTGACTACATAGCATGACTCGTTTCACTGTTACAAACGACTTCTTCAGATGCTAACAGAATAATATTATTCTTCAGATGCTTACTATTCTGACTTCTTCAGACGCTAACAGAATAATATTATTCTGTTAGCATCTGAAGAAGTCGTTGGTAACGGCAAAACGCGTCATGCTATGTAGTCAATAAAATGTAAATCATAATTTCAAGTATTTGAATTTAAGTTCATATTCAATTATAATGGATTTACATCGAGTAAACGCCATCACTATTGAACATATTTTTTGATGATATCCCGAGTGATATTTCAATGATAAAAAATATTTTGAAGAAGAGGAAATCAATTGAAAATTTTCATGAAGAAATCATTCAAAATTCCATTTATTCTAATTACAAGCTGATTCGAAACCAAAAAATAAATGATAATGACAAATTTTCTGCAATAATTTCGAAGACAGGTTTGGAAATTCTTCAATCACATGAAAGTGGAAAGGAGAGAAATTGTGAGATTCTTTGACATATTACCCTTCCTGAAAAATGAGGTATTTACCGTTTCAAATGTGAGCTCTGTTATATAATAAAGAAACAACGAATTTGAATACAACAAATAAAATTATTTTCATTGAATTGGTACTCACATATATTTACCCGAACGTGTTCAAAATTACACGTACTAGCAATTTTCAATGCTTCATTGGCCAACACAGGATGCCACTTCTGAAAACCCCCAATCAAATCACCAAAAATATATATAATTGGTTGAAAACTCAGGACATCGAAGTTCAAAATATTAATATTCAATTCAAATTGTGTTTTTGTTATTTTTCATTAATCTTTCAACCATATATAAGATTTCATTATGTCATCTCACCAGCATTTTAATACTTCCAAATTCTGCTTGAGGTTGATTCTCAATTTCACCCCTCAGTAGCTTCTGTCGATACCCATTATGTAAATTCAAGATCAGATTAGGCGGTACTGTCGTTTCATTTCCTGAAAATACCCAATTGTAATCTGAATATATCATGGTTCATTTACTCACCCTTGTTTGTCAGTTTGTATTTATATGTTCCGTAAGTCTCTATGATCCTTGACAACAAAATAAGATAAATTAAATTACTCAGATATACCTTCCCCATTGGTAGCTGAACAAGTGATACAAATCGGTTATTGGAAGGTATAAATATAGAAATCGTGTTTTAAAGGAACTATAATGATCAACAAATGGAATGAACCATTTTCCCAATGATATGAGATTAAAGTCGGTTGGTTAAAGTCGAAACTTTGTGTGAATTAATTTGGTATTCCACAAATTTCATCAGATCTTTGCTAAGCATACAGAAAACGAATTGATTCAATTCTCAAACTGGCATCATGTTTTTCACAAACCATGTATACCATTGAAAGATAAATCACCAGCTTTCTAGTTTAACTGGAATAATGAAATCTCGAGACTATCGACAGATTCCGTGATTTAGTTGAAGAAAATGAATCTGTTCGACGAATTATATTTGAAAGTGACAGGCTTTCAAAGAATCATCATTCACAGAAACGTTATTAATTGCCACTTGGTTTCTGTGATCTATTGGGCTTGCAAAAAGAACGCTGTAAGGTAGCCTATATCAGAAACATACGTATGAAATTCTTTAAATGAACTATCATCCATAGAAATTCACAGAAGACTGTAGAATACTGTGAACAACTTCAAAGATAGTTTTATTTTTGTTTTGATCATTTTAAACTCATAGGAGAGCACATCGTTGTTACTGTTCATCAGGCGAATAATCGGAGATATAACTGTACCAGTTGATCCACAGGTAGATTAGACTTAGCTCAATTAAAGAGATCCAATTAAACAAGATCATCAACATTCCAATGATGACATATTCTTCATCGACCTAGATCTACTCAGCAAAAAGACACATTCAGAAGCTTTAATCATGCAGATCAAGTTACTGTCCACCCACGCTTGTAGTAATCGAGTATTAGAACTCTCAGATATTCTGCAACCTTAGAATGCCTAATGTCATGCACCCCATAAGAGAAACAACAGTGAGAAGTTGGCAGTATTTCCATAAAATTCAACCACTCCTTAGCAGCGTTATGAAGTTATGGTAAATGTCTGAAGGAAAGACGAAATGTCTACGTTAGTGCGTAGAACAGACTAGGATTGTCGTTAAGTCAAGTCAAGCATACTAATCATATAATTCATCAAGTTTCAAGTGCAATGAAGTTCATACCAAAGTTGAATTCTCCATGAAACAAATTGCCTATGTTTGAGTATTAATAATAATGATAATAAGTTCTTTATTCTCAACAGGTGTGATACCCAATTAAACAAAACAATAACATATTATATAGTTGAATACTAACAAAACAATTAAAATGAAAGAGATATAACAGAGAGCTCAATATAATCTAAACAAACTAAAAAAGTAGCTAATAACTGAATAATAGCATTTAATGAAATAGTGCAAAGAACTCAATCTAAATCAAATCATTTTAGTCAATTCCTTCGTTCACATAACTCCTAATAATAACTTTTATGGAGTCAAAGTGAATGTCACAATTACTGGAAACTCTATTGAAAGTAGACTCCATAAACCAAATGGTGGATTGTATTAGGGAGTTAGTCCTTGGAGATTCTAGGTGAAATGATTCTGTATTACGAGAATTTTGCATAGAAATTTTAGCGGACAAGAGAGGAGGACAATCAATACTATTGTGCAGTAATTTGTGCAAAAATTTGAGTGATAAAGTTTCTCTCATACTCTGCAATGGGATTAAACTAAATTGACTCAATTCGATCTCTTTTCCTTTCGAAAGGGACAACATTGCACTTTGATACATTCAAACTCAAATAATTGTTCTCACACCAACTAGCAACATGGTCCAGCGCAAGCTGAAATTTAACACATTTGTCCTGTGATCTAATTTCATGATATAGCTTCAAATCGTTTGCGAACATCAAATGTGGAGAGTGAATGTTATCCATCAGATCATTAACGAACAGAAGAAATAACAGTCGTCCAAGATTAGACCCTTGAGGTATTCCAGAGGTAGGTATGAACTCAGGCGACTGTATACCCTCCAGATGTACGAATTGACTTCGGTGAACCAGGTAAGAATGAAATAGCTTGGTGAGGCTATCAGAGAATTCAAATTTGTTGCGTAATTTCTGTACCAGGAGTGCAGGAGCAACTTTATCAAAAGCTTTCTCAAAATCTGTGTAAATCCCATCAACTTGACAGGTGGACTCGAGTACTACAGAAATGTACTGAGAAAATGGATTGATTGAACAAGATCTCATTGACATGAATTCATGTTACTCAATCTTGATGCTGTTTCTGGCGGCTGGATATATAGCATTATAGACTACAATTTCAAAAAATTTGGAAAAGTTTGATTAGATGGATATTGGCCTGTAGTTGTTCACAACAGAAGAATTACGTTTTTTCAATACAGGTACTATCTTGGTTGATTTCCATATTTTAGTAAAAGTGGCTTTGCTTATTATGAGAATAAATATATGTGTTAATGGAACCGAAAGTACATAAATATAATATTCAGAATAAAACTGAGTATTTCATCAGGACCAGGCGTAAGTTTATTAGAGAGTTTCTTGGCGGTAATAATAATTCAAAATATTGAAGTTAGTGTTCCGAAATTCTCTGAAAGATGACGTGTTTTTGTACAATAAATCGAATGTATTGTAAAGAAAATTTATTTTTGAGATAAGGTGTCACGAAGGGATAGATCACTGGGCATAAGTCGCGAATATTAATTACTAACTTCAAGAACTTGAATTTTGAGTTAGTATCCCACGTTGAGGTATTATTCAAGGATCTATTCGCTAGTCTATGCAATTGTTTTCTGTAGGACTCTAAAAGAAAATCATCTTTCTGATTGTGTGAGGTATCTTTAGTCTTTATACACATATTATTTCAATCAGTGTAATCAGTATTTTTTAGGAAAGAACAATTTTAGAATTTCTCAGAAAATCTTTCGCAGAAAATCTGACATAAATTTGTTATTTCATTTGAGCACTCAGTTGTGTATGTAGTGGGGACTAAATCTTAGGTATAAAGACACTAAACGAAAATTTGAATATATGTGTTTATTACTGAAAACGTGTTGTTTGGAATGCAGATTAGATAAAACAGTATTGGGCCCTTCATGAATAAATTCCAGTTTTTGAATAAATACGTTCCAAGTGAGTAAATGCTCGTTTTATTCGAATTAAAATGATTCAAATGATTTTTTGAACAGTTTATATAGAGAAACGTGCGAAAAAGATACTCTCGGGTGTCATTTCACAGACTCATAAGGTCACGTACAAATTGCATTTTTTTAAGAGAGCACGATTCACATGGTACACATCGACTTAGTAATAATATTATGAACATGGAATATCAGGAAATGAATATGAGAGGTACGTACTATAATAATATTTTCTTAGTGACTAAAATATTGCAGACTTGTTTTGATCTGCAATGTATTATCACAATTTCATCAAATATTGTGAGGATTATTCAAGAGCTGATTGATTTTCATATAGAAAAGTAATCATTATAGAATTTGAATATAAAAATCATGCAGTGGATCTTCGAAAATTGCAAAACATTTTATTATGATAGGATTTAAGGAAGTCCAATCAATTGGATGAAGACAATCTAATTCAACTGGAACCCTTTTTGTAATATCAAATTATATTTACTGAGAATTTATAAATAACATTAAATTTCTCATCCGATTACGCGAAATGAATAGTAACGGCGCGCCATCTATTAGGAGGTAGTCTAACATCTTCCTTTTCTATCGAATCATACAAAAATCCATTCGCCTTCATTCCTCAAAAAGCAGTTTTGAAACAGTAAGCCATTTGTAATTCATATTGATATAGTGATCACCAACTCAAATTCAAGTTGTTTTCTGTAAAATTTCAATTCCGATTTTATCTATACAGTGTTAAAATGCTTCCTGGAATTTGTCATTTATTAATAATGTGTAGTTGAGCTTGAATCTAACAGATGTCACTTAAGGATGACTCATTCGGAATAATATTACTTGTTTCCTTCAAAGAAATTTCACTCATCCAAGCAGAAATCGCTGACGTCTTTGACGGAAAAGGGCCTCTAATATCCCTTGAAGAATAAATGAACTTATCATCAATTAAATGATTTGAGCAAACAGTAGTGAAAGTGGAGAACTCGAAGATGGTGCTGTTGACAAGATATTCCGAATCTCACTAAAATGACAGGATCCAAGTACATTGACGATAATCTGACATAAGAATGTTTTACAAGAGTGTATCAACTGTTCTTTTCCATTTCTTGGCCATCGTGGATATAGATGATCTCATTTGTTTATAATTTAATGTATGTTCACTTATTGGAAATGAAGTGTGTAAGTGTACGAACGAGAATTATGCATTGAATAATCCATTCTTCATGAATTATTTGCTGCATAGACCAATACCGTTAGTAGTAGGAGATTGAGCTTGAATGAAGGGATCATAAGTGAAACAAACTTTTTGAGACCCGTCAGGGACCTTTTTTTGCGAGGAAAAAATAGTGAGACGTTAGGCTGGACATACATATTGAGTTGAATGTAGATTAACGTCATGAATAAAATTCATTATGCCAATGAGAAATGTTCAAAATATTATTTATTAATTGTCCTGGAATTAAGAAAAGGGAGCAGTGAAGGAGGTTGGTGTTGAGCATTACACAAACATTGTTAACAAATAATAAGAGTAATGTTATGGAGGGTTAATCGAAATAAACGGTTGACTTTTCAATTATATCCACTTATTTACTTCGTCGCAAACCTTGATATTTCAAGAATCATCAGAAACCTACCTAAAAGTTCAATCAATTTATATACGAAGTTAAACGAAAATATGTTCATGAAACGACTGCGGCAATTATGTTGAAAAGAACCCGTGTCAAGATATGCCCTCTGGTATTAAATCAATATTCATCTCGGAAAATCTCATATTCTTTACAAGAAAAAGCTGGAGATTGCTATTCACATAACCTCCAGACTTTTAACGATATTTCAAGAGCCAGGAAGCAAAACATCGCCAAACAAAGTGCATTAAGTATTTCCGGCGGATCTTTCAGCAATCTTGTAACACAGAATTTTTTCCTTGTTCAAACAAGCATGCGATAGAGCGACATGTTTGGCAAACACAAGAAAGAGATTAATGAAAAAGCTTTGTTGTTGAGTTGAAGGCAGATATGTACGTGTAAATATAAAAACGTTTCACCTAACATCCGTATACAATAAAGCTAAACGCCCGCAGTGTTTTTCCGAAACAGAGGCGTAGCCATTAAATTTGAATTTGCTGCCTTGTTGCTGAAAATAAATACGGAATGGGATATTGTATAAGCGGGACAATCAACATTCTCTTCGTCAATTGAAATACGAATTGAAATATTCTTTATCGCAAGTACTTAAACTACGTTATCAAAAATCTTTTTTGAACTTTCAGAAGGTAATGCTCAATGTTCTGAAACTTATGGGTGATTTATAGATATCATTGGAGAGAGTATGTTGATATAGTTTCAGGTAATCACCAGGAGGGCAACGTTCCTCTCAGAATAGCTAATCTGAAAACACCACATTGAGTATCTTCCATACACGCTACCACTTTTTCATCGTCTGCCATCGTATGGTTAGGCCCATCATGTATCTCTATATTCCGCTGGGTTGTTCGAAGCTTCCTTTAGTGAGCAGATTTCAGGATCCAAGTTTCGATGGCGTAGGTCATCGCTGGTAATACGAATTGGTCAAACACTTTCCTCTTTGAAGATAATTGCATATCTGATTTAAAGATGTGCGTCAGGCGGCCAACTATACCTCACGCTGTTCTGGTTAAGTGTTAAGTTTTTCAGGTTGGCGGCACTGGTTTGGTAATAGCACCCAAACGTAATCTGCCAAAGTGAAAAGTTTTCAGTATACTCTGCCATTTCATCATGGAAAGACCTACAAGCGAGCAACGATTGCAAATTGCTGAAATTTTTTATCAAAATTCGTGCTCTGTATAAAATGAAAATCGTTTTTTACGACCATAATATGGTCGTCATAATCGACGTGGTGAAACAACAATTCGTGCTGTTATCACCAAATTTCGCACAAAGTTTACTTTGTTGGTCATTAAACAATTGTCTCGCATGCGTACATTGCGTACTGAAGAGAATATTGCAACCGTAGCGTACAGCGTTGATGAGGATCGTGAAATGTCAATTCGTCGCCGTTCGCAGCAATTGGGCATGTGTTACTCAACCACATGAAAAATTTTACGTGTTGATTTGGATTTGAAAGCCTATAAAATTCAACTTCTGCAAGAATTGAAGCCGAATGGCCTACCACGACGTCTAATTTTTGGGAAAGGGCCTTAGAACAGCTCAAAGAAAATCGAGTGATGAACATCCACATGCCATACAAGAATTACCGATGCATCCCGAAAAAACGACATTTTGGTGTGGTTTATGGGCTGGTGGCATCAAAGGTCCATTTTTCTTCAAAGACGTCTGTGAAAGAAACGTTACCGTCAACGTTTGGCGGACGATATCGAGCCATGATACGCAACTTCATTTTGGCTCAGTTGGCCGAGTTGAACTTGGTTGACACGTGATTTCATCAAGACGATACCACATGCCACACAGCTCGTGAAACAATGGGCATGTTGAAGGATGAGTTTGGTGAGCACCTCATCTCTCGGGCCAATGGGCCTGTGAATTGGCTGCTAAGGTTATGCGATTTGACGCCTCTGGATTATTTGTTGTGGGGTTATGTGAAGTCGTTAGTGTATGTCGACAAGCCGAACATAATTAAAGCCTTACAGGATAACATTACACGCGTAATTTGTGAGAAACAGGCTGAAATGCACGAAAAAGTGACGCAAAATTAGACCTTCCGAATGGACCATTTGATACGGAGCCGCGGACAATATTCACATAAAGTTATAATAAAACAATCGTTAAACTGATTTACACATATATTGAAAATAAAACTGCATGACGTACGTTTCGATGAGATTCACCTTTTTCAAATGCTACGTGCAGACTAATATGACTAATCATTAGTCTGCACGTAGCATTTGAAAAAGGTGAATCTCATCGAAACGTACGTCATGCAGTATTATTTTTAATAGATGTATAAATCAGTTTAACAATTGTTTTATCGATTTACATCAAGTATCGGCCTCATCAATTATTAACATAAAGTTATCTTCAAAATGTAAATGGCAAAGGCCAAGTTATCAACTTCAATGAAAATTTTAAATATATGATGCAAATTGAGTGTTTTATTCGATTTAAAAAAAACATTACGCTTACAAAATCACCCATTATATATATATATATATATATATATATATATATATATATATATATATATATATATATATATATATACAAACAACTTATTTCATATTTGGTACTCAATTAGCAACTGAAAGGGCGAAAGTCTAAATCAAACGCCAATTGATCGTAATCTTAACGAGTTCCAATCAATATGAAAACCTAAAATTAAGAAATCTTCTACTCAATCTAATGAAAATCAAGGAAAGAACTGATGTCAACACATTGCCCTACTTTTCTAATTGGAAAATGGTGTATTGAAGTTTGCTAGTGCTAGAATCCATTATAGAATTGGAAAGTTGTGAAAGTGCATTAGATTCAAGAGAGGAAGAAATTCGTCTTTTCAAACTCTGAAACTCAATCAAATAAAACCTGCAAATATTTTATCAAAATCCAGCTTCATTACGACAAGGTTTCTTCATTGGAGACATTATCCGTCTATTGAAGATTTGAGACAAAATTACAGAATTCAAAGCTTCTTGAAGAGAAGTTATCAGATTTCCTAAAAATAATATTCAATTCTGCATTAACTTGAATAATGTTCCACATACAAAAGTGAAGTTTGTTATTTATTTATTCAAATTTACTTGTCTCGACTACTTGGTCATTGACACATGGTACAATTTTCACAATTTCATGTAATACTGTTAATGCTACAGATACTTAAATATAATTGACAATTTAATTGTAGTTGAATTAGATGGAACTGTTATTTTTTCTACATGTGTAAGCTACACAAGGTTGTATAAACCACATTTCTCGATAAATTTTAGTGTCTTCGATTTGGGCCGCTGTGCTCAGAATGTCTGTGATGTTGTTTTTTAGTCCTAGTTGGTTAAGAACTGCCTCATTTTTTGACACCAGATGTCATTATTATATTACCACAGTATTCGCACTTGGGTTGTTCGCCTGATGTCATCAAATAACTGTGGGTCAGTTTCGTATGACCTATTCTTAGTCTCCTAGCTACTATTTTGTCTTGTCTATTCAGGGTTAATCTCGTTTCTTTTTGAATTTCAGTTTGAATTTTGTGCAACTTACTGGTATCATTTTCCCAATGAACTTGCCATTCCTTAATGATTCTATGTTTTATTGATTGAATTAGATCTGTATGAACCACAACGTTTGTAACATTAAGATCTGAGGATTTTGCAAGCTTCGCGGTTTGGTCCGCTGCTTCATTTCCTGGGATTCCCACATGAGATGGAATCCATATGATGGTGGTAGAAATGTTTCTGTTGTTTTCCAGATCGTGGCATTTTTCTTGGATTTTTTGTACCAGTGGGTTTTTCGAATAAATGTCAGCTATAGATTGTAGGGAGGAAAGGGAGTCTGTGACTACTGCAACCTTGTGTCCTATTATGATATGACTGAGAAGAGATCTATAGATGTCAAATAATTCAGCAGTGTGTATGCTACAGTTATTCGAGTTTAGGATTCAGTTGTATTTTGTTCCCTTATAATCGAGCAAGCTACCCCATATTCATCTTTAGACGCGTCTGTATATCTAATATCATCAAATGTTTCGTTGCTCATCATTTCTCTGGATGATTACTTCAGTTTATCAGGTGTTTCGTGTTTATTATATCTGTGCAGTTTTACGTTCAGTCTTGGTTGATGTCTGATCCAAGGTGCATTTTCTGACGGAGTTGTTGGAATGACAGAAATTTGGTCTGGTGGTTCCTGATGCATTCTAATAATTTGCGGGATCGAATACAGTGTCATTGAATGTATGTTTTCGAAAGTCTTTGCTGTTTCGATCAGATGGTGGATGGGGTGGTTCGGGATAGCTTTGGAGCCATGTGTAAGAAGAATTTGTTTTCGACAGAGGTCTAGTGGGAGTTCATGTGCTTCAACATGTAGGCTTGTAGATGGGCTGGATCGTAGTGCACCAAAAGAGATTCGCGGGGCTTTGTTAGGTACTGTATTTAGCAGCTCCATATTGGTTTTTCTTGTAGTCGAGTAGATTATGCATCCGTGGTCTAATCGAGATCGAATGAGTGATCTGTAAATCCTTGAAGGTTATTAATAGTCCAAGCAACGGGGGGCAACTAATAAGGGATTTTTGACATTATTTATTTCAGCAAACCGACTGTGCCATTAGAAGAAAGGTACTTTATTCTTTATTTTTGTTATAATTTGGACAAGCAAACACAAATAATAAATTTTTTCTTGACAATTTATACCGAAAAATCGCCTTTTTCTTTAGTTCATTATTTATGACATCAAAAGTAATTATGAAAACTCAATGAATACAATAGACATATTTTAGGCGATTCAATAACAAACAAAATGAGCCGTCACTCGACCCGATCGAATCATTGAAAGAGGAGAAAATTTGAATAAACTCGCAAATTTATTGTTTATTTAACTAATTAATCACTTTTAATTTTTATCTTTCCTGGCTGCGATTCGGTGGAAAAGTAACAATCTTGGCACTCTTCAATTTGGAAGAAAATGAACAATGGTGGCATAATAATTTTTTGCGTAATTGGCGGTAATAATAAATCAATGCGATTAATTGAAAAATGTCTGAATGCCACATGAATCGTCCAATTTGGTTTGCTGAAACGGATTTCGAAAACATAAGCCAAGTACAACAAAATGAATATCTTAAATTCTTGAATTCCCAGTCCTCTGCGTCCCTTACGAGCGCTTGGCCGTTCGGAGTCATATTTGAATCTTTTTTTCGTATCGAAATATTTTTTCAGAAATTCAGGATATGCATTTTGTTGTGATTTGCTTATATTTCCAAAATCCGTTCAATCCGTTGGCTTAATTGCAAAATCCAGCTATTTTGCAATTAAGCCAACTGATTTATTGGAACCGCCAATTACGCAAAAAATTATTATGCCACCATTGTCCATTCTTTTCCAACTTGAATAATGCTAAGATTCTCACTTTCCCCAAATCTCACCCAGGTAAGATGAAATTAACGAAGTAATTAATCAGTAAAATGAACAAAAAATTTCCGAGTTTCTCCAAATTTCCTCCGCTTCTAATAATTCAATCGGGTCGAGTGACGGCTCATTTTCTTCGTTATTGAATCGCCTACAATATATTTTTTGATATCATTGAGTTTGCATAAATACTTTTAATGTTATAAATAAAAAAGTGAAAAACATTTGAATTTTTGTATGAATCGTCAATAAAAAATTTATTTTCGGTATTTTCTTGTCCAAATTATAACGAAAATAAAGCATGAAGTATCTTTGTTCTGATGGTACTAATGGAAATAAATGTCATAAAAAATTCTCTGTTGCTTGGCCTATAAATTCGATGTGAACAATCTCCCTAATCAAAAACTGATATTTGAAACTTTATGCAATTTATTCAGATAAGTTATTCGACGCAAATATTTTCAGATGATGAAAGAACATTCAGTTGGTCTGATAACCTAGTTAGGTCAAAGTTTATTATGACCTGTTGGCCGAGTTTTACGTTATTTGTGTTTCGTTCAGCTATCGAATTATAGGATTACGTTTTTGAATGAGTAAACTGCTTGCTATATATTGTATTTCGTCAGGAAACTCATCTATCTAATGAAAAATAAGAAGATATTTTGAGCTACTGTATTTGACGTATCAACAATCATAAATAAAATAATAGACATTGTTGAAATTGAACTAGTGCATATTCAATATTCATCAAAAACAGGGTAGTATTTCAGGTAATAAAAGTTCTAGAATATCTTAATATAATATTATATTAAGATAAATAGGACTGAGAAGGAATATAATAATATAACAATATATAATAATGTAATTTATTGAGAAATATTCATTCAATTTAACCAATACTTACAACTTAGAAAAATGCTCACAAAAGTACTCATTTCAGTTTTGAGTATGATTTTCCATTCAGCCCTCGAATAGAAATATCGAAAATTGGAAGCAGCTGCGACACGTGTTTTGAGCTTATTGGTTCTACTCAGAACGGCGTAACCACGTTTGACGTGAGATTTATGAAAAGGAAGAGGTAAATTCTTTCATGCGTTGTTCACATTCTTGGCTGAATATTCCGTAAAGAATGAAATTGGATAAATAAAGGATAAATAGGTTGCCGCATTGGCGAAGCGTTGATGGAATCCCCCAACTCGGAGAGTTCGTCTGGACGTCTGACAGTGGTGACTTCCTTTACAGAAGTGTTCTCCTGTTGTTGTCTCTATCTCTAGGTTCGTACACCTGAAGTTCTGACTACGTGAAGAGATGTAATTGCATTTTCGCCTGAGTTTAATTCAATAATTGAACATATTATAATAATATTAATATTAATAATAATAATAATAATAATAATAATAATAATAATAATAATAATAATAATAATAATAATAATAATAATAATAATAATAATAATAATAATAATAATAATAATAATAATAATAATAATAATAATAATAATAATAATAATAATAATAATAATAATAATAATAATAATAATAATAATAATAATAATAATAATAATAATAATGATAATGATAAAGATAAAAATAATAATAATGATAATATTAATAATAATAATCCGAAACTACGAACATTTCGAACATTTTCATGACCGCAGTCGGCACTCAAACCTACATAAAGCGGTCTGTGAAGCAGACACAGAGTACATGCCGCTGAATCTACACAGTCTACTTCCACACCAAAATGAATACTTTGAAACTGCAGAGGAAAAAATAAATCTGTGGAAAAGTAGAGTCCCGCATGGACGGCATGCTCGGAATCTTGAGAGGCCGAATGTCGATAAAACGAAGTCGAACGCTTGGCTCAAGATTCAAGGAAACAGATCAAGGTGATCTGTTTCCAGAAACTGCAGGATTCATGCCAACTATCCAGGATCAGGTGATTAATACCAACAACTACAAGAAATATACTATAAAAGATAAAACTGCAGTTGACTACAAATGCAGAAAATTCCAGGAAAATATTGAAAACATTCAACACATCACTGGAGGCTGCACATCTCTTGCTCAAAACGAGTAGCTTGCATAGTCCATCAAACCCTAGCTGTGAAGAGCAGACTGTTGACAAAAGATATAACACCTAACTATAAATATAAACCACAGTCAGTGCTAGAGAACAGCAATTACAAAATATATTATGATCGAACTATCATTACAGACCACACGATACATAATAATAGACCAGTCATAGTTCTTTTGAACAAAATCAACAAGAAAGCCTACCTGATGGACAAAGCAATACCTAACACTCACAACTTGATTAACACCATTTGAGAAAAAATAAAGAAATATAAGAACCTGAAGTGTGAGATATAGACGTAGTATGAGGGAAATAGATGCGGCTTACCTAAGTTCACTTGCGATATCAACAACCCGTGTAGTTCCAAAAATGCTAAACGAACATCTTACGAAGCTGAACTTAGACACTGCATATAAAGATGCAAAAAGTTGTGGTGCTGAACACATGTCACAAAGTCAGAAAATTCCTGCAAGGATACAGTAACCGACAGATTGTTGAGTTGCGTATGTTTAGCCCCTCAATTCAACTCTGAAACCAGTGACAGAGCTGAGAAGAAGATTCTTTATGTTCAATGAAATATGATTCGAGAAAAGATTGGACTTCTATCGATTTGCTATTTATCCGTGTCCTTGGTTTATTCACAAAAATACCGAAATAGAAAGTACCCCCTCACTTGCAACCGAACTAGGCTTAATCGTTTTCAAAGCCTGATTTAATAATTCAAAATTTTTTGTCTTTTTATCTGTGACTTCCAGGCCCAAAAACCATTTTCTTAGAATTTGAGTAGAGGATGTCACATTTTCCGGTTCCCTTGAATATTTATCAATTGCCACTTCGATAGCATTTTTCAATGAAATATTGTCTGGATCTTGAATATCGCTTTCATCACGTTCTTGAATATCACATTCTCACCCTGTAGAGTGAACTTTATATAATCTTGATAATATTTGTCCGGATAACTTAATAATGCCACTTTTCGTGTTATTTAAGTGTTATTTATACATTGAAAATCGATATTTTCTACTAAAAAAACGTTTTTCGAATTTCATAATTTTCTCCTAAAAACAGGTTTTTAAAAATCGACAAACCCTAGAAATGACAGTCTAGGAATATCTGAGACAAATGGATCTAATCTATCTAATATTCATTGAAAACTGCAAAAAAGAACTAGCTAGGAAAAATTTTTTTTATATCAATCGAAAATATGGATTTCTATCAAGATAATTATTCGCTTTTAGCCGGTCTCCGTAGCTTAGTCGGTAGAACTCCCGACTTTGGTGCGGTAGAACTCGGGTCGAGCCCCGCTGAAGGCATGGGTGTTTGTGTTTGTCTATGATTTAAGTAGTTTTGAATAATGTAAAATGCTGAATAATGTACATCGATTACAAGCTCAATGGCCGTTCGGAACCGGCGTTAAACTGTAGGTCCACTGAATTATTATTATTCGCTTTTCTGGTAAAAAACGTCTACGTTGGAAGAAATTCTCAGAAGATCTTCAACTCATATATCGAAATATTGGAAGAAAACACAAACTTACCGAGTAACTAATTCGAAATGTATACATTAAACGAAAAAAGTATCAATGCATTCGCTGAAATATACTGCTCAATACTCTTGTAATACAATGCTCAACATACAACAAGCTTTTCACATTCTGTGGGAGCTATTTAGTTCACTATTTTGGATAATATAATTCAGAATACTATGCTAAATCTCAGGAAAACTGTTCAACGCACTCGATAAATTTTTCAGGCCATTTTCTCATTTTCAAAAACAGATGAACTCAAGTGTATTTTCGTGGATTAAGTCGACTGCTTGAAATTTTTTTGAACTCAAATTTGTCTTCTCCCAATTTTGAGTCCTAATTTGTGTTCCAAAAATTTGAGAAAAATTTTTATTACTAATGAAACTTATGATGATTAAACGCAAAGTTGACCATGAACATTACTCTCCCATTATATTTTTAACAATGATATTCAACATTACTCAGAATTTAAACCCACAAAGCATATACTCGATTAATCTATAAGGTACGTAGATTATTCAAGCTTTTGGTGAATTGTTGAAGACGTATATGTTTGTGATCTGACTTAATAGCAGCTAGTGTAGTTGAACTCCTCTCTCAGATATAAGTGGTAATTACTATTTGTGTAATTTATTATCGCCAATACGAAAATATACGTTGTCAATTAACGGATATCTTATTTTGTCACGTTACGCGATTCCGTCTAACGATTTTATTTCATTCGCTACTTGGGATATCAATTCCAATTGTTTTTCACTTAGAAAAGTGCAGTGTTGTGGTTAAATAATTGCCTTTAGATTTTGTTCAAATTGGGTAAGTGAATCATTTTAATAGAAGGATATTTAGAGAATCTTTGTGAGGTGTTACATATAGTATTCATAGAAATTGCTACTTCTATGTAACAATGAATTACTTGCCATTATTGGTTTAGATTACTCTACTTTGAGATATTGATTATTGATATGAATTAGTTGTGTCTTACATTCTTCAATGGAATGTAAAACTTGCGTAATATTGGCAAAATTGTTTCCTCTGTTTCATTTGTGATCTTTATTCAGCTCAATTGATTGAACTACATGAAACAAATCGAAATTTAATGAAAATCATCAACATTGATCGAAGTTACGTAATATTTTCTGAAATAATTAAATTGGACACTATTCAATTGAATCAATTGAGAAAAATCTGAAAATTTTCGAATCCAGAATTAATTTTTTGTTGAACTTTTCCTCCAATCAAATGTTAAACTTGCGTAGTATTCGAGAAAATTTTTTTCCTTGTTTCATCTGCTTTCTATATTCAGCTAAAGATGAATCATGTGGTTGATAAATCACATGAAATAAATCGAAACTCAATGTGAACCATCAACGTTGAACTGAAGTTGAGAAGTCTCTTCTAAATCAATTGAATTCGACACTATTCAATTTAATCAATTGAGAAAAACCTGAAAATTTTTGAATCCAAGAATGATGACAAAGATTAGAATAATTTATCTGAAACCAAGAAATATTTTCCAGGTGTCTTTGGGTATAGAAAACTACTCATATATGCCCAATAAGAAATAAAATATCAGGTATTGAAATTAATTATACGTATTCTCTTCTTTTCACCTGCTTTCACTTTCAGAATATAATTCTATCCTTCCATAAAATTTTCATTTGAAACAAGTCTTCATCAATTGATTCACCTGAATAATAAATTGCCACATTTTCCGATTATATAATAATGAATAAAATGCTTTTGTGCATGTATCGTTATCAAACAGAGGAAAAGGTTAGAAATAGAGCGATTTTCCAGAATTTCCTAACCAAAACAAGTAAGTTACTTATATTAGTCCACAAGCACATCACTTATACTTTAAAAGATAAGATTGTATTATTCAATAAATATATTTTTTCCTGCAATCAATTTCCAAAATCTCGAGTTGGAAGACCTTGAAATCATAAATTTTCAGAAACGAATGAATATAAATTGTTTTCAATTTGAATACGCGACAAATTGATCGAGGTCAAAACATAGACTTGCGAAAATACACTCAACTCACTTTACAGATGAAAATTTATATTTTGAACAAAGAAGTGCGAAAAACAAATTGAAATGAAAATAAAAAGTGAATTTTGTGCTGGAGAATATGTCTAAGTACTTTCAAGGTTTTTCACGTGACTTCAGACAAAAGCGATGTAATTCGATTTAGCTGTACCTCACATCTACTTCATCAAGTTAATAAACTGGATGTTATACAATATCACGAAATTAATTTCATGAGTACTAACCTTCGTTACCAACAAAGCACATCTCAAACGAGAATCGATCCGAATCATGTTCAGAAACACAAGAAAGCGTATACAATCTAATTAACTGATAGAACGTAAGATAAATGTTTTCATGAAAACACAATATCGCTAGTATGATCCGCAAATTTTCATACAACAAACGTTTCACAGAAAAAGTTCACAATAACTAAGAATTAGTTTTACCAGTTTTTATTTCTACTTTTTTGTTGAAATTTGAATATTTGTCAAATTTATTAGGGCTGATGAAATGGGCCTCTTGTGGAGTATACTGGGTTATGAGGATGAGAGCCAAATCGATCCTGTAACTGGCTTATCTATAAGAGAGAAGAAGTTAATTCGTTCTACGAAAGAACCCTTGATGAAGAACGTATGCGAAACTGGGGCAGCCATATTGCACGAGTGAGTATTTTGAATCTGTTTCAACTCGATAAAATAGAATATTTCAGCTTTAGAAATTTTCAGCTTTTTTTGAAATGTTTTGCTTTAAAAATTGGATAAACCTCCGAAACAATTGTCGCAAAAAATTCAAAAGACTAAGTGCTTGCAGTTTATGAAATAATTTCCATATCTCATTGCAATTTATATGAATGTAATAAAATATTCTCAATGAGACGGAAAGATATTTCATATATGCTTAATTTGAAAGATTTAATACTTTCTTCATGCTGATTTGATTTTCTTTTTTATTCGTAGATTCTTTGTGAGACATCCTTCTTATCAGGATTTCTTTCCCTTCAAGGGAGTGCCTCTCAGTGGTATTAAAACAAATAAGAAATTCCTAGCTCACTGTAACAGTGTCATGTACGCGATATCGTCATGGATAGACAGCTTGGACGATCCTGAACTTTTGATTGCTATGTTAAAAAAACTGGGATCTAACCATGCAAGACACAAACTACCCCAACAATCTTTTTGGGTAAGTACCATTTCGCAATAATCATCCACCTCTAAAAATTTATAATTATATACAAAACATAAATGCTTGTAGCTACCATCTTGAAAAATCACTATGGTTTCTCAACTGTAGCTGATATAAATACTATTCGCATCAGAAACTAGAATTGATATAATACTTCAACTGAATTTGACTCAATTATCTCATTATTATATCACATATAGATTTATATTCAGCACCTGTCTCTTGAAGAGCTACATCAACAAAGCAATGGTTGATGTAGCTAATAAGTAAAGTAACATAATTGAAATGAATTTTTTTTTGTCATTGCAGTTATATTTTCAATTTTAGACATTACTATAAAATCATAATTTTTTTATAGGATTTGCGAGAAGTGATTTTGGACTGTATAAAACCCTTGTTCCCGGAGGAAACGAGAAACGCTTTCAAGAAATTCTTAGATCTAGCAATAAATGAATCTCTTTCTGGAGATTCCTAGAAGATGAATCGCTGTTACTTTTCCTACAATGTACTACCAGAAACATATAAGTAATTCAGAACTCAAATAATCAGTCAATCAGTTCCTCTTATTTTCTAGTTTTTGTCAGCGAATTTCTGTATCAGATAAACCTTTATCTTTATCTAACCTTTATCTTTTATAAACCAAGAAATAATTTTTTCACTTTTGTTTCACTGTTCATTCCTTGTTCTGTATGAAATGTAAGTTGCCAGTGAGTGATATGAATTTCTGTTCATAAAATATTCTTCTGAAATCTACAAAAACTGTAGGAAGGATTGAATCAATAAAGTACTCCAGGTACTTCAAGTTACCATATATCCATAAAGGGGCTATTTGCTCACATGTTTTTCCAAAACAATTCAAATGTTGAGTGGATGAAACCGAAAACATATATCAAATCCAGAAAGCATAAACTATAGTACTCATGTTGAGGAATTCTTTGAAATACTTTGAGTGGATGAAAGCGAAAACTAATATCAAATCCAGAAAGCATAAACTAAAGTAGGTACTCATGTTGAGGAATTCTATGAAGTATTGAATCTTCAGTATTTTGACGTTTGTTTCTGAGTGTATAATAATAATAATAATAACCTTTATTCAGAAATATAGTGCATGTTACAAGAACAAGAGCATAAAACATACACTTGAAACAGAAATAGGGTCAAAATAAAGTCTCTATTCACAATAATTGATTTATAAATTTATATTATATGACTCAACCTTGAGGAGATATTAATAGATATTAGCTTTATATGTACTGAGATTTTTCCCTTCTAATATTAGATGGTAGTTCATTGAAGAATTTGATACTTTTATACAAAAGTCCTTGTTTTGTTTTACCAGCTTGTGCATTGAAAATCCATGTCCAATTTGCGAGTGTTATATGTAATATTCTTATTTTCTTCAAACTTATTTCTATTTTTGAATATGAAGTATAGGAGGCACTCCTGAATGTGAATGGCAGGAGCTGTTAGAATTCCCTCTTCTCTGAACTTCCTTCTGAAAGATTCACGAAAAGTCATCTGTAATGTTGTACGAATAGCTCTCTTTTGAAGTAGGGTGACTCTGTTTAAGTCTGAGGTACCCAAATAAATAATAATTCATATATATGAAAACATCAGGTAAATGAATACAATAATTGAAATGCTGATTGACTTTCAAATGCAAGAAAGGCTTGGTGCATCATTTAATTGACTAAAACCTCAAATAATGCTGAATCTTGTGCTCGCAATGTTGTCGAACCCATGTTTCTATCATGTTGTTTTGCTGCTGAGTATTCATAACATGATAGCGACTCAATTTCGAATAAACGAACCTCACCTCAAACTCACCAGATTAATTGCGTTAAAGCAAACAATTGACGAATTATGAATTTTTTTGAGTACCTTATTTTAGATGCCTTAAAAAATAAGAAATCGAACGAACATTATCGTTATTCATTTTCTGAATCAAATAATTTCAGTTTCTTTATGACAAAAAGCTGAACTTCTCCAGATTAGTACACTACCAATCTCTATTTGGGTATCGTTCTCTTTATAGCATCGAATGAAAGGAAATTTGAGACACCCCTTCTTCAGCTTCGCAACGCCTTCACCTCGCCTTTCCTGATTCACCTGGACATTATCGACCGCTGTCTTCCGTCATTTGACCGTAATAAATTACCTTTTTCCTGCAATGTTGAACCATCTTTGTACTCCATCACATGTAACTTAATATTGTTTTCCGTCATGTTTATTACGTTTCCTCACCAATTTTGTGGTAATTTATTTGATTTGTGCCGTCTCAAGTATTTTATATTGAATTTTGATAATTAAAACTCTGAAACGTTGAAATTACATATGTAACGGGATGAAAATTATTATCAACGATGGAAAATAAATTTTCAACTTAGTATATGTTATATTTTCACATATCTCTCAGTGATGACAGCATCTGAAGAGGAAGTTCTACTTCGAAACAGGCATCGTGCAGATTATTCACTATATCGAAGAATATATCACCCGTTTATATCGTTCAGGCTGCTCTAGATTGATCTATATTTTCATTGATCCGACCAATCCTGGTGGATCTATATTTTCATTGATCTGTCCGCTTTAGGTGGATCTATAACTTCACTGATCTGACCGACCAGGTGGATACCTTTTGAGTGATCTTGTCAGTTAAGTGGATCTATATTTTCATTGATTTGGCCGCTCTAAGTGGATCTATAATTTCATTGATGTGGCCGATCAGGCGGGTACGTTTTCATTCATCTGGCCACCTAGGTGGATCTATATTTTCATTGATCTACCGTTCTAGTGGATCTATATTTTCATTGATCTGGCCGCTCTAGCTGGCTCTATAATTTCTATGATCTGGCCGACCAGGCATATATATTTTCATTGATCTGGCTACTTAGCTGAATCTATTATTTTTTGGATGTGCCCGTTTTGGTGGATATATAATTTCATTGATCTGGCGGACCAGGAAGATACATTTTCATTGATCTGGCTACTTAGTTGGATCTATAATTTCATTGATCCGACCAATCTAGATGGATCTATGTTTTCATTGATCTGTCCGCTCTAGGTGGATCTATAATTTCATTGATCTGACTGACCAGGCGGATACATTTTCATTGATCTGGCCACTTGGGTGGATCTATATTTTTGTATTGATCAAACAGTTCTGGTGGATCTACACTTTCTCTGATTTACCAGCACAGGTGGATCTATATTTTCATTGATCTGGCCGAACAGACTTAGATACAGATACATTTCAATTATATATATATATATATATATATATATATATATATATATATATATATATATATATATATATATATATATATATATATACATTTCATTCAGATATAGATACATTTTCGTGGATCTGACCGTTTTGATGGATCTATATTTTCATGAATCTGCCTGCACAGGTGGATCTATATTCTCATTGATCTGGCCAACCAGGCAGATACATTTTCATTGATCTGACTGACCAGACAGATACATTTTCATTGATTTGATCGTTCTGGTGGACCTATATTTGCATAGACCTGCCTGCACAGGTGGATCTTTATTTTCATTGATCTGGCCAAACAGACAGATACATTTTCATTAATCTGGCCGACCAGACAGATACATTTTCTTTTATTTGGCCGACCAGACAGGTACATTTTCATTCATTTGATCGTTCTGGTGTATCTATATTTGCATGGACCTGCCTGCACAGGTGGATCTATATTTTCATTGATCTGGCCGACCAGACAGATACATTTTCATTAATCTGGCCACTTAGGTGGATCGATATTTTTATTGATCTGACCGTTCTGATGGATCTATAATTTCATTGATCTGGCCACTTAGGTGGATCTATTATTTAATTGATCTGACTTTCTGGTGGATCTATATTTTGGATATCTAACTAAGTTGGTTATGTAAAAGTCTATTTTGACAGTTGAAATTTAAGGTTCATGAAAACTAATAATTTAAGAATTATTAAGAGTTATTTCAATGGTCGCAGTCCTTTAGTGAAATATTGTTCAATATATTGAATAGAAAATACTCGGTTGGTTTCACGAAAATTATTATGTTGCTTCACACTTTTTTCGAAGTGTGAAGCCCACTCTCATAAGCTGAACTGAAGTTAATGTTTTGGTCTCAAAAACTATTCAAAATGTTCGAAAATAATTTCGGAAGATGCATACTCGTTGAAAATGATTAAAAACCATATGTGTTTGGATTCTAGTTTCTACTAGTTTCGGCTGTGTCAATAATGAACAATAGGCAAGAAAATTTGTTTCATTATTGAAATTTCTTTGAAAAATACGAACTATTCTTCGGACAATAGGAAAAATTCAAACCGGATGAAATTTAACAATTCGAACTGAGAAAATCGTCTTTTTTTCAGGAATCACATTAGTCTCTTCGACCGACTTCATTCGTTGCATTCGTTAGGAAACTCTCCTAAATCTCTGTTCAACTTTATACAAAACTTCTTGGCCAAGTTTCACGGACAAGACAAATAGGACAAGTTTCCCGCGTCGAAATATGAATTTTTCCCATTTCCAACTTTCCCATCTTTGGTTGGAAATCGGGGGAGTCCCCTTCGAGGAGATGTAAATTAAGTTTTATTTATTCCGTCCTGCGGGAATATTATTTCTTCTCTTGGGAAGAAAAAAACAGGATTTATGCGAAATATAAAGGAGCCAAAAACTTTTTATATCGGCTTTTATTCATAGTTCGTCAAGAATTGAAAGGAATTAGAAAGTCGAGGAAGAAATTGAATTATTTCAGACAAGTGACAGTTTTTCTACAGAAACTTATATTTCCATGGATATGAATATTCAGAGTGGTACATCCATCTGCAAACTTCGAAATCTGAATAACTTCAGATCAGATTTTAGCTTGAGGAGGTACCAGACATTTGATATTAATCATCTGTATAATACATTTTTCTTCCTGTGGTAGAAAAATTACGATTGAGTATTGAAAACATTTAAGTTCAATGAAAGTTAGACAGATTTGAACATTCTTGTTTAAAAATTCATACTTTTGTTATCAAGAAACCTTTGAAGTATCAAAATATCTCTCAATTAAGTTTCGTGATTATTTTCTCAATTGTGAAAAAACACCTGATTCCGAATTTCTGCTGATTCTACCGGATTTGGTAGAAGTAGCGAAAGTAGCACCATGAGAAAGTATTTCAGTTCAAATGGTGGAAAATTAGAAAACCACGTATTCGAGATTGATGAAGACGGAAATGAAGTAGACATGCATGTTCTTTATGGAAAACCTTGTTCAACAACCACGATTATAATGCAAATAGAAATATCTTTGTTAGAATCTATTAATATTGCAGAAATTTCCAACTACTCGTATTTTAAATTAATAATTTCTAATATTCACAACTTTTAATATCAATTGGTGAAAAGTACAAGCCTAAGAAAACTAGGACTTCTGCCAGAACCTCGAAAAGGTGATTTTTGAATAAATTCTTTGTTGAATTTTGTTTTTAGGCCAGAGTTTTTGTTGTTATATATATAATATGTGAAATTTATGAAATTATGCTGAGAGGTACATAATTTCTTTTTTTACTGTTCAGAACGGTTATATATTTTGTAGGAGATAGAAAGATGCCTCCTTGGCAAAACAATGATTGAAATAACGCGGAGGCGTTTTTTATGGTTCAAGGCTTTAACGTTATGATGAGAGCCAACAAGCTCTAAACACGTGTTGATGGCTGCAATTGAGGATAAAACCATTGACTTCTACGTTCGTTTATACTCTCTCGCTCATCAAACCTTCATACTTCAATTGAAAGTATAAAGGTATTGCGCGCTAAAGCGACAAGACATAGGATCATTCTTACACATCTATAGGTTAAGTTCTAACGGTGTTTTAATGAAACGTTTACAAAACCTCCAGGTACTCAATGATCTTGTCACGACCAAGCGATCTGTCCTGCTCCAGATGGGAGCTCGATTGATCAGTTCACGAATCCATTCTTCACTCCATTCTGAAGATAGGACCCAGGTGCGTTTGGAAAGCATCGAACTTGATTGTTTGGATGCATGCCAATGAAGGTTTCAGAATAGGATGAAACAATTGATTGGTATTTCTATTCAACAGGTTTGATGTTCCTTGGAAAGAATTTAATATTGCGTCTCGAAATTGATAGAATGTGTCTTTGTTGACATCTTTGAAGACAGCTCCTGACAGTTGTATTTCCATTAAGAATCTTAGTATTGATGAGGTGTGAATAATTCGTGAATTTGTATTCTTTATTCTTAATATTTATATATATATATATATATATATATATATATATATATATATATATATATATATATATATATATCTTGTAGCAATATATATATATATATATATATATATATATATATATATATATATATATATATATATATATATATATATATATATATATATATATATATATATATATATATATATATATATATATATATATGTTATTTGTGAGGTTTATTAAGTTGTTGTAGATAGAATTTAGATGTTTAATGTCTGACGGATAATGGAGACATCACATCATACACATTCACATATCTAGGTCTACTATAACATTCTTTTTCTCAAGGTTTATTCGAATTTTTTGAATGAAAGTACTAGTGTTCATTTTCTTAAATATTTCATTCTGTGCCATGAGCACAAACACTTCATTTCCTTATATCATTATTATTATATTATTTCATTTGTCGAAGGATATATATCATTCTCATATATATATATATATATATATATATATATATATATATATATATATATATATATATATATATATATATATATATATTAAGAAAATGAACACTTGAACATTAATTTGAAAAATTGAAATTAATCAAGAGAATGTTATATTAGAGCTAGATATGTGAACGTGTACGATGTGATGTCTCCATTATCCTTCAAGGGATAAATGTTAGAGAAATATTGAAATCGATGCCACACCTGATGGAAGTGCGAGACATATATGTTTCGTTCTGCAAGGAACTCGTCAGTAGCACCACGTCCATCGAAGTGAGGCAACTATTTCAACCTCCAAGCATCTTCTTGTGACTTCAAGCGGAAGATCGTAGAGTAATGAATACCCTACAATTCCATCTATAGAAATCAGTAGAAAACACCTCTGTCAGGTTACAGACCCACCAAGCATCGAAATTTCACATATCTTCTATACCCGTAGGTATCTACTAAATTGCAATGTCTATTTGACAAATATCATCGAACGATGTTTTCAAATGTCAATAGGTTGCGTTAGTAGTACGCTCGCGTTTATTCCCGTATATATTTAAATAAATATAAATATAAATATAAATTTATATAAATATAAATCGATGTGGCATCGATTTCAATATTTCTCTAACATTTATCCCTTGAAGGATAATGGAGGCATCACATCGTACACGTTCACATATCTAGCTCTACTATAACATTCTCTTGATTAATTTCAATTTTTCAAATGAATGTTCTAGTGTTCATTTTCTTAAATATTTCATTCAGTGCCATAAGCACAAAAAAATTTCATATATATATATATATATATATATATATATATATATATATATATATATATATATATATATATATATATATATATATATATATATATGCATATACATGTAGGTTTATAATTTTTAATGATGCAATTTGTTGGATATTCCAAGCGAAAATTTCTCTACCTATTCAGTAGACATACTGAACAGCTAATGGGAATTTCCTAGGTCGAAATCAAGGAGTTCAAGGACGAGAATCAGTTAATCGTAAAAAGCATCATTGCATGTAAACCAAGCAGACAGACATCACAGATAATAAAGCATGCATATTATTCCTGCAATTTCGCATTACATAGCGTTTTCTCTACCTGGTATCAGATTAGGTATTTGGAACGCATTTTATACAATTTTTTTCATTCATACATTTACATTATATTATCGCGAATTAAAATTCAAATAATGTCATTGACACATGATACAGGATTTACTGAAACATTTCTAAATATACCATATAATCGAAATTGTTTGTTTCAAACTTCCGGTAATATACTACTAAACAATTTTAGTATTTTTCATCAGAACTATAATATATTTGCCATTTTTTCCATTTAAAAATAATAGTGTATTCGTTATTGATTGCAATAATTTCATTTGGAATTATATGAAAAAAGGGTATAGATATTTCTTATTTTTTTTTGTTTGGTGATTTTATATTGTTTCGTAATCATACTGTAACATTTATACAGTACATATATAAAAACAGTTACATTAGTTTCTATTGTTTCAAAATCCATAAAAACTACTCTTTCTTTTTGGGAACGCTGATTGAGAAAAATTTAAGAGGCACAGTGGACATTTCATTGCAAAAAAAGTGATTACTTATGTGATAAATTTGTAACAGATTCAGTACTGGATATTTAATACATTTTTTCTTCATTTATGACTACTATTTTCTCTGTTTTTCCAATGTTTACCCTTTTTGTTGTTTGATGCATGATATAATGTATTGTGAGATAATATTCATTAGTTCCGTATGAATTACCTGTGCTAAAAATATTACAATTTCAATTAGATCAATAAATATATAAATTGAAGATAGCAGTTGTTTCTCAATTGGTTGACCGACGTCAATTCGTACAGCTGAAGGGTATACAGTCGTCTGAGTTCATATCTACCTCTGGAATACCTCAAGGGTCTAATCTTGAACCATTGTTATTTATTCTGTTCGTGAATGAAGATCATTCATTTGGATAATATTCAGTCTTCACATTTGATATTCGCAAACGATTTGAAACTATATGATGAAGTTAGATCACAGGACAACTGTGTTCAACTTCCGCTCGCGCTGGATCATGTCGCTAGTTGGTGTGAGGACAATTATTTGAGTTTGAATGTGTCAAAGTGTAATGTTGTTTCTTTCACAAGGAAAAGAGACCGAATTGACTCTGATTACAGCGTCGGTGGTCAGATCCTTTTTCGTTCTGATAAGGTGAGAGATCTTGGTGTAGTCTTTCAACAGAAGCTTTCATTTGTCCCACACATCACCCAAATTATTTCATCTGCTGCGAGAATATTTGGATTCGTTATACGTAATGGCAAGTATTTTGATAATTCCTCAACATTCATACGACTATTTAATAGCCTAACCCGTAGCAAGTTGGATTATTGCAGCATGATCTGGCATCCCATTTACACTTGCCACCAACGCCATCTTGAGGATACTCAGAGAAGTATCTTGAAATTCTTAATTTAGAGGGAGGATAAAGTTTATCGACACAGAGGAGTCAATCATTACGATTTATTGAGTC
The DNA here is from genome assembly GCA_030704895.1 of Henosepilachna vigintioctopunctata. NCBI lineage: Eukaryota > Metazoa > Arthropoda > Insecta > Coleoptera > Coccinellidae > Henosepilachna > Henosepilachna vigintioctopunctata. The sequence goes on along the minus strand of JARQZJ010000073.1, from coordinate 1,486,268 downwards.
GATTTAGTGTAATCTCATTGCAGAGCAGGAGAAAAACTTTATCACTCAAATTTGTGAACAAATACTGCACTATAGTGTTGATTGTCCTCCTCTCTTGTTCGTTTTGAAATTTCGTGTTTCAATGCAAAATTTTCGTAAAACAGAATTATTCCACCTAGAGACTCCGAGGACCAACTCCCTAATATAATCCCCATTTGGTTTATGGAGTCTACATTCAATAGAGTTGCCAATAGTTGTGACATTCACTTTGACTGCATGAAAGTTATTATCAGAAAATATGTGAACAAAGAAAATTGACTAAAATGAATTGATTTAGATTGAGTTCTCTGTAATATGGCCTATGGATATACAGGCCCAGAATTGGGCCTCAAATTGGTGGTCCATCAGTCGGCAACTAATCACTCCATGACAAGGAGTAGGCAGATTGAGGCCTTGTCAGGGGGAAATTTCCTTGTGGAGAAATAGCACATCATATTTCTGAACATTTAAACATGGTCCTTCGAGCTACAGTTGAACGACTACAAAACTAGCAACCAATAGTACCAGCAGCGTCAAGGGGCAGTCATACACGGAAGGATCCACAGTGTAGATTCTTCAACTAAACTACAAGACTAGCAACCAAGAAGACCATCAGCGTCTATCGAGGGGCAGTCACACACGGAAGGATCCACAGTCCAGGTCCTTCAACGTGAAAATACAAGAGCAGCAACCGATAGTAGCATCAGCGTCTATCAAGGGACAGTCATACACGGAAGGATCCACAGTGTAGATTCTTCAACTAAACTACAAGACTAGCAGCCAAGAGGATCATCAGCGTCTATCGAGGAGCAGTCACACAAGAAAGGATCCACATTCCAGGTCCTTCAACACTGAAACGAATCCAAGCTGAAGTTCACCGATCAAGAGAGCCTGATTGTAAACCGTGTCATATGGGAAAATTTAGTACAGCCGTCGATATGAAGCCCTTGATGTTAGATCGTCGGGGCCCCCAGCATGTTCAAATTCTTTGAGATTTCGAACAGATTTTCTATACAAAAGTAATAATAGAACCGAATCAGATGGGAGAATTTAGTACATCCGTCGAAATGACGCCCTTGTTGCTAGATCCTCGGAGCCTCCCAGCATGTTCAGAATCTTGAAGATTTTGAACACATTTATAAGTTAGCATAGGAAAATATTTTAATGATGCATTAGGCAATAAGTAAGTAGGTTAAGTCAACTATTGCGAATATCATGGGTTCACCATACTCGCATGAGTGTGATGAACTTCATTTTAGCAGTTTTTATTTTATGTATCATTTTAGCGAGTAAGCAGTTTTAATTTATGTATAAATACGTTAATATTTTTTCAATAAAATCAGTTCTACATCAGTAGTCAACTCATTCAACTGACAAGGAGTAGGCAGATAGAGGCCTTGTCAGCACCGAAACCCTTTCATACCGATTTCCAGGAATCGGGAGAATTGGGCCTTAAATTGGTTGTCCATCAGTCGGCAACTAATCACCCCCTGATGAGGAGTAGGCAGATTGAGGCCTTGTCAGCAACGAACCCTTCATACCGATTTCCAGGAATCGGGAGAACTGGGCCTGAAATTGGTTGTCCATCAGTCGACAACTAATCACCTCCTGACAAGGAGTAGGCAGATTGAGGCCTTGTCAGCAACGAAACCTTTCATACCGATTTCCAGGAATCGGGAGAACTGGGCCTGAAATTGGTTGTCCATCAGTCGGCAACTAATCACCTCTTGACAAGGAGTAGGCAGATTGAGGCCTTGTCAGCAACGAACCCTTCATACCGATTTCCAGGAATCGGGAGAACTGGGCCTGAAATTGGTTGTCCATCGGTCGGCAACTAATCACCTCCTGACAAAGAGTAGGCAGATTGAGGCCTTGTCAGCAACGAAACCTTTCATACCGATTTCCAGGAATCGGGAGAATTTGGCCTTAAATTGGTTGTTCATCGGTCGGCAACTGATCACCTCCTGACAAGGAGTAGGCAGATTGAGGCCTTGTCAACAACGAAACCTTTCATACCGATTTCCAGGAATCGGGAGAATTTGGCCTTAAATTGGTTGTTCATCGGTCGGCAACTAATCACCTCCTGACAAGGAGTAGGCAGATTGAGGCCTTGTCAACAACGAAACCTTTCATACTGATTTCCAGGAATCGGGAGAATTTGGCCTTAAATTGGTTGTCCATCGGTCGGCAACTAATCATATCCTGACAAGGAGTAGGCAGATTGAGGCCTTGTCAGCAACGAAACGTTTCATACCGATTTCCAGGAATCGGGAGAATTTGGCCTTAAATTGGTTGTCCATCGGTCGGCAACTAATCACCTCCTGACAAGGAGTAGGCAGATTGAGGCCTTGTCAGCAACGAAACCTTTCATACCGATTTCCAGGAATCGGGAGAATTTGGCCTTAAATTTGTTGTCCATCGGTCCGCAACTAATCACCTCCTGACAAGGAGTAGGCAGATTGAGGCCTTGTCAGCAACGAAACCTTTCATACCGATTTCCAGGAATCGGGAGAATTTGGCCTTAAATTGGTTGTCCATCGGTCGGCAACTAATCACCTCCTGACAAGGAGTAGGCAGATTGAGGCCTTGTCAACAACGAAACCTTTCATACCGATTTCCAGGAATCGGGAGAACTGGGCCTGAAATTGGTTGTCCATCAGTCGGCAACTAATCACCCCCTGACAAGGAGTAGGCAGATTGAGGCCTTGTCAGCAACGAACCCTTTCATACCGATTTCCAGGAATCGGGAGAATTTGGCCTTAAATTGGTTGTCCATCGGTCGGCAACTAATCACCTCCTGACAAGGAGTAGGCAGATTGAGGCCTTGTCAGCAACGAAACCTTTCATACCGATTTCCAGGAATCGGGAGAATTTGGCCTTAAATTGGTTGTCCATCGGTCGGCAACTAATCACCTCTTGACAAGGAGTAGGCAGATTGAGGCCTTGTCAGCAACGAAACCTTTCATACCGATTTCCAGGAATCGGGAGAACTGGGCCTGAAATTGGTTCTCCATCGGTCGGCAACTAATCACCTCCTGACAAGGAGTAGGCAGATTGAGGCCTTGTCAGCAACGAAACCTTTCATACCGATTTCCAGGAATCGGGAGAATTTGGCCTTAAATTGGTTGTACATCGGTCGGCAACTAATCACCTCCTGACAAGGAGTAGGCAGATTGAGGCCTTGTCAACAACGAAACCTTTCATACCGATTTCCAGGAATCGGGAGAATTTGGCCTTAAATTGGTTGTTCATCGGTCGGCAACTAATCACCTCCTGACAAGGAGTAGGCAGATTGAGGCCTTGTCAACAACGAAACCTTTCATACCGATTTCCAGGAATCGGGAGAATTTGGCCTTAAATTGGTTGTCCATCGGTCGGCAACTAATCACCTCCTGACAAGGAGTAGGCAGATTGAGGCCTTGTCAGCAACGAAACCTTTCATACCGATTTCCAGGAATCGGGAGAATTTGGCCTTAAATTGGTTGTCCATCGGTCGGCAACTAATCACCTCCTGACAAGGAGTAGGCAGATTGAGGCCTTGTCAGCAACGAAACCTTTCATACCGATTTCCAGGAATCGGGAGAATTTGGCCTTAAATTGGTTGTCCATCGGTCGGCAACTAATCACCTCCTGACAAGGAGTAGGCAGATTGAGGCCTTGTCAACAACGAAACCTTTCATACCGATTTCCAGGAATCGGGAGAACTGGGCCTGAAATTGGTTGTCCATCAGTCGGCAACTAATCACCCCCTGACAAGGAGTAGGCAGATTGAGGCCTTGTCAGCAACGAACCCTTTCATACCGATTTCCAGGAATCGGGAGAATTTGGCCTTAAATTGGTTGTCCATCGGTCGGCAACTAATCACCTCCTGACAAGGAGTAGGCAGATTGAGGCCTTGTCAGCAACGAAACCTTTCATACCGATTTCCAGGAATCGGGAGAATTTGGCCTTAAATTGGTTGTCCATCGGTCGGCAACTAATCACCTCCTGACAAGGAGTAGGCAGATTGAGGCCTTGTCAGCAACGAAACCTTTCATACCGATTTCCAGGAATCGGAAGAATTTGGCCTTAAATTGGTTGTTCATCGGTCGGCAACTAATCACCTCCTGACAAGGAGTAGGCAGATTGAGGCCTTGTCAACAACGAAACCTTTCATACCGATTTCCAGGAATCGGGAGAATTTGGCCTTAAATTGGTTGTTCATCGGTCGGCAACTAATCACCTCCTGACAAGGAGTAGGCAGATTGAGGCCTTGTCAACAACGAAACCTTTCATACCGATTTCCAGGAATCGGGAGAATTTGGCCTTAAATTGGTTGTCCATCGGTCGGCAACTAATCACCTCCTGACAAGGAGTAGGCAGATTGAGGCCTTGTCAGCAACGAAACCTTTCATACCGATTTCCAGGAATCGGGAGAATTTGGCCTTAAATTGGTTGTTCATCGGTCGGCAACTAATCACCTCCTGACAAGGAGTAGACAGATTGAGGCCTTGTCAACAACGAAACCTTTCATACCGATTTCCAGGAATCGGGAGAATTTGGCCTTAAATTGGTTGTTCATCGGTCGGCAACTAATCACCTTCTGACAAGGAGTAGGCAGATTGAGGCCTTGTCAGCAACGAAACCTTTCATACCGATTTCCAGGAATCGTGAGAATTTGGCCTTAAATTGGTTGTTCATCGGTCGGCAACTAATCACCTCCTGACAAGGAGTAGGCAGATTGAGGCCTTGTCAGCAACGAAACCTTTCATACCGATTTCCAGGAATCGGGAGAATTTGGCCTTAAATTGGTTGTCCATCGATCGGCAACTAATCACCTCCTGACAAGGAGTAGGCAGATTGAGGCCTTGTCAGCAACGAAACCTTTCATACCGATTTCCAGGAATCGGGAGAATTTGGCCTTAAATTGGTTGTCCATCGGTCGGCAACTAATCACCTCCTGACAAGGAGTAGGCAGATTGAGGCCTTGTCAGCAACGAAACCTTTCATACCGATTTCCAGGAATCGGGAGAATTTGGCCTTAAATTGGTTGTTCATCGGTCGGCAACTAATCACCTCCTGACAAGGAGTAGGCAGATTGAGGCCTTGTCAGCAACGAAACCTTTCATACCGATTTCCAGGAATCGGGAGAATTTGGCCTTAAATTGGTTGTCCATCGGTCGGCAACTAATCACCTCCTGACAAGGAGTAGGCAGATTGAGGCCTTGTCAGCAACGAAACCTTTCATACCGATTTCCAGGAATCGGGAGAATTAGGCCTTAAATTGGTTGTCCATCGGTCGGCAACTAATCACCTCCTGACAAGGAGTAGGCAGATTGAGGCCTTGTCAGCAACGAAACCTTTCATACCGATTTCCAGGAATTGGGAGAATTAGGCCTTAAATTGGTTGTCCATCGGTCGGCATCTAATCACCTCCTGACAAGGAGTAGGCAGATTGAGGCCTGTCAGCAACGAAACCTTTCATACCGATTTCCAGGAATTGGGAGAATTGGGCATTGATACTATTCAAACTTTAATAACATTCTTAGATTTATGGTAGGGATTAGCACCCCATATTTTTATACATTCATTGAATGCTATAATGTAATTATTAGTTACTATTTCTTTTAGATCTGATTGATCTCTTTGTTATATCTTTTTCATTTTATTTTTTAGTTATGTATTCAACATTGTTATTGTTTTCTGTAATTGAGTGCTATACCTCTTGAGAATAGAGAACTTTTTGAAATGATTTTTATCATTATTATTAATACAGTATTTCATTCTGTTCTGCCCATTTGTGACACTTTGAGGAAACAAATTATTCGAAGCATTCCAGAAAATAAATTGTGGAAATCAATTCATCTCACAACATTTGTGCCAACTTCTTCAATTGGGATATTGATGATAAGCTCATAACAGAGAACTTCTAAGGTTCTGTTCGGAAACCCTTTAGGAGTCAAAACAAAAGAGTGAGAGTTTCTGGTATATCTCAAATCTCTAGGTTTTCGAGAGTTTATGCCTGCAAGCTGAATAATTCTGCGATTTCACTACCAATATTCCAGATTTTTTCAATAGGAATTGAGAAAATTCTAGTTTTCTCGAACTTCGATTTCGAATCAGGCGACAAATAATTTTTTTCTGTAAAATAACACTGAAAACCCAAAAAGAAGCACCCTGAAAAGAAACCTCACAAAAGAATACTAATAATTGAAAAATAAAACTCTTTTCTGTGAGGTAGGAGGTTTTGATGCTTCCACGATATCAGATGATTAAGAATTCAGAATTGACGTGACATATCAAGAACATCTTTAATGAATCGAGATTTTAATATACATAATGATGAAACATTAAGTGAAGAAGAATGGTGAAGGCGAATTCTTCATGAAATTTATTTGTAATGTGCTTTTCCTGAAATTATTCTAATTATTTTACTATTATTTCAAATATGATGATTATGGTCATTTATTGTAATTATGATTAAAATTCCTCTTTCATAACTCACGATTCAGCAATTTCCGTAATACATTTCGTCTCGGTACTGAACACATACATCCTCAATAAATTTCAGTTAATGAGTATTTGCATTGATTAAATCATACACTTGAGTTTGAAAAAAGTATCAAGCCAAATATAAATTAGGGCAATCAATTAAGAACAAAGAATGATTATGACAAAAATTCGAATCATTCAACGAAACTTCATTGGAGAAGAATTATGAGTAGCAAAAAAATATAACCAGTATGTATCGAGGTTTCATCTTCAAATTTTAAATTTATATTTCCAAGCAAAGTAATGGAATGATCTGTACATAGTACAGATCATTCTATCTGTACCTTCATAAATTCCTAATAATTCATTGAAAATCGGTCCTGCTTTTCTGAGATTTCTTTTTTAACTTTTCGTATTTCTTTTGGTATCAATATGTCCTTTTTTGCTAAAAATGAAAGAAAACGATTAGTATCTGGTTCACGTATCCATACCATCTTCGTATAAAATTTGTTTCCTATACTTTTCATCGAAAAATACTGAAACAATCTCTGAGTTAAGTCAACTAGACATGTTTGATTTTTAGGGGTGAAGAACAAGTCGATTCGAAACTATAGTAGTATATTTTTTCTGTTTTAACTAGTTTTTTTTATAATTGCGAATATGACACTACGAAATATAAATATTGAGTGAGCTTCTGGAGCTCCTTATAAAATTAACCATAAAAAAAGTTTGAATTCAGTGGAATCAGAACATAGAATAAGTTTTCGCAACTTCAAGATCAAGTAGTTTAGCAACGAATCAACTTTCGTCAATCAAGTGGTTAAGTAACGAAAAATTGATATGTCAAAGCTGTTAATCGCATTTATTAGTTTCTATGTGCGTTGTTCTATGAGAGAAAACATCGAATAGACTCAATCTTTTTATTCTTGCTTTTGGGGCTATGCATTAACGAAACCGATAAACAAGTACTGTTTGTCTGTTTTCGCTTAGGCAAACCTTTTTGGAGGGAACTGTGCACTTTCAATCGATATTAGGTAGAAATGAAATGAAACGTGGCATTATAAATTAAAAATTTCATTTAGTGGAGTGCCCGCAAACTTTGAAAACTTCGTTTTATTTAGGTAGCGCGTAAAACAGCAGAAGGAAAATGTTGCGGAGTAGTAAAGCAGTGGGATTTATTTGGAATTCTTGAAAAATGCATTTGGAATATTTTGAAGTATTATCACGATCTGAATATTTGATATGATTACGTTAGAAGCTTTTGTTGATAAATTAATAAGAAATAGGTACATTTCAATTTGGTGGATTAAAAAAGGATATAATTAATATAAATAATTTTTTCGAGGACCTCTTCACTGAGCCGCTTTTGTAACAAGGACCCGCATCCATTCATGATCCTGAAATTAAAAAGTGCCCAGCCATCACCCCCTTATTGTTAATAGATAGGATATACATGGCTGCTAATGTGAAACAAATAATAGTTGTCATATCAAGTGTATTTATATCTTTGTATCAGTACATAAAAAACCCAAATTGAGAGTCTTTTCTTACATTCTTCATTTTAAGTGTTCAGAAAAAACATTGACATGTTCATCATTAAGAACCTTATGACCTTAAAACTTTTTCAATTTCGCCATCATTGTTATTGTTGAATATTTTATCATTGCTCAAAATCCTTGTCTTCAAATCTGGATGTTTATTATAACAAACTCCTTAAAATCATCTATCTTACGTTAGAGTGTGTTAGCGTCAGTTGGCTCTAGGTAGACGCTAGGCGCAAAAGTTAGCGTTCTCTAAAACTCTGCTCTTACAGAAACCGGCCAAAACAAAAAATCTGTTATCATATAAAATATATTTTTCATTCCGATAGCCTCTTACGGACCCCTCTGAACCACCAGTTGGTAAACACTCAGCTAAAATGAATAGAATATTCGATTTCTCTTGTTTCATCTCTATTCGCAAATAGTGAACTACTGCATGATATCAAAAGCAGTCCTGTTTTCGATTCATTCTATGAGGCCCAGGATTCAAACTTGAGCTCTTCAAATTTGTTCGCACATAGGACTATCGATTATTTTGGGGTCATAATACACTAATAATTGCTGGAAATGTACAAAATCAATAGGATATTTCTTCTCGCTCATTTCATTTTTATACGCAAACAGTAAACTACTTCACTGTATCGAAAGTTGCCGCGCTATTCGATGTTCTCATGAAGTCTAGCGTATAGAACAGAAGTCCCCAAACGTTTTTGCTCTAAGACCAATTTCAAAGAGTTTGGTTTCTGTAGACTAGTTACTGCATATTGAATCTTTCTTGGTGTGGAAATGACAGATTATACAGAGCCAAGTAAAAAATTATTAAATTAGCTTGTATTGACTAGCGCCTAATAATAGTGAGTCAGTTTTTTAAGCATATCTAAGAATCAGCAACCTCAAATCTGCAAGTTTGCTGAATGTTATAAGAATTTGTTACTCCAAATTCACTAATGAATAATTATTATTCATTAGTTTTGACATATATATATATATATATATATATATATATATATATATATATATATATATCTTTCCATGCTACTGAATCAACAAGAGCCAGCTACCGTCAGACGAAATGATATAAATTCCTTTATAGAATACACTTTGTACTTGGATCTGGGAATTTTAATATAAAATAGCATGTTCTTATTGATTTTCAGAATAGTTCTGAAGAAATTCGCAGAAAAGCGATAACTATGACAGTGAAGCTCTGATTTTGAAGATTATAATTTATCATGAACGTGATGAAAGTGAGGTTACTTCAAGTGAGTATAGTGCTAGTATATCGAACTCAAGTACTTATTCAAAACACGTGACTGAGAGTCGAAATATTGATAAATAAAAATTGATAAATTGATGATGTATACTACAAATGCTGTATTTGAAGTGACAAAGACTGGCTTATAGTAGATGATGACGACCGAACTCCTTGGACCACCAGAAAAAGTGTTAAGACTGAAGAGTTGAACCATTGTTTACAAATTGTTTTTCCAATGTGAAGAGCAAGGTAATTTATTATCTTTTAACAATTAAGTCCAATGCTGTATATACGAACCGAACATCCAAAGCGGAGGCGCAAAAAATCAATCGGATCCAGATATATCCGAGCGTTAAAAATAACCCTGACCTGGTCAGCTACGCCGGCAGCCTCGTAACTTTTTAATTATTGCTCGTGTCGGAAAGCCACCAGTTGCTGCAGCAGCAGCACTCATTTAATTTTCCGCGCCGCCATAGCGGCAACCAACAATATTTCTTAAAGCAATAAATAATGGCGAAGACTTCCGATGGGAGTAGCCGTACACGACGAAATGTGCGAACTTATGGCCCTGCCGAGAGATTTGATGGAAAAAGAAAAAACGAACGCTGAGCTGTAAAAATAATGGAGGTGGTGAATTTTCCACAACGAATGTTTCATTGTTTTTCCAACCACACAAAGATGAACTATTACCACATAGACATTCCTTATGAAAAATTGAGGTACATTGTCATAACTAATAATACTTATACAAGCTGTCTAAAAATGTATATATCATCAGATGAAATAAAGATTTACATGTCAGTTTGGAAAAATACTCGTTTATCATTGAAAAACAACATAAGAAGAATTCATTTCTTGAAAATCAATGTCCAAAACTGACTACGACAGTTTGACAGTTCGATTATAAAATGGCTGCGTTGATAACTTGGAGTTATGAATAACCTCACGAACAGATGTCCAAAGTAGTCGAATCAAGAAAACGATGAGCGCAATCTAGCTGTTTCTGTACTGAATTTGCTGGTATATATGATATAGTAACAATAATAATAAAAATGAGTTCTTTTTTCCCAACAGGAATAATACCTAATTACAGAAAATAATAACATAATGAATCATAGTAACTCAATGATTGAATAGTGACTTATAACTTGATCATAGCATAAATCAATACAATTAAGTCAATTTCCTCTGTTCACATAATTCCTAATAATAACTTCTGTGAAGTCGAAGTGAATGTCACAATTATTTGGAACTCTATTGAATGTAGACTTCATAAACCAAATGGGGTATTGTATTAGGGAGTTGGTCATTGGGGTCTCTAGGTGGAATAATTCTGTTTTACGAGAATTTTGCCTATGAACTCGAAATTTCAAAGCGGACAAGAGAGCAGGACAATCAATACTATTGTGCAGTAATTTGTTCAAAAATTTAAGTGATAAAGTTTCTCTACTGCTCTGCATTGAGAAAAAACTAAATCGAGTCAATAATCCGTTATGATTGACCTCTCTTTGTGGATAAATTTTATTTTATTTAATTTAATTATTTTCGGCTGCTTGAATAAAATTTTTATATGCCAATAATTTTTATGAGTCAATATCATTCTTAATGGTTCTTCTCAAACTTTTGTACTCTGTCATGTTAAAGTTATTACCATAGTTCTTGGAGTTATTCAGTTATTTTGTGCGAATAAGGACATTTCTTGTACGAATATTTGAACGAAATGTGATGTGATGATGATCTATGCATATTCAAGCATTTGCGCGTATTTAAATCGGAATTCACGAAATTTTCACGGAAGGAGCGCTAAACAACCGCATCGTTTTCTGTAATACTATAGTTTTCAGTAGTTTTTTTTGTAGTACTTTCTGTTTGACTTCAACCATATCAATTCGGGTTTTCTTAACGTTATACTAGTTTTTCGATGAGATTCATTCTAAGCGCAAGCTTTGAGCGGAAAAACATTAAATATAACTTTCAATAGCTACTGGAGCAACAAGACCCAGGTACCGTGGGAGAAAATGATATGAATTGCTTTAAAGAATACACTTTAGAGTGGAGCTCTAATTTGAATATAAAATAGGAGGTTCTTATTGATTTCCAGATTTCTGAAGAAATTGGCAGACGAGCGATGACTATGACAGTGAAGCTCTAATTTTGATGATGATAATCCATCATGAAGGTAATGGAAAGTGAGGTTACTTCAGAGTGGATGTGCTAGAATGACGAACCTTTGGTCTAATAGCTTAAATTCAACTACTTATTCAAAAAACGTCACTGAGTGATGAAAAATGTTCAAATCAGGTAACACCATGGTTGAGGAAAACTAGCCAAAAATACTCCTCGGTTCACTAGGAACCGGATAATCATCTCTTCTTGTGTTTTTGAGAATAAGACTGAACACAGTCTTCATCACCAATAAAAATCCCGGTGTGCACAAATATATAACTATGTTGTCTTCGTGAAATCCATTGGAAAATGTTTCTGCGAATGCATTGCTTACCACTGCCAAATTTGTAAACTACACGCTCAATTATTTGCAATCCCAGGAGGAATTCTAGAATACTGAATAATGAAGTCATTAGGAGTGTAATCCAGAAAATTCAAGAACAGCAAGGTAGAGGATCTCACCAAAATACCACTTTTGAGACGTTCCATTTCAGGAACTTGAAGGGTCAAATGTTGTAAAATATATAATCATCTCAAAAATTATGTTATTCAATGACAACAATTTTTCGGAACAAATAAACAAATTTAATTTAAAACCAATGCATTTACCCTTATTCAATTGTTTCTGTTTTGAAATTTTGAGCTTCCATGCTAAAACTAATGCTAAATTTGAATTCACGGCTTGAAATTCATATGAAATCATTTTCGAATATCACATCTCTAAAATAAACATTGACCTGTTTGTCGATATGAAATTTGTTCTAGTAATACACGGCAGAAATACAATCAACTTCTATTTAAATAACTAATATACATGTGGCGAACTCCCACGCACCTTTTGAAAACCTATTCCAACATTTGATTGTGCAAAAAATTTTGATATATGTTATCGCGTAGTGATTCATTTAATCTGGATATTAAATGAAGCTACGATAATGGCAATTCCACATTGTTAGATTGTTCCGAATATATTAGTGGCCTATTTGGTGATACCATCAACTCTTTTGTCATCTGTCAATACATGCTCATTGAGCTTTGAATACCCAAATAACAGATCTTCAATATTTCTGCCTGAAACAAGAAATATACCACAATTGACTCGTACTTTGTGAGTATTGAAAACAATCGACAAAATTCGACGAAGTTTTCAGGAGACTTGACGAATACATAGTGGAATCCCTAGGGTAGTAGAAGAACTGAAGATCCAGAACAAACGTAGCTACGGTCCGTCATAGAAGGGCTTCACCATATTGGAGTATTGCGGAACTGAGGAGAAAATAGAACCGTTGGCGAGTACTAAAGGAAACTTCACTTCTACTTTACGTACAAGTGTCCATCAAGTTAACTACTCAAGCACTCAAGCTACTAGTTATCACTTGAAACTCAAAGCTTCAACTCACATATAAATATAAACATATCACATATAAATACATATAAAATGAAAATTTTTCCAAAAAGGGGAATTGTTTTGATGCATTTTGAACTTCACTGAATGTAGTTATTGAAGTTTGTTTTCATAAGAAACATTATAAACTATCAATACTTCAATAAGAACCACCAGCAAATCCAAACAAGGCAGTATATCTTCAATGTTTAAATCATTAAGGTTTGAAATATTGTATTGAACTACGGAGTGATATTTCCTCACAACGAAATTTTCCCCTAAAAAGGCGTCAATCTGCCTATCCCTTGTCAGGGGTTGAATAGTTGCCGACTGATGAACAACTAATTTTGGGCCCGATTCTCTCGATTCTTGATAATCAGTATGAATGGGTTTGCTGCTGACAAGGTCTCAATCTTCTTACGCCTTGTCAGGTAATGAGTTGACGACTGATGGCAAACAACTTTATTGAGAAAATGTTACCGAATTTATACATAAATTAAAACTGATTAATAGCTAAAATAAAGTTCATCAAACTCATTCGAGTGTGTTGAACCGACCATATTCGTAATAGTTGCGTTAACCTACTTATTGTCTAATACATTATCGTGAAAAGTACTCCCTCATTCTTACTATGTAATTTGGTTCGAAATCTTCAAGATTCTGAACTTGCTGGGAGGCTCCGAAGATCTATCTTCGATGGTTTAATTTTGAAGGCTGTACTTCCATTTGACTCGATTCTATTATTCTTATTATGTGAAGGAAATCTGTTCGAAATCTTTAAGATTTTGAACATGCTGGGGGGCGCCGAGGATCTAGTATCGAGGGCTTCATTTCGACGGTTGTACTAAATTTTCTCATCTGACCCGGTGTACAGTCTGGATCTCTTGGTCAGTGAACTTCAGTTTGGATTTGTTTCAATGTTGAAGGACCTGGAATGTAGATCCTTTGTATTTTCTAGTTGAAGAACCTGGATTGTGAACCCTTCAGTGTGTGACTGCACCTTGATAGACGCTGCTGGTCCTCTTGGTTGCTAGTCTTGTAGTTTCTATATTGAAACACCTGGATCTTTCCGTGTTTGATTGCCCCTTGAAAGAATCCTTGAGGATTCTTTCCTTAAAAGAATCTTATGGTCCTCGTGGTTGATTGTCTTGTATTTTAAAGCTGAAGGACCTGGACTGTGGATCCTTTCGTGTGTGACTGCCTCTCGATAGACGCTGATGGTCCTCTTGGTTGCTAGTCTTGCATTTTTAAGCTAAAAGGCCTGGACTGTGGATCCTTCCGTGTGTGACTGCCTGTAGATAGACGCTGATGGTTTCCTTGGTTGCTAGTCCGTACTGTCCACTACTGAACCTTTGTAGTAGTTCAACTGTAGCTTGAGGGATCTGCCTACTCCTTTTGAGTGGGTTGAATGGTTGCCGACTGATGAACAACCATTTTTAGGCCCAATTCTCAAGATTTCTGAAAATCGGTATGAAAGGGTTCATTCCTCATAAGGCTTCAATCTGCTTACTTTTTGTGAGGTGAATAAGTGGACAACTCATGGACAACAACTTCGTTAAGAAAATGTTACCGAATTTAAACATAAATAAAAACTGCTTCATCGCTACAATGAAGTTCATCAAACTCATGCGAGTGTGGTGAACCGATGCTATTCGGAATAGTTGCGTTGACCTTTTTATTGCTCAATACATTATTATAACAACTATCCCTTATGTTAACTATGTAAATCCGTTCGAAATCTTCAAGATTCTGAACAAGTATAGTATTCAAAACTATAATTGGACCTGGATTTTGTGTTATTCCGAAGGATCTCTATTTCTCGATCCATTTTCATACTTCCCTTTCCGAAGTAGTTTCTCCATACTTTAGTTATTCGGTAGTTCGATCTTAATCGTACATACGGGCTCTACCAATAGCCAGCCGGTATTTCATTCCAGTAGAAAATCGACGCCACTCTGGTCGTGCCAATATCGACAGGTGAGACAGACGCTCTATTACCCTCATCAAAATGTAATAAGTTCATTCCTATTCACATCCACGGTTTTCATTTCTCCCTCGGGCTTAGGTTCTTGAATTACCGGGTAACTATAAAATGCATAACTACAAAGGAAGACGCCCGGATCGGGAACGTTGTGACAGGAGAGAGAAGGTCGGATCGCCAGAAAGACGGAGACCTGAAGATGTTATATGTATAACGCGGACGATGGATTTAACTAGGTCTGGGCCTGTGGGAGAAGTGACAAGTATAAATAAAGTCTCGAGAGTGTACTCGACAATAATACGGAGAGTTGAGTGTGAATTCAAAAGTGCTCATTGAATTAACTGACAGTTATCTCCGTATCTAATTAGAATTGGCTACGCTTATGTCTGAATATGAGTATTGACTTCCTTCAAATATCGATATGTTCTTCTCACATGAAAACTGGATTATGTGGACCTACAGAAAAAAAACCGTTCTACATTTTACAGCTGATTTCTGTTGAACAGAGTGCCTCAGAAAATAGTATAAGAAAAGGGGAAAGAACTTGCTACACCATAGGTGAAATATTTCACAAGAATATAGCCAGGGTATGGTGAATAAATAAACATAGAATAACATTTTATTCAATATTCACAAAGGTTATAGTTTTTGATAAGTAAGAAATTGTAAAATCGGCGTAAGTTCCAAAATCACCTTAAATAGCTAAGCACAAGTCACTTTCACATATTGAAATTTTCGATAATATGGCTTTTGATACTATTTGCTCATGTCTGTTTGAATCTTCCATGATTTTTCATGCTTTTCGAGCAGCTGAGCCGTCACTTGGTGAAAGGTACGTTGTGCTTTATTTCTGCGCACTCAGATGCTTGAGGAAGCTTCTCTTTCTATAAAGCGAAATATCTCATGTCGTAAGAGATATTTTTTCAAGGTAAATTCTTTCAATATTTTTTATTCATAAGTATTCCATTGAATTGTGTCGTCTTCTCATTAGCACTCTGCGCTTTAGCGAAAGTTGGACCTCCAGTTCAACGGTTTATATTCCGAACTGTCCAAAAACATGAAGAGAATCGAACCCATCAACACTAGTAAGCCGACAGCGTATAGAACTACACCGTTCGACTATTAATTCTCTCTGAAATAATTGCATATTATGTTCTCAGTGAAAAATGATCGATACATCAGTTTTCTTGAATATCGCATGGACTTAAGTCTATCCTTTGAAAATAGACTGAAGCTTTTTTGCCGTCTTTCAAGCCTCTTTTGATGTGGAGCTCCAGCTGCCCCTCCATCGTTTCGATGGTCTACCAAAGGGTGGTTTGATTGTACCTGCTTACACTTCCGGGATATGACTATTCTTGGGCAATCCACTATTATGGTGTACCATATGATATCTCTATTATTCCCCAAGTTAAAAAACGCCACACCTGATGGAAGTGCGAGACATATGTTTCGTTCTGCAAGGAACTCGTCAGTCACACCACGTCCATCGAAGTGAGGCAACGATTCCAATCCCCTAGTATCTTCTTGTGACTCCAAGTGAAATACCGTAAAGTATTGAATACTCCACAATTCCATCTATAGGAAGCAGTAGAAAACATCGCTCAGATTTAAGACACATCAAGCATCGAACTTTCACATATCTTCTTTACGCGTAGGTATCTACTATATTGCAATGTCTATTTGACAAATACCATAATATGATGTTTTCAAATATCAATAGCGTTAGTAGTACGCTTGCGGTTCTTTTCGTATTCAGGGGTCTATTAGGCGATATTTTTAAGGAAATGAAGTTTTTGTGCTTATGGCACTGAATGAAATATTTAAGAAAATGAACACTGTTAATGTTAATGAAATGAAGAATGTTATAATAGAGCTAGATATGTGAACGTGTACGATATGATGTCTCCGTTATTTTACAAGTGATAAATGTTAGAGAAATATTGAATCTGAGAAATTCCTATAGATGGAATTGTGGAGAATTCATTAATGTCCGGCATTCCACTTGAAGTCACAAAAAGATGCTTGGGATTGAAATTGTTGCCTCACTTCGATGGACGTGGTGTGACTGACGAGTTCCTTGCAGAACGAAACATATATCTCGCACTTCCATCAGGTGTGGCGTCAATTTCAATATTTCTGTAACATTTATACATTGAAGGATAATGGAGAGATCATATCGTACACGTCCACATATCTAACTCTACTATAACATTATATCGATTAATTTGAGTTATTCGAATGTATGTTCTAGTGTTCAATTTCTTATATATATATATATATATATATATATATATATATATATATATATATAATAATATATATATATATATATATAAAATTCATATGGAAAAACAAATTTGACCGGGTCAGTTACTATAGGATAACATTCAAACACTTGAACTGTTATTTCACATAATCTAAATAGAACTAAGTAGTTTTTCGATATTCACTATAATTAATTCAAAACATGACAATATCGTTTCGCCAACACAGTGGCTTCATCAGATGTTGATGATAAACTGAGCTATTAGATTGTGGACTGCTTATATTTATCCTGAAGAGCGTGGGGTGGTATTGACTATAGAACACTATTCTTCTTTTACAGGGGGATGACTATAGAACATATTTCTTCTGAATTGTGGGGGATGACCATTGAATACTTTCCTTCGATTGCATTTTTACTGGAATAAATTTAATGAAGCAGAATTATTGATTAAAACTTGATCATTTAATAAACTGTTCGATTTATTCCTCTTACTGATTTCCATGGCTTCTGACAGGGTTAGTTTATAACGAAATGAATAAAATAAAAAATATTGCATACGGAACGAAAAGGTTATAAATTAACCCTGTTGAAAGCCATGGAAATTAATAAGAGGAAGAAATCGAAGAGTTTATTAAATAATCAAGTTTGAATCAATAATTCTCCTTTATCAAATTTATTCCAGTAAAAATGCAATAGAAGAAACGTATTCTATGATCACCCACAATTCAGAAGGAATATGTTCTATAGTCATCTCCCTGTAAAAGAAGAACAGTGTTCTATGGTCATTCCCACCCCACGCACTTCAGGAAAATATGAGCCGTCCACAATATAATAGCTCAGTTCATCATCAACATCTGATGAAGCCACTGTGTTAACGAAACGATATTGTCATGTTCTGAAAGAATTATAGTGAAAATCGAAAAACAAATTAGTTTTATTTTAATTATGTATTTAGATTTTCATCGAGTATGGGCGCATTCGATTAATGGTGTCAATTAACACTTCGCCATATTTTCAATAAAAGTGTAAATCAAACGTTCAACTGTTCGAATGTTATCTTATATTTAATCAAGTGTTTTGAGACATCTGTAATTTCTTTAACATATCTGAACCTGAAGTAAAGCTGACAATTTTCTTATTCTCATATAAACAGCAATGTCGTAACAATTCACTCCTCGGTTTGTTCTAATCAGAAATCCGTAGTAAATACAGACTCGTCATATTGATTTTGTCACCGGCGCTCTTCATTAAATCCATGCTGTGAGAATCTGGGCTTATCGTAGCACCGAGCCCCAACACTCTAACTCATAAAACATTACTTATTCTACGTTCATCTTGCGGTCTCCAAGAACGCAGTAAGCTTTATTTTCCCAAACCTAAACCATTATTTCAAATTGATGACCGTTTCCACAGACTTCCATATGTATGTAGATATAACCTCTACTATCCATAGAACGGAGTCTTATGTATAACTACAAATTGATTGATTGAATTATTCATGGTACGAATTCAGTTTGTGCGATGTGCGTTACATTTATTAGTTATTTGAACTACTTCGATTCGTACAGTAACCAATTCACTTTTTTCACCAAAAAAAAATAGGAACTTTCATTCCTCAGACATATTTATTTCTGTAATTTTTTTAACTATGAGTAATTCAACATCCACTGTGAATATATATTTTTCATATCTTGGTGTTCAGAGATGTGGAGTGCTATTTCCGCACAGGGAAATTCCCCCTTGACAAGGCCTCAATCTGCCTTCTCCTTGTCAGGCGGGTTCATTAGTTACCGACTGATCGACAACCAATTTAAGACCCAATTCTCCCGATTCCTGGAAATCGGTATGAAAGGGTTTCGGTGCTGACAATAGCTCAATCTGCCTTCTCCTTGTCAGGTAAATGAGTTGACTACTGATGTAGAACTGAAATTACTAAGGAAATATTAACGTATTCATACATAAATTAAAACTGCTCACTCGCTAAAATGAAGTTCATCACACTCATGCGAGTACGGTGAACCCACGATATTCGCAATAATTGCGTTAACCTAGATACTTATTTCCTAATACATCATTATGAAATATTTCCCTATTCTAAGTATGTAAATCTGTTCAAAATCTTCAAGTTTCTGAACATGCTGGGAGGATCATTTCGACGGATGTACGAAATTCTCCCATCTGACTCGGTTCTATTATGAATTATGTAATTGTTGTGTTCGAAATTTCAAAGATTTTGAACATGCTGGGGGCTCCGACGATCTAACATCAATGGCTTCATATCGACGGCTGTACTAAATTCCCCCATTGGACTCGGTGTATTTCTGCCCCTTGATTGACAGTGATGGCCCTCTTGGTTTCTGGTCTTGTATTTTCAGTGTTGTAGGACCTGCAATGTAGATCCTTACGTGTGTGACTGCCCGTCGATAGACGCTGATGGTCCTCTTGGTTGCTAGTTTTGTTGTTTAGTTGAAGGACCTGGACTGTGGATCCTTTCGTGTATGACTGCTCCTCGATAGACGCTGATGGCCCTCTCGGTTGCTAGTCTTGTAGTTTAGTTGAAGGACCGGGACTGTGGATCTCTTCGTGTGTGACTGCCCCTCGATCAACGCTGATGTCCCTTTTGGTTGCTAGTCTTGTAGTTTAGTTGAAAGATCTGGACTGTGGATCTCTTCGTGTGTGACTGCCTCTCGATAGACGCTGATGGCCCTCTTGGTTGCTAGTCTTGTAGTGGTTCAACTGTAGCTCGAAGGCCCATGTTTAGAAATGTGAAGTGCTATTTCCCCACTAGGAAATTTTCCCTGACAAGGCCTCAATCTGCCTACTCCTGTCAGGGGATGATTAGTTGCCGACTGATAGACAACCAATTGAAGGCCCAATTCTCCCGATTCCTGAAAATCGGTATGAATGGGTTTCGGTGCTGACAAAGTCTCAATCTGCCTACTCATTGTCAGGTGGATAAGTTGACTTCTGATGTAGAACTGAATTTATAAAGAAAATATTAACTTATTTATACATAAATTAAAACTGCTTACTCGCTAAAATGAAGTTCATCACACTCTAGGAGTATGGTGAACCCAGGATATTCGCAATAGTTGCGTTTACCTAGATACTTAATTCCTGATACATTATTGAAAAATATTTTCCTATTCTAACTATGTATATCTGTTCAAAATCTTCAAGTTTGTGAACAAGCTGGTAGGCTCCGAGAATCTAACAACAAGGGCCTCATTTCGACGGATGTACGAAATTCTCCCATCTGACTTGGTTCTATTATGAATTGTGTAATTGCTCTGTTCGAAATTTCAAAGATTTTGAACACATGGGAAATTTTATACAACTTCAAATCGAAATGATAGTTCTGAGGAAAATTAATATTCCACACAGAATAATGAAAAGGACCTCTCCTTGGAGTACCTACTAATATCGGAAATTGTTAGTTCGTTGTTATTAAATCCGATTTGATTCGAGATACAGAGCGGATGAAGTTGAGCTAACAATATTTGACTCCCCAATAGAAAATATAAAGGTAGTTAGTCTCCAATGAATATCGGAAATTATTGATTACTAATAAATAATTCATTTTGTCTGAAATTCGCTAAGGATATTTCGGTGTTCCACATGTATAATCGAAACAGAAAGTATTCTAAAAAACAATCACAACAAGATATTTCGAAAACAGTTCGAGGAAAAACTTAGTTTTTGCCGCATGTTCGACGAACACTTTGTATATTATAACGAAGCTCATGAGAGGAAATTATCTCCCGTTGTCTCAAGTTACCATAGATCAGAGCTTCAAAGTTTGTATATATTGAATTTTCGGATTCATTGTGAACAACACAGCCCAAAACGATAACTTGAAAGAAAACTGTAACAACTAACATCAAAACTCAATAACTCAAGAAATATATAAATAAAAAGTGAATGTATAATTTGACTTAATCAGTAGCATGTCGTACTTACATGGACTAAAATTGAAATATAAGTTTTTGGAATGACAAATTATGTCTGAAACAGTACTCGAGAAAAATAGACGCCAGTGTGTCCATTACAATTTCAGTTTTTTTCTGGTGATTTTATTTATGGAAAACTTTCGAGTTTTGTTTCAGAAATAATTAATTATTGCAGGCATTTGTGAGCAAATTCAGAACAAAATTCAGAGAAAATAATGAAATAAATACGAAAAACTCTTACATATGAATCTATCTCAGACACAAATTCCCCTGCAATTATAAATATTTAATTTGCTTCACAAATATTTCAAAATGTGTTGTAGAAACTATTTTTGTTTATATAATTAGTTTCATTACTCTGTCAAGAGTTGAACATTATTAGTGCGTCTGGAAGGGTGCATATAAATGTATATTACACATGAGAAAATTAGATAGAACAATCGAATAAACGTTACACAATAGGTCTTGAAAAATTTGACACTTCTATCAACACTTTTTCTTCTTTTGCAGGGTGAAAAGTAATCGTACTAATTCTTTATCATTATTTTCTTGAGTATAATATTAACAAAACAGGAGAGGGTTCTTTTCAGATACGTTGGTGTTACTAAATATATAAAGACGTTATTATCAGTTGAAAATGAAAATTGTGTATCTTATAGCGTGAAACACTCAAGCAGTAAGGTTCAACCCCAATGAATTCATTGCCTTACAAGTGTCGACCAGTTCGACGAGGTCTCTCTGCTTCCTTGACATCGAGATGGGTCACAGTACTACGTAAATGATGACAGGAAAAGCCAATTTGAACTATCAGTTCAATTAGGGAACATTAAATTGTCTAGATTCATATGAACGTCACTGATAACCATTCTACGGATATTTTCTTATTAGTAGTCTATTACCAACATAACTGGGGAGCGATGAAGGGTCTCTGGTAGGTCGCCCCTGTTTTCTTGGCCAAAGTTCATCGCTAATGACCTTCGATACATGTAGAAAGTCGATGAACTCGAAGCGAATCAAATGAGTTATATTGAAATGAGGACTTTCACCGTATATGGATCGAATAAATTTATGTATAATATGAATAACTTAATATATTTTTTCTGTATATTATAAATGTTGGCTAGGCATTTGTCAAGGCCCACGAAAAATATCGAATACATGGGTGAACATCAATAGATTGGGTTTGTTACCAAACTGCTGGAAATTTGTTATGTATAATGAGATATCTTGACCACTTTCAAATATTCGATACCTTTCATATTGATATATCAGACATTTTTCAATATTTAATAGTGATGGCGTTTATTTGATGTAAATCCATTATAATTGAATATAAACTTATATTCAAACACTTGAACTTATGATTTACACTTCATTAACAACATAGCATGACGCGTTTCGTCGTTACAAACGACTTCTTCAGATGCTAACAGAATAAGGACAGCAAATTTAAAAAAACAGGTATAAATATGAAGGTAATTTGAGATTCTACGAATTTGGGTTTCACCTAAGATATTCCATTCTGATATCTAATTTTTATTACCTGCAAAGATGTAACAAGGGCGAATTGCTTAATTCTATCTGTTCATGAAGCACTCAATTGTTGATTGTTAAATTGAAAATTGTTTATTGTTAAATTGAAGAGTTAACACTGCCTAGTAATTGTATACAAACTTTTTTCGATGTAGTTAACCTATTTCCCTCTATTCCACCTTCTGATACAATTGAAATAATTAAAGATTTGCTTATTGAAAATAACGTGTATATAATAAATCAATCTGAAATAATCATTTTATTAAAAATTTGTCGAGCCAAAATTACTTTATGTTCAATGATAAGATTTATAATAGTAAGAGTGGTCTTATTATGTGAAATCCGTTAAGTCCACTTTTAGCAGAGATGTTTATGGATGAATCGGAAAATAGTAAGCACAAGAACCCGAATTTTTGTATTCTGGTACAGATATGTAGATAATATGTTGATATGTAGATAATATCGACACTTATCGATATCGATAAGTATCGATATCGATAATGGTATCGCTTCATCTCTAGGAACACGTACTAAACCACTCAATATAACACAATATCGAGACCATAATATTGGGTGATTTTAGGTGTCATGCGAATTAATCGATCTTTCATACTTCATTTCGCCACAACGAGCCTGGAACTCCCACATTTCGATTGCCGAAACTTGCGTGCCGATTTCAACGATCTCCCTGTACACGAGAATATATTGTTGTAGGTCAGCCTCGGAATTTTACAGTTTAATAAAGGATTAGACCGAGGAGTATCCCTCTCAAAACCGTAACCCGGCAATAATTACCTTATAAGGCGGCGTTCGTGACTGTGCGTTATACGTCACCGTTCAGTCAGTCGATTATTAAAGTGGAATAAATCTACATTTGTGGTGGTTCGGTGTATGATTTTCCATGTATATGGAATGGCGGAATTTATTTGCTTATCGCTAGCAGACGCAATAACACGATTCGCATTACAATTCTAGTAAATTTTTTGGGGTGTTGTTTACAGAAATCGCAGGTTTTGTATCAGTTAAGTGCGAATCGAAAATTTATGTACTAGTTTTCAGTTGACTGGCTGTTATTCGTTATATGTACTGAAATATTTCTTCAAATATATTTTTTGACCCTTTAACTTCGTGTGTCACATCTCAGCTGCTTCACATTCCTACAAATAATGTAGGAACGTGAGGAATTGAATATTTTTTAGATCACGTAATATTAATTGAGAACTTTGATGCTTGATTCATTACTTCTTGAGATATATTGATGTATTCTTAATAAATTCAATGAACGATGAATCTACTCTGTGATAGTTCATATTTAAATGAGAGGTAATAATAAAAATTTTTCTAAAAATCACTGACTGAACAATTCTTTATTCGACTAGCTTCGCCTTTTACAGCATTATCAAGAATGATAATGCTGTAAAAGGCGAAAATAGTCGAATAAAGAATTGTTCAGCATTGATTTTTAGACAAGTTTTCATTATTACCTCTAATTTATTGATGTATTCATTCCTCAAAAGTTTTACTTTTTGCTTCATTAGAAGGCTATTGGGATGACGCTGACTCACTTGGAACTGTTGGAACTGAGTTTCTTGTAGTACGAAACAGTGACTGTCTCACGCTTTCAATAAATGAAGGCATCGATTTCAAGATTCTTCAACATTTATCCCTAAAAGGATAATGGAGAATCCAATATTCTCTATCTTTGCTCCCTAGAAGGACAAATTATTCAAGAGAACATTAAAGCAAAGCTGGCTATGTGAAACATGCACACTGCGATGTCTCCATTATCCTTCTAGGGATAAATGTTTGAGAATATTGAAATCGATGTCTACATTTATTGAAAGCGTGAGACAGTTACTGTTTAGTACTGAAAGGTACTCACCAGTTAAGCCATATTTCAATAAATGGAGACATCGCATTGTTCATGTTTCACATAGCCAGCTCTGCTATAATGATCTTTAGAAATTTGTCAAAAATTATAGAAAGAAAGTTATAGTGTAGTTTGATAGCGAATATCTATGAGTAGTATTATCTGCAAGTGCGATAATATAGCACGAGAACTACAGAATTCTTTTTCTTGTAGTGAATTTCTGACATGTTTTGAGAAATGACAACGGGCGATTCTACAACCGCAACCTAGATGGTGCATAACTTCATCAAATCAGATGAAATTGTTCGAAAAAACTAGACTTTTGATTTGTAAAATATAGTATCTCAATTGATAAGGACGTGTGAAACTTTCAATGTAGATTAATTCATGTGCTTTTCAGAGATTTTAAGATTTAAGATGAACATTAATCTATGCATTAGATACGCATAAGCCTAATTCTATATTTCTGTATCACAATCGATGAGGGGGTATGTGAGGATTGAATTCTTTGCTTTTCATTCGTTGAACCTGGCGCGACAGATTAGTAGCTTATAGTACGAAACAGTGACTGTCTCACGCTTTCAATAAATGTAGGCATCGATTTCAAAATTCTTTAACATTTATCCCTAGAATGACAATGGAGACATTGATTGCATTGTTCACGTTTCACATAGCCAGCTCTACTATAATGTTCTTTAGAAATTTGTCAAAAATTATCGAAAGAAAGTTATAGAGTACTTTGATAGCGAATGTCTATGAGTAGTATTTTTTACAAGTGCGATAATATAGCACGAGAACTACTGAATTATTTTTCTTGTAGTGAATTTCTGACATGTTTTGAGAAATGACAACGAGTTATTCTACAACCGCAACCTAGATGGCGCATAACTTCATCAAATTAGATGAAATTGTTCCAAAAAACTAGACTTTTAATTTGCAAAATGTAGTATCTTAATTGATAAGGACGTGTGAAACTTTCAATGTAGATGTATTCATGTGCTTTTCATTGATTCTTAGAATTGAGATGAACATCAATCTATGCATTATATAGACATAGCCTCACTATATATTTCTGTCTTACAATTGATGAGAGGGTATGTGAGGATTGAATTCTTTGCCTTTGATTCGTTGAACGTGGCGTGACTGATCAGTACCTTGTAAATCAGTACCCAGAGAAAGAATTCGTGTATCATTTTAACCTAAAAAAGAAAACTTCATCAATATTAATGAATAGTCAGAAATATCATATTTGGGGCTCCGTAACTGTGTTAAGCAGAATGCATCAATCTATCTCTGTGTTTCCCTAATTCTCCCGTGCCATCCTTCATGTTTCGCGTAAAAGTAACAGCAAGACATGTCTGTGAATCCTGGCACGTGTTACCCTGGAAAGTAACTTTGACCCGTAAACCGGCTATTTAATTCCGGCTCCATTTCCCCCAATTCTGCTCGTCGCCGTCGAACAATGGAAAGCAACAGATTGCCGAAACACTCTCGCCTAATAAGACCGACTGAATACGAAACGGAAAAACCGATTCAATTTTTCACCGAAATTACCAAACCGCGACTCGGAATTAGAAAAACGATTCGCGTGCCGGCCGAAACCACAAAATGATTGTCTAGACTGACAATATGAAAAAGATAATTCCAAACAGGGATTTCGTGTGTACTCCGGCCGTCGCGATACCCGGCTGATGAGAAGCGAGTGTCCCAGCTAGCCGCGCAAGCCTGGCGAGGCGGCCATAGCCCGCTCCGATCGCAGTCTCGACAATCCCGCCTAAGTGTGCGCCAACACGGGCCGTTATCCCGCCACCGCGTATATACGTCAAGCCTAAAACCGCGCTAATATGTTGGTTTGAACTAGCACGCTTCGCGATTTTTTGATACTGCAGAATTTATGAGAAATATGGCCACAACATAAAAATTTCGTCGGTCACAATATGTAATTGAACAAGTTCTTCATCGAAAGTGTTCCAACATCTTCTCGAAATGGGATTATTTTTAGTTATATCCATCGTTGTGTCCGTCAGTGCTTCCGTTTACGGATACTCCTGGCCTAGTGAAGAGACAACAACAAAGTACCCACAGTACAAAGACTACCACTCCGACCCTTTGGTCGTCGAAACAACTAGCGGTTTAGTGCGCGGATGGTCCAAGACTGTTTTAGGTAGAGAAGTGCATGTTTTCACCGGCATACCTTTCGCGAAGCCACCCATAGAACAACTAAGGTTTCGTAAACCTGTACCGATAGATCCCTGGCATGGCATCCTCAACGCCACCAAGCTACCGAACTCCTGCTATCAGGAGAGATATGAATATTTCCCAGGGTTCGAGGGTGAGGAAATGTGGAATCCTAATACCAACATCTCTGAAGACTGTCTTTATTTAAACATTTGGGTACCGCAGAGGCTGCGCATTAGGCACCACGCTGACAAGCCTCCACAAGAAAGACCTAAGGTTCCTGTGCTGATATGGATCTACGGAGGCGGGTACATGAGCGGTACGTCCACTTTAGAAATATACGATGCTGATATTATAGCGGCTACAAGCGACGTCATAGTCGCTTCAATGCAGTACCGGGTTGGAGCTTTTGGGTTTCTGTACCTGAACAGATACTTTCCGGGTGGAAGCGTTGAAACGCCTGGCAACATGGGTTTGTGGGACCAAGCAGAAGCCATTCGTTGGATCAAACAAAACGCTGTAGCTTTCGGTGGGGATCCTGACCTTATCACTTTGTTTGGCGAGTCTGCTGGTGGTGGTTCTGTTAGTATTCATCTCCTCAGTCCGGTCACCAAGGGATTGGTGAAAAGAGGAATATTGCAGTCGGGTACCATGAATGCTCCTTGGAGTTATATGACCGGAGAAAGGGCAGAACAAATCGGAAGAATCTTGATCCAGGATTGCGGTTGTAACATATCTCTTTTAGAGACTCATCCTCATCAGGTTCTTGATTGTATGAGGGCTGTGGATGCTAAAACGATCTCTCTCCAACAGTGGAATTCTTATTCTGGTATTTTGGGCTTTTCATCGACACCTACAATTGACGGAGTGTTCTTACCCAAACATCCAATGGATATGTTAGCGGAAGGTGAAGGCTATGAGGACATGGAAATATTGCTAGGCAGTAATCACGACGAAGGTAGGTAACACGCGGCATTTTGTCTTTAAGAGATTTTCTAAGCTGAAGAAATATCGATCCTTCTTGATATTTTCTCAGGAATAATATAATCATTTCACGATTATGAAATTGTATTATATCGAGTGTTCAGGAAATATATCTTATTATGGCGACCTACTGAGAAGAATACCACTTTTGTACTTGCCAATAACAAATAATTTAGGAAGGATGTTCGAATTTTCAAACTTACATCTAACTGTAACTCAAAATGAATAATTTATATTTATAGGTGAAGAACTGAATCATGTGGTTTGAAATTACGATATATTATATATATATATATATATATATATATATATATATATATATATATATATATATATATACTAGCGAACACGACAGACGTTGTCCTGGTAACGCATCTCTAATTCGAAAATTTCAAGAACTTGATTGCAGCGCCACCTACCTGGTCCAATTTCGAATCTGAACCATTCTTGAATCTACTTTAACACACACACAAAATCGGTCTAGCCGTTTAAAAGGAAGTTCAGTGACATACACTTGTATAGTGGAATTATATGAATATATATATATATATATATATATATATATATATATATATATATATATATATATATATATATATATATATATATATATATATATACAGAAGTGAACATTATTGACAAACCCTAAATTTAAAAGCAGCCGTTACCACGTGTTTCGAGCTTGTTGACTCTCCTCAGATCGGAGTAGCCAAGTTCGAGTTATACGAACTTGGAGATGAGAAAACAAGAAAAATAGAGATTCCTCGAACGAAACTTCGCCTCAAGGGCGATGTAGTTTGGTCAAATCAAATCTCCCTTTATGGAGAGTACGAACTCAAACATTTGAACTCGGCTACGATGCGTTCTGAGGAGAACCAACAACACGTGTTAACGACTGCTTTCAATTACGGGCTATGCCCATTGTGGTCTCTTCTATTTATGTTAAAAACTTTATTTTTGTTGACGTTTCGTTGTATATCACAACATTTTCAAAAATAATAAATAATTGAAATTTATAAAATACCACATATATAATAATAATGAAATCTATTTAGCATTTTGCTACCGCCATACATACACTTGAATAAATTGTTGTTACAAGTAACAAAATTCAACATACAAATTATACAACATTCAAAACATTTATTAGACTACTTTTTATCAAATGTTAAATGTCAATGTCAAATATCAATTGTCAAACTCATTTTTTTGAAGAGAAACAGATTTGTTTTTTGCTTCTTTTGTATTCAAAAAGCCAATTTTAGTTTTTTCAATGAAATCAATTTCATATCAATGTTAATTCATATAATTCAATTATTCATTAGTGTTGACAGAGTTGTGATATACAACGAAACGTCAACAAAAATAAAGTTTCTAACATTGAAAATAGCCTGTAATTACTAAAAACATCAAATAAATATATATATATATATATATATATATATATATAATATATATATATATATATATATATATATATATATATATATATATATATATAATATCATATATATATATATATATATATATATATATATATATAAATATCCTCTACATTGGGAATTTCATTATCTCTTCGCTATTTCATTTATATCAATACCAATTGCCGTGAATCAATTTCTATTCATTTGAAATCTTTTATTAGTATAATCTTTATAAAAACAAGGGCTAAACTGCTGCCTCATATTCAGTAAACACTGCTGCGAATGTGAAAAACTTTATATTGGCATTTCTCTTCGAATTGTCCGCTGCTATTATCTATCCATGAGCTGCAGCTTACTATTTGCGATGTTTCTATGGATTAGTGGTGTATATTGCAGTATAAGTATTTGTCAACAAATTACTACCGTTTTGCATAATGAAATTTTCTTATTTTTTCGTGCCAATTTACATTAGTATCATTATAAATCGACTGATAGTTCATATAATTTCACATTCATAGAGGAATTCACAATTTGAGACTGACAAACACAGTTGAAATGATTTAGAATCCCAAAAATGATTCTCAATTTATACGACGCTCGCGTTTTTTTCATAAAAGTTTCTTCCAAAACACCATCACCTCTACTTATGACAGTTTCTGTTTGTGTGACAATAACGACTTCACGAACTTCTTGATCAAAACCGCCTTCAAAGTATTTGAGCCTATCTCGATAGAATAGACAACAAAAATAGATAAACAAGATTATGCATTCATTTTTATTCATCCAGTACCCTTTTTGCATTGAATCAAAAATGATTGGTGAACTATCTCCTAAATTTAAGGTTGGCAAAATCGTTAAACACGTCTTCAAAATCTATGGAACTGAGCATATCACACTCGATGGATATCTGTAACTAGCTGGTTAATCTCTCTTGGAGCATTGTATTTTTTGATTCGTTCTGTACTCTTCCCAATTTGAAGAATCAGCGTTTTTTTACTGCATTCAGCTACCATCTTCTCAAAAAGTTCTAAATGCAAACTCTTCGTTCGGAAATCTTCCAAAATTTCGTTTGGCTTCAAAATATGGTATGTTTCCTGTATAACTTACTGCTAGTTCCTTCATTTTCATTCAGAGCACTAGCATGTATCATAAAGAAGTAGATATGTAAACTAATAATCAATCATTATTGTAGTCAGTAAGTACCGTATGATTTTTTCAAAATGAATTCGTTTTCGGTTTTCATATGGTGATCTGACAGGATATAGGGGGCCGATGTCGATCACGGGGCCTTTGGCACTAGCCCACTAGTGACCAAAAAAAGACAGGCCTGTCTAAAATTTTAATAAATATTGAAAAATTTGAAATAAAAATAAGAATTCAGTATATTTCCAAAAATATTTAACAGGCCGATTTCGCTATGTGGAAACAAACTGTTGAAGTAATATTCCGAAAACTCGATCGAATTCGATTAAAATATAACATGATTGGTGCTGCGCTAACAATATTGTATACTCAACGAAATATGCGAGTTCCGTTCCCATTTCCAGCCCCCAACTCATTGGCAAACAAAGTTGAAAAACTCCAATTTAATTAATACCAATGTTTGTATCGAAGTTTGCATATCAACTCCGTCAAGTACGGATGTAATATTCACCCCATATACACAATCATTTCCCGTACGAAAAGATGCGGCGGGAAAAAGCAGCTTTATTCGAATTTCCAATGGGCCTCTATCGATTTCTTCCTTCAATTAGTTACCGAAAATGAACATTACTGGCGCCCCACATATGGGGTGCCCTTGTTGACATAATGAGCGGGAAAACTCAGGTAACCTGTATTGATTTTATTCGTTGTAGTATTCAAGGGGGCCAAAAAAAGAACATAATGCTGTGTTTCGTCTAATCTGATTTTATTTTGTTGTCCTTTCATAAGGAAGGTTCGACCATTGTGCTATGTGAAGAGGTTTTATGAGTGGCATTGTTAACGTTGTCCTTCTGCTGCAATGTGTAGGTACCTGTTGGTGTATTATTCTTTTCAATTGGCTAGACGTGTTCTCAATAGCTCATGATAATTGAAACGCCGACTTGGAGATGGTTTGGTTTCCAAATAACCTCATCAGCATAAATGTTCACAATTTTCATTTGTTTTCATAATTCTTCAATTATGAAAATTATATAATTATTCAATTATTTGTCAAAGAGATAGATCTCTAGAATTTGTCAGTACAAGAATAACTTTCAATTTTTTTGATAAAAATACTTATTATTGCAGTCTCCGGATAACTTCCGAGAGACTGCACCAAATCAGATAATTCCTTTTTTTTTTGTGGTCTTTAATTCCAGGAGAAGGTTTATATGAAAGAAAATTTTTGAAAATTCAAATAAAATCGAATCAAAATTTAATTAGCTATACATTACAGCTATTACATTACAAATAAACTCATATTACATCAAAAATGTTTGATGAGACATGTTCAAATAACATACCGACAGAGAGAGGGAGAGACAAAAAAAAGATACTATTCACCACAAAAATTTAATTTTTCTCAAACTTGACTTAAAATGACTTACGGTAGGAGAAAATTCATAGAATATTTTCTTGTTGAATTGGACAGAAAATATTTGAAAACCCCGAAATTTCGAAAGTGAATGAGACAGAAAATCAAACTTTAGAAAATTGTCTAAACAACGAGAGATTAAGTCAGTTTTTCAGGCATCAGTTCAGGCTTCAAAAATATTGACAGTTTAGATGGATTCACATTATTCCATATTAAATTACTTTTTTTTCAACATCATTGTGGTTTTTGCGGTGTGTTGATGTGTCTTTACAAGCTTTGAACGTAAAGTTATTTATTGTCATTGAAAAGAAAATGTCATCAATATAGTATGATACTATAACGACGAAAAATAAATTCAAATTTTGAATGGAGAAAGATATTCAGATTTTCGAAAAAACGGATTCATCGTATTTTGAACAACGAAATATGATGAAGAAGTAAACTATAGAATTGACAGGTTCTTCATTTTCGATACATCAAGAATGCTAATACATACATGTATATGGAATTATACATAGTCTGAATGGTTTCAACTTACTGAAGTTTCTTTAGTCCATGGGATATGAGTACTTATAGTAATAACAACACGAAAAGGAAATAGTGAACAATTATTTCAGGGGTTTTTGAGAATATTCCCAAACAAGATATATGAACATACAAAGGTCAGTGATAAGATAGTTATGATGTATTCGAATAATGAATATAGGAAACTCCCACTGAATCACTGACAATACATATCACGAAAATATTTTCCGGCCGCGTTAATGAAAGTAAAATAAAATTCCGCTGAAAATTCGAACAATTTACAACCACAGACGCTATAAAAATAAAATAAAATTTTACACAATAGTCCATTTACAAATTCTGAAAGAATCAAGTTAATTTTCACCAAATATTTTATATACAAGACAAGAATATTTTATATACAGTGTTAATTAAGATCTTGTCAAATCGGTTTGAGTTCCAGAGTCACGTTAGTAAAAGTGTACAGAAGTAACTTTCAGATATTTGAATTGTCTATCGAATTGTCCTCTTCTATCTTTTTTCCGAATATTTCATATATCATCATATTTTTCAAATCTTCCTCATATAGCAAAATGAAAGTTTTTCTATACTTTCTTCTCCCTTTGGTATGTGTAGTTGATTCTTGTTCTGTCTAGTGTTGTGCGAATGTATAAAATATAAAATAATCACCCACAAAATCACCTAGTTGAAGAAACCTTTCACAGTTTAGTGACGGATTATGGAAATTAGACCAAGATAATTTGTTTAATTCCGATATAATTACTGATATTTCTATATTCAATCATTAGGACTTCATGTTTAAATTTAAATATTATCTTTCCACAATCTCGAGATTTGAATGGAATGATGGAACAAAGAACACTCATTTTGTACCATAGAATCTTGAGGAAGCGTATTGTTCACAGTAATTAGTTGATGACTGATGTTGCATTTATTGTTTCAAAATCGATATCAAGCAGCTATGTCGGCACCGGAAATGGCAGAAGAAACTACGAGTTTTTACCCTCACTTGTCGTGTCACGTAAATCAAGAGAATCGTGTTTTATGCCTGTAATTATTTAATACACCATTGCTATTAGCAACATTAACGCCGAGGTCACGCAATGCTGGACACTATTTCATCCTGTCGTTGAGTTTACTCGAGGGGAGATCTTCTTAATCGTTTGTGATTTATTCGTGAGAAAGAAAAGGGCATAATGAAGAACTGTTTCATTTCTGAAGTGAACTGTTGCTTAATTGTTTGAGTTTTTCTTCAATTCTAGTTGTGTATGTGAGGAACAAGGAAGGCTGCCACCCCATGAAACCTGACGTCTCTGGTAAAGGTCCTTCTGGTGAGGCTTCACTCAAATATTCATATTAATCTCCAATTTCTTGTAAATTTGTTGAAATTGTTTCTTTTTGAAATTTGTGTACAATTCTGGAAAATACTTCCGCTTCTTGTGTCACACTTAGCAGTGCTTCTGAGTTTTGACCATTCCAAATTCTAGACAAAAACACCAGAGAGTAGCAAGAACGCTTCTGCTCGATTTGGTTCGGATGCTGTCATCCGCTCTCAGGATGCTGATTTTGACACTGCTAAGGTGATGCTTGACTACTCAAGGGCCTTCGATACTTTGGATCATGCGTTTCACTGTACGAAGCTAGATTATTTTATATTTGATGTTGTGGTGGTTGAGTTTTTCCTAGATTATTAGATTGTAGGCAGCGTGTGATCACTGCTGACGGTGAATCTAGTTGCTCGGCATGTGTAACTTCAGGAGTACCCCAGGCTTCAGTATTCGACCCCATCCTTCATATTTTTACGTATTCAACATAAACAAGTTAGTCAATTATGCGCAGTTGGATTCTTCTACTGATGAACCCAGCTGCTTTCATCCTTCGAACAGTCTTATGTGACAGCGTTGTATCAGCTAATTCGAAATCATCATGCAGTTTACTTCATTTCGAAGCTCCACAAATGAACCCGGATAAATGAACGTTAGTATGCAGCAAAAGAGTCTCATCTGAAGTTAGTTTCAGCCGTTAATTGATGGCAGTCCGTTGAAACTAGCGAAAAACGTCTAAAACCTCGGAATAGTTTTTGACTGCAGGATCCGGTTGGAGCAACATGTATCTCTGCTAGAACAAAATCGTATTTAATTATGAGACGTCTCTATAGTCTTCGGCTTTTCCTGGGATTTCTATTGCGGAAGAGGCTGTGTGAAGCGCTGGTTCTCTCGATCTGTGGTTATGGATTCACTTCAGTTAGTACTTGCTTGTATGGTGTGACGAGGGAAAAAACGCTGAGGGTACAGAATGTTTTTATTCTTGGAATTCAGTATATTCTGTGACTTTGCATTCTTCACCCTTCTACTCGAGATATAAGCTTGTCACCTGCGGTAGTGTTTGAAGAGTCCTTTCGAAGTTTGAGAACTTGTTGAAAATAACTAAATATGGTTTGCGTAGTTTGAGGAGATTTTCCACTCATAACACCGTTTCCATTTTCAATAGCCTGCCAGTTATGACATTTAGCAACTTATTTTATTTTAGGCATTATTATCGTGGTTGATAGACTCTTGACATCATTTGATTTAGTAAGTTAGTAAGCAAGTTTTGTTAATATATATATATATATATATATATATATATATATATATATATATATATATATATATTAAATTGATCTATTGCCTGTTTAAGATAATTCATTTTCAATGTTTGTTGCAATAATAGACTTCTTTCAATGTGAAAAACTTTATTTTAGTTGACGTTTCGTTGTATATCACAACTTTGTCAAGAGTAATGAATAATTGAATTCTATGAATTACTTTAGATGTCAAATTAGTTTTTTTGTATTTTCACATAGTGAATTTTAATATCAGGGAAATATTTCTGACTCAGCATTCGCTTCGGAAGTTTTAGTCTTCTTCACCATGAGGAAACCTCTGAGAAACTCATGGTAAGCCAGGTGATTCTTATAAGTGTGATTTAGATATACATATATATCTACATATGTATATTAATTGGTGTATGTGTGTGAAATTGAAGGTAAATCTGGAAATAATGAAATTAGAGATGTGATGTTTGGTGTACTCATTTTATGAGTGATATTTGTAAGGTTTATCAAATCGTTGTAAATAGAATCAAGATGTTTGATGTCTATTCTTTCATTTACTGTATTGTATTGTCGTCCTTTCTCAATACATGTGTTCATCTGTGCAGTGTTTGAAGACCAGAGTGGTTAGATCCGAGGGAAATATTATCGAGTTGGATTGGTATAAGAAGCTGTCTTCTTCAGGTAGATATATGCACTTCCACAATCTCATTATAATGTGAACATGAAGCTAAATATAATCAATCAACTTAAGAATAGAATCATAAATATTGTACACACACATTACTGTCAGAGCTTACTGTCTAGAAATGATCTTGGTTGACAATGGATATCCAAGATCACTTGTGAAGAAGATCCTATGTAGTTCTGTCACTAGACCACCGGTTCCTACCTCTACAACTGGCCATGATACAGGCCATAACATAAACTCAAAGCTCCATTAGTCAAATACAGATCTTTGCCATATTTCCGTTTCCTCACGACAAAACAGTGTCACATTTTCAGGGAAATAGATGAGCTAAAACATACCAAATATAACTTCATTACTGGCAGAAGTGTTTTTACAAGACTAAAAGATAATGTAGGTATCTCCATCAGATTGCATCTACAGTATTCCTTGCGTAGATTGTGAAGGAGTTTTTCGTTTATTTAGTAGATACCTACGTGTATAGAAGATATGTGAAATTTCGATGCTTGGTGTGTCTGTAATCTGAGAGGTGTTTTCTACTGATTCCTAGAGATGGAATTGTGGAGTATTCATTACTCTACGGTCTTCCACTTGGAGTCACAAGAAAAAAAATGGGGGTTGAAATCGTTGCCTCACTTTGATGGACGTGGTGCGACTGACGAGTTCCTTGCAGAACGAAACATATATGTCTCGCACTTTCATCAGGTGTTGCATCGATTTCAATATTTCTCTAACATTTATCCCTTGAAGGATAATGGAAACATCACATCGTACAGGTTCACATATCTAGCTCGACTATAACATTCTCTTGGTTAATTTGAATTTTTCTCGAATATTTCATTCAGTGCCATAAGCACAAAAATTTCATTTCCTTATATATATATATATATATATATATATATATATATATATATATATATATATATATATATATATATATATTGGATACTTTTCATTTTATAGAGACACTTCTTCACTTCTATTTAGGTTGTACAGTATTATCTTAGTACCTAATGAAGGCAATTTATGATTTAGTTTTACTTTTCGATTGAACTTCGAATTCATGTATTTTGTTGAAGTCTGAAATATACGATACGGAAATTCCTAAATCAACTTGAAAATATGATATATTTGTAAATCCAAACGATTCCAGAATCAGCAGCTGTCGTGGTGATTCCATCAACAGTTCATTCATTCTTTCAGAATATGTAAAATATGAATAACCACTTCAGATTTTCTCGTTTCTCTATTTTACATGAGACTCTTGCGCTCCCTACCGTCACTCGGAAACTATGACGTTTTGAATAAACCACGACGTCATCTGAGTTGCTAACTGCCAACTCCTTCAATTATGGATGAACTACGACTACGTCAAATGTTTCATTTCTCGGTCCTGGGTCATATTAAAATGGCCGACAGTCGGATAATAACCGCTAATTCCCCACTTCCATTACGTCCGTTTGATGTTTATTTCACTAATTTTTACTTCGAGAGGGGTACGTTGTTGCCAAACTTCTCATAATCACTTTAATTCTGGATATTTCTGATGAGGAAAGTATGTTGAAAAATGATGATATGTAATCTTTATTATTTGACTGAAAGAAGTTGATAGTGCAGTCGCTGAAGGGAATTGAGTATGCAAAACATGAAAACTGGCAACTAAGCTCGAATTCGTTATCCTGAGACCTTAGATAACAAGAAAACACATGTTTCCAGGACCTCTGCTGGTCCATTTTCCTGTACTTGGCCCCCTTCCCCCGCGAGCGCCAAAATGCGCCGCAGCGCGTGTAGTTGCCAGTAGAAATCGAATGATAGTTTAGAATAGTTAATTTTGTGGTTTTACGTAAAATAACACAAAATGTCTGGTATTTGAGTGTTGAATTAGTGCTTAAATTCAAAAAAAGACTTCAACAAGTTCGCTACAAGTGATAAATATAAAGAATGGAGAACTTGAACGAATTTTGTGATAAAATGGGTAATTAGATGAAAACCGCAACCAGAATAATTCATAAACATTCAAAGAGAGCCGATCGAAGGAATCAAAAATATTAGTAACAAGATAAAAACAATACAGACTTCACGAGAAACGATTTTTCAAGACCCAATGCAGTGGGTTTTGACTTGTCATTAGAGCAGTCTCAAAACCGATCTTCTGCCGTGACTTGAGGTTTGATCGATATTACTCAAAATGAAAATGCCAGGCAAATATATCCGCTCATATATCTCTTCAGAAACAGTTTTAACCTGGCACTTCTTTCATCTCGAATACAAACTGACTCGTCATGTGACATTAATTACTTTGAAAAATGGTCGCAATCCAGGATCAATGAAAGTGAAAAAGAATCAAAATATCGTCCAGTAATTTAATGCTTGAATCCCCACAATGTGAACCAGCAGTGTCTTTTTCGATATTTTTGCACGGATGTAGTTGCTGATAAATCTACTTCGCAATGTTTCCTGAGTTAAGTAGAAAATGGAGATATCGTGTTGAGTTCTTTCGAAAATGAACGATTTGTGCTGAAATGTTGAAAGTTTTCCGATATCATCGAAGAAGAAGAATTTGACACCTTTGTAATAATTCTTCGAAGGAAGGCAACATTATATCAAAGTTGTATCAGACCAAAAAAAAGTACATGATAACGGTATATACTTACAATTGCAAGAAATAACGGATTCTATTTTTTTAACAAGCATTTATATCGTCTAATTATTTAAGAATTTTACATGAAATCTCCAAAATTGAAACTAGCAGTAGAAAATGAAAATAATCACAAATATGCTACAAAAACTCGTCAAGATGTATTTATTAGTTTGGCTATTTTTATAAATGTATATCGTTGATTGTATGGGGCTTGTTAATTGAATTCAATTGATAAATTTCAACAAATTTGGCAAATTTGCTGAAACATTCTCCAAAATAATTAATAATATATTCTTGCAGTAGAATGTAAAACTATTAGATATTGGGTTTGACAAATATGATATTTCGATAAAATACTTACGAGTCAACTTGATGGAGAAAAGGCCGAACGATATTGTGATTTCAAAATCATCACACAAAAATTCCAACAAATAGCAGTGATTTATTTTCAAATACCGAAAATAAGTTACAGCTCGTTCGGTTTCTCTAGAAAAGTGAAGGATTTGATGATCCAACAAGTTGATTCATGCACAAAGCCCTGCATTTATCGAAGTAATTGACGTTAATTCGAATCATTTAGGAGCCGATTCGAAGATATTTCATCACATATTTCATTTCTGCAGAAGAAAAAGACATCTAGGCTGTTATTACGAAAAAAAATACTTTTCAGGATGCAGTTTTACTGCTCAATCCCACGCCGAAAACCCTGGTCATATATTTCCAGCATTACACTGAATGGTTGCGATGCGACTAGCAGATTGTGCCGAAAAAAAAGGTTAAAAGCTGCATCGTTGGATTCTGCACAAAAGGTCTAGTACATTTAGGAAACCTATTCCTAAGTATCGAACAATTGGGAGAATTAAAAACCATGGCAGGTTTCTTCTTTCAAAGTAAAAATCAACTGCTGATGAACTCCCGTATGAATAAAATATCAAAATCATCGGCTTCGGCTTGAATTTTTTCAGACAAATTTGCTGATCTCTTGGTGAAACACTAAATATTTCGAATATATTGAACATATATCCGTAAAAAAAAACTTGAATTGGTTTCACAAAAATTATATTAAATTAATTATTAGACAGTTGTTTCGGGGTGTTATCCCAGCTGAAAGCTGTTTAGAGTACCGAAAATAGTATAGCTTTTGAAAATGGTGTAATATCTCTGAACAATTCTCTAGCAAGTAATTTAATATAATTTTTGTGTAACCAAGTCAAGTGTTTGATATACCGTATAAGACTATGAAAAAAAGATGACAAACTATACCCACGTCGTTTCACAAAGTTGTACTTACCAGAGTTTTCGATGCAGTTTTGTAAATACTCATCACATGCCCGAAAAAACCTGTGCTTGCAGGAAATTACAACTCAATTTTTTTTCATTGTGCAAATTGCATATTAAATGTCAATAATATCTGTACAGAAATGTAGTAAGAATGACATTTTAAAATTCGTTTGTTTCTGAAAACTATTTTTTTATGATTAATTAGTTTTCATCCCTAACTTTTTTTGTCTTAGCTTCCGAGTTATGGAGGGGAGATGAATGGAAGTAAACAAACTTCTTGGTAAATTCAATGTGAAAAAAAATTACATATTCCATTTTGTTTCATCATTTCAATTTGATCTTCTAGCAACCAAAATATTTTTTGGGGGGAGCCCATTTGGTCCCCCGGGTCCAATTCGCCTCGACATGCTGTATATCTAATATCATAGGAAAAAATAGTATATTATCGCTCAAAAAATCATCAAAATAGCTCTAAAGCATTCGTTCGGTCGATTGACTCGATATCTCAGAGGTGGGGGTAATAAAAACAATTGGACCAGAAATGTTTCCGGCATCATCCAGATTCGTAATTTGCAAGATTTTCTAAGCCTAAAACAGTTCACAGAATGCGGTCTTCACGTTTTGCATACTCAACTCCCTCCAGATCCTTGTCTTTGATGAAAAATAGCGCATATCAAATTCAAATATAATTTCATTATTTCCATTCAACCCGAAGAATTTTATCAATTAGTTTCACATGTTTGAATTTAAGAATACAACGAAATAAGTGAAATAAAAGTTGAAAACTTCAAACCTAAAAAGGATGATACCAATATATCGTCACCTATTAGATTATTGGTTGAAATAAATCCTTAATTTCATGTCACTCATCGATAATTGAAGTTTGACATTTGCGTCTCTACCGCAATAAATTTCATTTTGACGTCGATGAAGTTACGGCCAAGGCCCGCTTAGTGAATAATTAAACGAGGCACACAAAAAGCGACCTCTATACGTACTTCGACAAGATAACTATCGTCTTCACTCCGTTGTACAAATAACTAAATATTTGAACACGAAAACGGAAACGTCGAAATAATATGGTGCTGCCCCAAGTAACATGCATTCAAACGAAAGCTCCAATAGTTTTAACACTGAATTGAAATGTTCTATATTATCCATATGTCGAGAGTGAGTTGACATGACATAATCCTTGATGAATATCTACGAATGTGGCTTTCAACATGGACTGTTGGAAACAGTTCATAATCTGGCAACGACTACTGAAATATCGAACAGTAAATATCAATAAAACAACACAGTTTATTTTATTCTTTAGGCTGAATGACTACATGAACCATAAGTTGTTATTCATATACCATTACAGTTTTATGTACTCTTGATAATAGGTTAGTACATCGAAACATATTTCGAGTGAATTACAAAATTTTTGTTTGATTTAACCAATTTCTTCAAGCTTTACGATATATTTCACAATATTATACCAGCTGTTTTGCCAAAAATTTATTGTCATTAACAGAAGAGTAAATGAACGCCTGTATGTAGGTAACACTAGGTAATTACGAAACATCAATGCGATAAATTGGTTGATATTTTATAGTTTTTAGTTTGAAACTCCTTGGACTGTCCAAGGAGCTTTAAACTGAAGAATTCTCATTAATCGATTGGGCCGATACTTGATAATAATAATAATAATAATAATAATATAATAATAATAATAATAATAATAATAATAATAATAATAATAATAATAATAATAATAATAATAATAATAATAATAATAATAATAATAATAATAATAATAATAATAATAATAATAATAATAATAATAATAATAATAATAATAATAATAATAATAATAATAATAATAATAATAATAATAATAATAATATAATAATAATAATAATAATAATAATAATAATATTCTCATTTCCTTCAGACTTAAACAAAAGTATAGGATATTGTCATGAACATAAAATTGCGAATAATTATCAAGACATCAAGATTCAAGAAATCAAATAATCAAAAAATCACAGTATGTCCAATACCACTTCACCTAAGGTATACATCTATCGAATAAAACGTACCCTGCAACAGTAAATCATATATTTTATCCTTGAAAAGATGAACATTGGAAATGTCACGCACATCTGCAGGTAGACAATTGTAAAGCTTCAAAGTCAGAGAACGCGGAGTTCCCTGAGACTGGCTCAGCCTGAAAAACGGAACATGGAACTTACTGAAAGAACGAGTTGTATAGCCAGACATTTGACCACGTTCGGGTAATTGAGAGAATGTGTCTCTTAAAGAACAACAAATTCTGGAGTTTAAATATAGACGGAAGGGTCAGAAAGTTGTTCTTAAAATAAGGTTTGTAAGATTCTCTACCATGAACCATACAGGGATTGAATGATCCGTTTCTGCATTCTGAATACTCTATTTGTGCTATTTGTACTATTACCCCAACATAAAACACCGTAGTATAATGCCGACTGAACGTATGCGTTGTAATAAAGTCTCAACGCACCGCAATCTACACGATCCGCAAGACACTTGATGGCGTAGCATCTGGAGGCAAAGGAGGAGCACAAAGAATGAACAAGATGCTCCCAAGATAAATTAGCATCCACAATGACACCCAGAAATTTGGCTGCAGGTGACGTCCGTTTAAAACTAGATTGTCCACGAATTAGAGGACAAGAGTTCGAAAGTACTCTTTTGGAGTAAATTGTATCATTTCTGTCTTTGTATCGTTGAGGACCAGTCCATTCCCTCTCGACCAAAACAACATTTTTTCGAAAGTAGCGACTCCATGCCGCGCTAGCTCACGCATAGTGTCTGCCGAAACCCGAACCGAACAGTCATCCACAAAAAGCGTGACACTCCGACCCGGCTCTTCAAGGATCAAACTCTTAATACACAATTCAAATGAAACTGAGTAGTTTTTCGATTTTCACTATAATTAATTCAAAAACATGACAATATCGTTTCGCCAACACAGTGGCTTCATCAGGTGTTGATAATAAACAGTTTATCATCAACATTTGATGAAGCCACCTTGTTGGCGAAACGATACTGTCATGTTTTCGAATTGATTATAGTGAAAATCGACAAACTACTTAGTTTTATTCAAATTATGGAGAACCCTCGCTCAATTCTCAATAAATGATCCTACAATAGATTGACCTCATTTAAAATAGATAATCTTCCTCAGTAAATTGAAGAAAAATCACTCAAGATTCCAAAAGTGGTTTAACTTTACAACATTCAAACATATTCGTTCCAATGATGAATTTGAAGTGTATTACGCGTGTCTCTCTATCAGGTCTGTCGTAATAGCCTTTCATTATTTTCGATAAGATTTGAATTAGAACTATGTGAATGACGAACACAAGAGGACTCATAACTGGCCTCTGCGGGAACCCTGAAATTCGTAGGTGGGCCAGGCAATTGTCGCGGACAAATAATTGAATAATTTCAATGAAAAATAGGCGGACTGCCAACAACACGTGTGTTTATGAGTGCCTAAATAGAGTTTCTTCTTCAATACTTTTCCTCAAAATATCTTTATCGCGATTCGAAACATCTGTTAAAAACAATATAACCATACCTGGATCACAATTTCAAAAGTAGGTTGTTCTAAGTACATTGATTATATCATTTGTCAATGATGGAGTGTCCACATTTTTATGCATGAATAATATAAAGTCAGGCAAAGCGAAACAAACAAGTGAAAGAATCGATAAAATATTCCAATAAATGGGAAAGTTATGGAACTTCAAATTTGTGCATGCAAAAATAATTTGGTTAAATGAGGGACCACATGGCATGACTTGGAAAAAACCAATAAATATTGTTTTTTCCTGTTTTTCGTCAAAGCATAACAGTTGAAAATCCCAATAATTCTTTTTCGTGTACCGAATTGTGAGGGAAAAGTGGGGCAAACTAATGTAGACTGATTTGATTGGCCCTAAAAGCACTGAATATGTGTGTGAAGATCATTTTGATGTAAGTTAATATCAATAATAATGGCTGCCTATTTTTGATTGATATATCTTTTGAGTTGTGAGTAGATTGAGTTTATCGAATTAGGTAAAAATAATTATATATTTCATGGAAATGTATTAGTAATTCACTTTATATGTAGGCGAGTACCGTTAAAATCGAATTCATTCAGAGGCCGAAAATGACCCGGAAAATTTAGTCAACCATCAACTGGTTGGGGGAACATAAAAGGTAAAAACCCAACATAGGTACCCATTAATTTGACTGTAAAAAGAAGTTGCAAAATAAAAAAGAACGAGGACCACGGAAGAAGACATCGAATTGAATTTTATGAAAATTTATTAACAAAAAGGGTATCGATATAAACTCAAATTCAAACGCTTGAACTTATGATTTACACTTAATTGACATTATTATTTACATGACGCGTTTCGTCGTTACAAACGACTTCTTCAGATGCTAACAAAATAAAGCATTATTCTGTTAGCATCTCAAGAAGTAGTTTGTACGTCATGCTATGTAGTCAATTCAGTGTAAATCATAAGTTCAAGTGTTTGAATTTAATTTTATATCAATTATGATGTATTTACATCAAGTAAACTTCAACACTATTAAGGCCAGACTACTCCAAAAAACGCCAATTTTTTTCAATATATTTTATTTATAGTACAAAACATGTTGAGTAATGAATTTATTTACATATGAAAGCACATATATTAAATAACTTCAAATCAATCTCCTCGTTTCTACCTTTTGAAATGATTGAACGTGATGAAATGGAGTTAACTGATCAAATTAGCTCATTCTCCGTTGATGAAGCTTTCTTCCGTTATAGTGAAGGAAAACTACATAGCCATAAATAAAAAAGAAACAAACGACTTTTCGCAAATAAACACGAACGAAGCAAGAGCCCCAGCCCGAATCTGGAACTATAATGGTCAGTGATTCGTGGTGCAGTGATATTCGATAGGTC
The DNA here is from genome assembly GCA_030704895.1 of Henosepilachna vigintioctopunctata. NCBI lineage: Eukaryota > Metazoa > Arthropoda > Insecta > Coleoptera > Coccinellidae > Henosepilachna > Henosepilachna vigintioctopunctata. The sequence goes on along the minus strand of JARQZJ010000073.1, from coordinate 1,441,984 downwards.
AATTGACGTCACACGCTGATTAGAATACACAGACGTTCCGTAAACTTTAACAATCAGTGATTGATCAGTTTTGATCTATGTTTCATTACCATTTCATTGAATTAATATTAACCACATAATTTATTAATTCATTTTGAAATACACCACTCAACAGCTTGAGCCAATTACTGAAACGGAAAGATGCAATAAAATTAACAACTCATGTAGAATAAAATTTACAACTTTGTAGAATAGAGCTAGAAACAGAACCAAAAACTTACAAACAATACATATCAACAATATAACTCAGTGGGAAAACTGATAAAAAACAGTCAGGCAAGAGCTCGTCTGAAGAGGTTTAGGTCTAACTGGTCATTGAGAAGATTGTATTCATCGGATTTTTGAAGTTTATTTATTTCTATGGCTTCCAGGTAGTTCATTTTCATACCTTTTTCATAGTAATGGAAAATACTAGGTTTAAAACAACGTGAGATTTTATGTCCTGTCCACTCTAGACGTTCCCGAAAATTTCTATTGATGTGTTTCTCTTTTTTTATAATTAGTGTATTGATTATTTTCAGTGGAAAGTGATTGTTCATACCTATCGTACGAATCACATCAAGTTCTTCCCTAAGGTCTTGTTTTAATAATCAAAATACTCACTTCGTTATAGAAATAAACTTAATTTTTTCTACGAACAAAAAATATTATGTTGCACTTAGAAATACTCAGTGCCAGAAGATTTCTTTCCAGAAGAGTAGCAATCATTTAGTGTTAAAATTTCGTGAAATATTTCACAATTGTCAGCGTAGAGGAGAATATTACATTTCATATTGCAGGAAATGTCGTTCACAGAAATATTGGAATGAAGCACACCTAAAACAGAACCTTGTGAAACCCTCGACCTCGGAATAAATTATAATATAATAATAATATTTATTCAGCTGAATCTATACAAAAAACTTATATATTTTGAGATGTCAATTTCAAAATATCAAAATAACTGGGATCAGATGATACGTGATAAGAATATAGATATTTAACCTAAAATAATAAATTAAAAATGAATATTGAGATTAAATTGTAAATGTTTGGTAAATGAATTTGGCAAATTATGCTTATGTTATTGCTGTTAAATAGTTTGATGATTGTAACCTCAACTCTCATGTAAGCAAACAGTGTAAATTGTGTTGTAGTAATTGGTTGAGGTTGTTTTATATATTTTAGAACCCTGAAGAAGCAAAAAAGTAGATTGCGAAAGCTTTGTAAAGAGAAAAGAGTACCACTGCAAATACTCAATAAACCCTCACAGATTATTATAAATATATATTTATATATATATATATATATATATATATATATATATATATATATATATATATATATATATATATATATATATATATATATATATATATATATATATATATATATATATATATATATATATATATATATATATATATATATATATATATATATATATATATATATATATATATATATATATAATATATATATTTATATATATATATATATATATATATATATATATATATATATATATATATATATATATATATATATATGCATTTCGAGAGGCGCCAAATTGAGGCATTATAACACAACGATTCTTCCAGAAGCAATCTACTCAGCTGAAACAATGGTTATTGGCGGCCAATCAAGAATTAGAGAAATAGAAAAACCATAACGAAAAATTCTCAGAAAGATTTACGGGCCAATCAATAGAAACGGTATTTGGATGAAAAGACCACAAAATGAACTGTATCAAAAGACAAATACGATAACGGAAGAATATATATATATATATATATATATATATATATATATATATATATATATATATATATATATATATATATATATATATATATATATATATATATATATATATATATATATATATATATATATATATATAATTTATATGGCAAAACAACGTTGGCGGGTCATCTAGTATAATATAAAATACATGATGAAATTTCTCTATTGTTATTTATACATATACAAACATATCCAAGCTGGTATGGGATGAATAATTCGAGATTTTATGACGGATGTCACGCACGATACGAAAGAAAAAAAAAAGGATGATCCGATCTTAAAAAATTCATTTATCTGCTTTCCGTTCTTTATCTTCAATTTTAGTTTCAATTAGGTCGGACATAAGCGACTCTACCACTAGTGCAGTCTGTGAACGGGTTGCATTGAAAATTGAATGCCGCTGAAATTGCGCCATTGAAAATTTAACGTCCGCTGACGTTTTCCCGTCTTATGAGCATTTAAAACATGGATGAAACACCTGTGCGGTCTCCCCAAGCATTATTTCATTTGGTTGTTCTGCGGCGTCCACTGTTGCCACGCTGGACATCGATTCGGCTTTATGTTCGACTACATAGCACGAAAACGTCCTAAACAGGTAGTAAAGAATTATATTATCGTACTCGGTTTAGCAGTAATAAAGTTTTTCGTATACAACGTTTATGTGCTATCATCAAATAATGATATATGCGTGTAAACGTAGAACGGATAGATAAATTCGATTAATCGAATATCAGATAACTCCTGCTCTTTTTGCTTACAAGAATATGTAACGGGTGATTTTTCAAGAGTTAAGTTTTTCAGGTTGGCGACACTGGTTGGTAATGGCATCCAAACGTCATCTGTGAAAATGAAAAGTTTTCAGTATACTCTGCCATTCCATCATGGAAAGACTCACAAACGAGCAAGAAGAACGAGATTCGTGCTCTGTGAAAAATGTGTATCGTTTGTTACGATCATATCAGTTACATAATCGACCTGGTGAATCAACAATTCGTGCTGTTTTCACCAAATTTCGCACCAAGTTTACTTAGTTGGAAATTAAACCATTGTCTCGCATGTACTGTGCGTACTGAAGAGAATATTGCAGCTGTAGCGTACAGTGTAAATGAGGATCGTGAAATAACAATTCGTCGCCGTTTTCAGCAATTGGGCATGTCTCAAATTGGACCTTTCGAATAGACCATTTGATACGGAGCCGCGGACCACATTCACATGAAGTTACCCTCAAAATGTAAATGGCAAAGGCCAAGTTATCAACTTCAATGGAAATTTTGGATACATGGTGCAAATTTTGTGTTTTATTCGATTCAAAAAAAACTACGCTTGAAAAATCATCCTATTTAAATATATATATATATATATATATATATATATATATATATATATATATATATATATATATATATATATATATATATATATATATATATATATATATATATATATATTCATTTATTTTCATGGTATGTCCTTCAAATCATTTAGTATTCAGGTCTCAGAATTTACCGTCTGCCATAGAAAAAAGTTAGTGAAAAAATATCACCATTTCGATAACAATTCGCCTCCGATGTCATTCGACTGGCGTAGCGCTAGTTCAAAGTTTTCAATTAGGTCGAATTTATAACGGCGAATATTTCAGATTCAAGTCATACTTTTTCCCCGGGGCCCCTACTTTTCGGGCAGGACGATTCGCGCCGAATATGAAACGTTTGATTTATAGATGAGCCTTAGGCGTGTACCCCCGTCTTTGGTCCCACCGCGTCGGATTCGAAATCGATAATTCGACCGGTAAACAACAACAACGCGAGAAAACTCTCCATCGATTTTGTTTCCTCGTAAATAAACGACGAGGAGTATTCAGGTAGATGGAAAACTTATTTGGCGTCCAAGGCTAAGAAAATGCTCTTGTTTTTCCTCGTTTTTTCCTCAAGGCCGTGACAAATAGGTCATAGGATCACGTGATAGATTCGATGAAACACAATCACTCTATGCACTATGTGTTAAGTTTCAGAAAGTTAATTTTTCTTATTTCATTCGCCATAAAATAATTGTTCCTTGTTCAAAGCATGAGATATATGCGATTGAATTGAATGAATAATTATGTATTACCTCTATATAAATAGGGTATATTACTAATATTTAAACATGTTTTCTTCAGACTCAACTTCATCTGTCACTATGTCAAAGAAGTACAACTTGAATCGCATGTAAAATTAGTTTTTCAGGAAATCTTTACAGTAATTTTTTTTACGAATCGTTGGAAATACGACATATACCCTAACAAAAATGAGATTTTCCTTGAAGATTGACGAAGACGAAAACACTGCAGCTGCCCATCTATAAATCAAACATTTCACTCCGTACAGTCTCGTCCGAAATGCCTAGAAGCCCGAGGGAAAGTATGAGCTGAATCTGGAATATTTGCAGTTATAGATTTACTGTAATTGAAAAGTTTGAACTAGTGCTACGTGTTTCGAATGATATCGTGGTTATATATAAGCCAGAGGTAGCCGTTACCTTTTCAGACCGCTATTGCTGATTTAACAATAACTCATACCATAGTTCAATTTGTGGAAATAGATGATGAATCAAATCGAAATATGGAACTGTAGAATCTTAACACACACATATGAATTTACCAATAACATAATTGAAGGAATACTCGTTATTAGTAGATGAAGATCAGCAGTTGTTCATATTTCACAACATTCTGTGAAAACTTCAGAAGTTTTGACAATTACCAGGTGGAAGTATCTGTCAAAATGCTAGAACTACATCTGTATATGCGTGTGAAATAAAATATGTTGAGAATTGATTTTTTATCGCTAATTTCGGAACTAAAGCAAATTCCATCTTCAGAATCTTATTCAAGATTATGGCAGAAGTATGAGTTCATTTGTACTAAAAACGAAATTATTGACACGAGATGGAGAATGGAGGAAGATCGTTTTAAAAAACTGTTCCTTCTGCATCGTTTGATGATAAAATCAAAGAGAGACGATAGAGCATTTCTTATAAGAAGGTAGTACACAATCAAATACTTCGAATGTCTGTTGAATAATAGTAAGAATAAAAGGGGACTTCTAAAATGACCCAGAAATGGTTAATGTTGGCAAACAAAACGAGAATACTCCTTAACATAAAGTCGAACTGTGATATCTGCAGACGATCACAGTAGAAGAGGAATAATACGACATAAACGTATTGTATGAATTTCGTGATTGATTGATGAATACTCTCTGCCAAATCATAGAAAACAGGAATGGTTTTAGTGGATGTAATCACGAAAAATTGAAAGAGCATATTATTCAAAGTTAATACAGACCAAGCATTCTCACTATAAGTTTACAGGCAGTGTTTCATCTATGGCCTCTGAATAACTGAATAGCTCATGACAGAGTATCAACCCTGCGATTGACTAGTCAGTCATGATTTCAGCAGAGGTTTTCATGAGGTGAATGCTGGACCAGTATTCCCTTTGAACCCTATTCGTATGATCTGGATGAAGGAGTTTCTCTCAAACTCCTTCAAAAGAAAGAATGAAAAAATATGTTCTAGTGTTATGGAACCAGTAGCCAAATCCAAATGATTGAGTTTTGGAAATTGAGGTGAAACTAATTTCAAACGTTCTTTATGCATCGTTCAGAAAAGACTGACAACCAAATGATCCTCAATGTTTTTGAGGTGAATGTTAATTTCAAACGATCTTTTTGCATCGTTCAGAAGGGACTGACAACTTCAATGACGCTAAGGAATTAATGGTTTTCTGTATTATTGTACCTGACTAATTTTCATCCTTCAATACCCTAAATTCAAGGTTTTACAGTAGAAACTCAAGTGAAAATGTACTTTTCTGAAAGGACATTGTGGTGTTTGACGAAATAATTGAACTGCAAGATTATCATGATCATTTCACCTAATATTTTATGAACACAGCGAATGATGTTGCGGATGAAGACCTTCCACGTTCTTCTGTACTTTCAGGATCATTTTTCTCACTCAAACTACCGCGAAAACTCGATGATTTTTACATAATTGTCATAGTCACGAGGAACCCCAACTCTAATGAGAAAACAAATTGATAGTAATAAACTGTAGCGCCAAAAATGATTGTTGACCAATGAGCTATGACAAATCTTTATCTGCAGCAAACATTATTTCAAACGGAAAAATGTATCAAAATGAATCTTGCGAGAACGAGAAGTAGAGAAAGTCTTACAGATTGACCAGAGCAACATGGACAGATGTAACATTTGGCTACTGAAAAATAATTTGGAAAAGTGTTCACGAGAAAAGGTTTGAAATATTATATTCAGAGAGTAGACACAATTTTATTTCTGCCTGATAGGTAGGTGGTTATTTTTATAGGAAAGCATATATTTTTGATTCGAATGCATGTCCAAATCCTTCGCACATATTCCTCATATTATCATCATCCTCTGACGAGCCCATTCAAACTATCTGATCGATTCACATTTCGTAACGAAATCAGGTCCTTGTTTTTCATCGGCCTCATCTCGATAGAAAGCAATTGCCGAAGGTTGGATTTCTGACATTCGGGCAACACACGTGCGAGTAGTTTCGACTTTTCAATCGCATCGAATTTATCACGGGAATATTTCAGATTCGGGTCACACCAATCCTCGAACATTCGCTGGATGGGTTTTTCAATTTTTATCGGCATAAATTACGTATGCTAGGGAAAAACTCGGGTCAGAAATGGAAGGTTTCCTTCCGAAACTTTATGCCCCAAGTTACCGATTTCTCAATGAAAAATGGTGTACTAATATACAGGTTGTTCACGTTGGACTTAAAGTCCAGCATTGGCATTCGAAGAATGTGTATCAGTTTATTAGGATAGGAAATCTGGAGTATCGATCCTTCTGCAGAAATGTATTTGTACAACTAGAAATCCCGAGTTTGCCTTGTCTGCATATTTAGGAATGACTTATTTATTGCCATAAACTGAAAAGAAATAACAAGGTCAAATGCAGATTTTTACATATATGATTCAAGAGACAGAAAAAAAAACTACGTGCAAGCTGGTGAAGACTAGTCTAGTCAGATAATGGTCACAATTGCTTAAAATTTTTCAACTGAAGGGTGGTCCAAAACTAAAGCAATATTTGAATTAATAGAAAGTTTTCCGTTTTTTGATTGTAAGTTTTTCATTGATTCTTGAAGCACATAGAATGAGTTTATTAATGAAATAACTCATTAGAAAATGCACTCGACAGGTCTGCATACACATACGCACTCGTTCGTCGAAAACTTTCATGGCCATTTGCCATAAATGTGATTGAATGCCGTTGGCACAACTTTACATAGGCCTGTAGTTTCAAATAACCACATATAAAATCTAATTGTGTTAAATCACACGATCGCACAAATCACACGAATTGTGTTGAATCACACCATTCATATCACCGAAAATGTCTCATGGAGTTATTGAAGTGTTTCAACGGCTGTATGATATCTCGTATAATTTTAGTGAAACCATATACTGACCAAATCAATATAATTTTGGCAAAAATAAACAGAAGAGAAGAGCAAGAAGAACAAGAGAAGAAGTCTTGAAAATGAGCTCACGCTTGAAACATATTGTCTATTTAATTTTACTGTTCAATAAAACCGTGAAAGATTATGCCAAATGTTTAATTCACTTCAAACACAACAGTGTTGATTTTCAGAGGGTTTCATTGTAGGTGAACTACTACCAATGCGATGAATATTCAACACATTTTGTGCTGAAGATTCAAATAACTTTCGTTAATTTTTCACTCAAATTTATTTTTGAGTGAAAAATATTCGAACACCAGCACACGTTTAATGTTCCCAGTACTTGTAGTATTCTAGTGCCCCAAGTTCTTTCAATGTAGATGAATTTGTTCTTGGACAAAACTATTACAGCCAACTCCATCGAGGGTTTTGTATTATAAATTCCAATTTTTATGAGGGGTGGACGTATTTAAATCCGGAAATTGTTACAATTATTCGTATGGACTACATATAATCAGTATAGTCATACGAACAAAAGACGAATGCAACCAACAATTGAAGGACATCAAAAATCAGATAAACAATAGCTCATATTCTATTTTATAGGGAATATATTCAAATTTATCAAAATTCTCTGAACTAATGTCGGATTTCAAGTTGAGTTGAGTACTAGGAGTTGTGACAAGGAATCGTTTTCAAGAATTGTTTTTCGTTCTTCCATGATGAAACGGTTTTACTTCTCGAATCGAAACGGTCTCCGTTGCGGAAACTTGTCTTTGAATATGTTTTTGAGAGGAACTAGTTGCTATTATCCATCGTCATATAATAGAATTAAATTTGACTACGTAACGTAATAACGCACGCATGAGCAATGAGTTTGAGTGAGGGGCAAATAACCTTTATCATCATCGCACTTTACTCCAACTGTTGAGCGAGTGAGACGAAACGAGGCGAGTTCCCTACAAAGATGATAAATAATTACCAGAGAACTGTTTCATAAACCTGTAGCTGTTTCACTCGTCGTCCAAGTCTCGTTCGCAAACTAGTTGTGACAACGTCCTTTTTTGCAAATGTTTTAATCGAGTCCGTTGAGTAAAAGGCTCCATTGCTTTATAACTATCTTCAATGAAATTCATCGGGTTACTATGCATTTTAATGAATGCAATGAACTTTCCCTCATACCATGAAGGAAGCATGAACATCTACACTCGGCACAATATCGTTCTCAAATCAGTTGCAACGAGAACCGTACTCGGGAGCCGTTCTTAGCACCAAAGGAACGGTTTGCGTAGAATATTAGTATTAGTTGTTGAGTTGAGCCTATCTCCGTAGAACTCGTTTGGTGTGGTGCCACAACTCGGTCTCCCATTCATCTCCACAGTCGTTACTGAGGGGACATTTTCTTTGAAAATATATTTTAAATTATATGTGAAAAGTTCTTCTCAATTCTTCAGGCATCGAATTCGTTTTTCTACGCTACTTTCCACTACTCTTGTTCCTCGATCTTCAATACCAAGAGGTTATACTTGTCAACATTCATCAGGTCCTCTAGGTACTACAGCTTTCTCTCTTCAATTGTAGTTACAACTTCTTCTTCACCGATTTGTCTTCCCTTTTGAAATCGGCATTCAAAATGCTCCAGCAGTTGTTTCCACAGTTTGACAAAGGCTGTAAATACTCTTTTGTGAACGGATATTGTAAACCATATTCTTGTCGGCATAAAACCTGATTCAGTTTAGATTTTAGTTTTTTACAATCACCTGTTCAATTCGAAAGAGTTCCTCTCTGAAGGGTACAAAAGCTGTCCGAAAAACCTCGTTCAGCGACAAACTATCCCAAAAGTGTTCCGCCTCTGGATATGGATATAATTGCAGTTTTCGTCGCTCATCCAAAGGAATAAATAGAGATTGTTAACAAATTCAATAGTTACCCCTTATACACCGTTTACAATTTCCACGTTAAGATTTGAATTAATCATTAGACAAACATCTCACCCTTCTGAATAATTGAAAGCGTGGTGTTTGAATTCAAATTCGTTAGTGTAACTGGATACAGATATTTCCGCAAACATAATGATGTTTCAAGGAACTAGACTGGATGATGGTAAAACGATCGTGCAAAAAATGATTCATTTCTTTCTTTTCAACAGGTATATTCCTTACAGGTTGATAAACTCAATTGAAGAGTATCATTGAAAATCAGTATTGTTTGAAAAATTTAGCTGACAGAATACAATATATGAATATATACAGAGGGAAGAACAATGAAAAAAAAATAGAAAAAAAAATTGGAACTTAGAATAAAACTTAATCAAGAATAATTTGATTAAGAAATACTTGAACGTTTCAACAATGTAGCTGACAAAATACAATAAATACATACATAGAAAAACGAATAATTCAAGAAAAATGAAATTAGAGAACAAGAAAAGGAAACACCAACATATCCTGGTCATATACAGGCTTTTGGGCAGAAACATGGCTCCTGGTCCCAACCATACTGGGAATCGAAGTTGAACATAACGATATTCAATTAATTTGTTATACATATTCCGACGGACAAATGATAAGAAAATTCACAAATTTGAGAAAGATGACGAAGAATAAGTACATATATGGCTGCACAAATGAAAGGAAGTGAAATCACTCACGTAAAATATTTTGCGGAAAACCATGCTTTTTTCGGAGAACATCCGAGATGGAGGTAAGATATTTTATTTTTCTCTGAACTTTTTCCATGTACATTCTATTTAGGAGCTCATATTACTGAATCACATTTCAAGCTTTGATCTTATGTAGGACATATAAGAAAATAGGCGAGAGTTCTTCTCAGAGACATGACATTGTCCTGAGTGTGCCTCAAGGCTCTGCACTCGGACCTCTTCTATTCATATTGTTTATAAACAATCTGCCTACTGAGTTGTTCCGATTTTTGGTGACATTATTTGCCGATGGTTCATTGGTGGTTGTTTCTGGCAGGACTCCTGAAGAATTTCTGGAGGCATGTGAATGCATTGTGAGGGAGTTTGTGAATTGTTGTCGAATGAACAATCTGATAGTACCTTGGATGTCAAATATGGGGACAACGCTATATCATCATTCCAAACAACAAAGTTTCTTGGAGTACATATAGACAGAAATTTGAGATGGACATCACACATTGATCTTATGTAAAAAATTGAGTAACTCATTTTTAGCAATCTCTAGAATTAAGAACCTCGTACCTAGAAACTGTGTTATGAATGTGTATTACAGTCTTGTATATAGTCATCTAAATTATAATATTCTGGTGTACGGCTGCTCTACAGAAACAAATATTGTGTTTATTACACAGAAGAGTATACTTCGATTTACATTCAATATTCATCAACGAATATCTTGTAAACCTATCTTCATTAATAATTACATAATCACCTTATTGTGTTTATAAATATTTATAGATGTTTGTTGTGTGTTGAAGAGAATGAAGATAGGTTTATTAAATTGAATAGTTAACATGAGTATTCAACAAGGAACAGTGATGTGCTACTTATTCATTTGCATAAAACTACTAGATTTGAGCACTCTCTCTATTATCAGAGTATTAAAATTTCCAACCATTCACCATCGAATTTGAAAGTACTGAAAGCTCATTTGATTTAGAGGAGAGTTAATTCTCTGCTCGTTATAGAGGCATACCATAGTGTGGCATAGTATTTTTTCAACGCAAATGTACTTCACCATGTGAAATTGTCTCAAATTTTCAATATTTCTGGGGAAATTTTTTTTTAGTTGTATATTATTGTTGATATTAATTTAACCAATATTTTTGTTTGAATCAATATTTTTTGCTCGAGGGCTGAATGGAAGATCAGACTCAAAACTGAATTAAGTCCTGATGAGAGCATTCTTCTTAGTTGTAATTCTCTGTATCAATTGAAATGAATGTAATTTTTCAATGTGAAGAATGTTTCTCAATAAATTTATTTTATTATCATTATTTTTATTATGAGACATAAACAGTTTCAATTGTACTCAAGTCTGTAGTACAGAGTAAGATAAAATAATATTTTCTTGATGCTCCGAATAGCATTATTCATTTTTGTCACACATGGGATTTTGGATCGAAAATATTTCTCAAATCCTCAAATTCATTAACACGCTGAACTACGTGATCCCCAAGCACTTACTAGTAAAAAATAAGTTGAGATTCGGTACTATACGACATTATCCTACATTTGTGTTCAGTCAGTATGAGTCTATTTTGTGCAGACCAATTGTATTTATTCTTCTTCTTCACAGTCGTTCACTCTTGACAGAGTGGTCGTGGTCGTGTCTCTGTCTTGTGCCACTGCGTCCCACAAATATGGCGTCACACTGCTCTATGATTAGCAGCTCTAGAGTTTTCGTTGATGCTGAAATTCGTCACAGATTTTATCAGATCTGTTCACCTTGTTGGAAAGCGCCCACGCGATCTTTTGCCCCCGACTTTTCCTTGAACCGCCATTCGTTCGATAGAGTCTTCGTTTCGGGTTATATGTCCAAAGAATTTAAGGATTCACAGCTGTACAGTCGACGATAACATCTCTTCGATGTTTAGCTCCTTCAGAATCGAGGCGTTGGTTCGATGTCCAGTCCACGGGATTCTGAGCAAGCATCTCCAGCACCACATTTCTAAAGCATCAATTTTGCGACGATCTTGCATTCTAAATGTCCATGTCTCAGCTCCGTACATGAAGATTGGATTTCATCAGTCAAACCTTTGTGTTTCTGGTTATTCTGAGGTCCTTCCAAATCTTTGTGAGCTTTTCCACTGAAGATCTTGCTATGGCGCAACGCCTTTGGATTTCGTCGTCGCAGCTGCCAGCCTTTGAGATTTTGGAGCCCAGATATATATATATAGCTGTTGACTGCTTCACATCCCGCAATGTTTTGAACGTTTACCTGGTTGTTATTAAGGCGGTCCACGATCATAATTTTGGTCTTATCGCAGTTAATAGCGAGTCCAAATTCCGTAGATGTGGTCTCCAGACGACAAAGCAGAGTCTCTATGTCATCTTTGGTTGAGGCTAAGAGAGTGCTATCATCCGCATATCGTAGATTCGACAATTTACGGCCTATGGATATTCCCTTGTCCCAGTCTTCAAGAACTATCCGCATGATGTATTCAGTGTTATGTTGAACAATAGCGTAGATAATATACAACCTTGCCTGACGCCGGCTCCAGTTTTGAGTCGTTGGGAATCAACACTGTCAATTCGGATTGATCAATTGTATGTATGAAATTGTGTTGATATAACATTAAACTCTTACTGAAATTTCACACAGTGCTCTAGGTTTTTCAGCCTTTCATATATCTTCACGTCATCAGCTTACACCAGAAATTCAGGAGTACTATTTCATTCAATATCGTTTTTGAGTTTCAGTATAATCAATAATCAATGCTACATTAAAAATATCTTTGATCTCCTTTACACGATGAATGCAGAGATAGCACGTTAAAAAAGGATCATATACGTTACTTTCTCTAGATTGCGTACAACAGGTTTACTCTTCAAGATTCATTTGAACAGCAGCAAAACGTGTTCAATTTCGACCTCGGAAAGCATTCCTTTTCGAAATACATAAAACTACCTCGATACGAAACTAAAGCAATTCATATAAACTAAACAGAAAGTACACCAACATCGTAATCAAGTTGTATCCCCAGTTCGTCTTATCTGATGAAAATTATGTTTATGGTTAGTTCTAATGTTTATCTGAAACCGTTTGAAACTTCGGTCGATGTCAGTGGCGCACTACCGAAAGAAAAGGGTGTAGGATTTGAAAAACGAAAGAAATCAGAATTTTGGTATTGAAGAAAAAAACATTATTTCATCGTTTGCTAATGGAAAAGCATAAAAGTTTAAATTTCTATTTTACTTGTGCCAATCTGAATTTTCTTCATCCATGAAGTTATTCCTTTTTTAATGAACTTATTGAATTGTTTCTGTTCGTTCGTCCATATTTTCATGGTGTTATGTTTATCATCAATTCATTTTCAGACCGATTTCTGTTTCGTTAATTTTTATCTATGTATATGTATATCTCAGATTATACTTATGCATATTCTTGCATTATATTACTTACAATCTAGAGTTTGCGATCGTGGCAATTGGGGTTCCATAAGGCTCGGTACTAGGTTCCTTGATTTCTATGGTGTTCATCAACGATCCCCACGATTACTTGACCGTTGCCACGGTGAAACTGTTTTCTCATGGAATCACTTTATCTGTGTCGAATACTGACCTATCTTGTTAAGCAAAGTTGGGTGATAAGATATATTCTAGCATGGTTGAATGGTTCTCAGCCAAAAATTAACGTTGAATTTCGACAAAGCGATCTCAAATTTTTTTTTCTCTGAGACGTATTGTGAATATCTGTCCTAACGATTGTCTAACATTTTTTGGTATTTATATTGATGTTAGTTTAACATCAAAGACACATGTGAATCAACTGTCCGACAAGCTTGTAAAGCGTATTCGTCATCCGCAATTCAATTGGCTCGATGTCGCCCAATGCTTTGAGAACATCGTACTTCGCGTTAATTGAATCACATAAAAGATATGGTATACTTTGAAGGAGATGGTCAGTAATGAGTATTTTCAGACTTCAGAGAAGCTCTATTAGATAATAAGGAAATCTGGACCTTTTACGCTGTTGCAAAAATTCATTTCCACACCTAGACTGAAAGAAAATAACATTGTTATGTCGAATGTGAATTTCTCGCATATGTGGCAAAATATAAACAAGATCAACGAGAAAACTGCTGCAGATCATAGAATGATTAGAATTTATTTTGTTAAAATAATTATCAAATAGCCTATTCATCTAAGGGACGCCGATCATGCCAAATTTGAGAGACATATTATGGGTTATTACTGCAAAAGAGCTACTACTCATGTGATGAATTATCAATGGGAAGCATTTTGTAACATAATTTCTGTTGACTTTGATTTTTAGTTTAAGAGGTAAATTGACATGCTGATTCCAAAACTTTCATCTCTTTTTTCCTATCACATCAATTTCCCTTTCTACAGTTGTTGCTCATACTATTGCGCTTCGGGGAACTGAACGCGAACTACGGAAAGCCCTACTGCACTCCTGTGGGCAGAATTTTTTCCAGTAACGACTGGAAGGGGTAATGACGCGGCGCAATAGGTTGAGATTCGTAGTGTCTATACTAATTTGGCCAGTTACGCATGAGACACCGTAGTAAACAGGTTTACTTGTGGCTCTGAAATAGTGGAGGCGGTTTCCGACGCGTAAAGCAAGATTTTGAATTTACACAAGAATAGAAGTATTTCGTTCTCATTTATATATAAACTAAAAGATTTCTTTGGAAATTGCAGATCAAAAGTTTTGGTGAAAATGGCCGCCAAGATCTGACCTGAAACCTGGTGATCCAAACATTGTAAATCAGCCAATTGTCAACAGAAAAACCCATATTTTCGACTTTGCATATAACACTAGTTCTCATGAAGCAATTTGTTGAAACTTTGTCAACTGAAGGGGACTGTTTCAAGAGTATCATTTCGTCATTTCCTAGTTCGTCATATAAGAAGATAAAGGCTGGTGTCTTTGATGAGCCACAGATTCGGCAACTTATTGAAGATGAACCTTTCATTGAAGCAATGACCGAACTTGAAAAAATGCTTGGTTGACATTCGAAAGTATTGTCATCGACTTTCTTGGAAACACACGAGCCCAGAATTACGTTGAAATTGTTCAACTCTTAGAAAGCTTCAAAAAGCTTGGCTCATGAGTTTAAAACTGCATTTCCTACATAGCCATCTTGCTAACTTCCCAGAAAATCTTGGCACTGTTAGTGATGAACAGGTTGAAGATTTGAAGGTCATGGAGTCAAAGTATCAAGGTAGATGGGATGTCAGTATGATGGCTGACTACGTTCATCAAGTATCAAGCGAGAAAATCCCCAGATTGAACAGCCTAGAAAAAGTTATAAGCGAAAATTTTCACCCTAATACCTTTTTTATTTTTTATATAATCACAATTCAACTTCAAATATTATAATAACCTTTGTATGAATATAATATTCTAATATGTTTGGTTAATACCACTTTAATTGACTTTTAGGGTGAAGAGAGGGTATCCCGTAGTTTGAAAACTTAACGCGATAGAGAAAAATTGATAACAGTTTTCAATTCAGAGACAAAATTTAGTAAAAACAAGTCACATATTTAGTTAAAAAATTGGTGTTTCCCAGTGTTATCACTTCATTTTGTATTGGAGATATGATTCCTCTTTTAATTTTGTCTCTTATTCTTCTATTTTTTCTGATTTCATGATCTTTTTTAGATATGTTAGAATGTAACAATTTGAGTTGCATTGATAAATATCGATCCATCAATAAAGATCTTTAAATATCGAGTACTTTCGGAACTGAAAAAGGGGAACGGCCCTCTGATATTGTTTTGCAAACGGAACCGGATCAAACTTGCTACGTCCGTGGAAACTTCTAATTAGTCTCCCACAAGTAGCATGCAATGACCATCGATGCATTTTGTATCCCGAAATTTATTCGACAAGGTCAATCACGCGGTCTAGAGAGTCAACTCAAATATTTAACGAGTTACATGGTGAAATGTCATCTCCACTAACTAGGCGTTCAAAAAGAGATGTTGAACGAGATGTTCGATGAATATTTTATGGAAATAATTACCGGCCAATTCATTCATGCAAATTTCACGGCAATTATGAATAACTGCTAATGTTGCGTGTTTGTGTATGAATATGTTTGACATTGATTCCGAAAGTTTCTGCTTTATATTGCAACGACTTCATTGAAACAGCAATTAAGAATGTATGGCTAGATCGTTTCGTCATTTTAATTTCCCTAATTAAGCCAGAATGTGGCTTTTCGTGGGTAGAAATTAATGAAACATAAATTTTCAATTCAGAGAATGTGTTCTCTCTCATTTACACATTTTACTTCATATATTTTTGCAGATAGACCAGAGGTTTCCAAATTTTTTCCCATAACGACTTGGAACATGTTCCTCTATTTAGTGGACTCCATAAAGCTACATTTATAAATTTACATTTAAACTTCTACATTAAAAATGTGAAGACTAGATTCAATTTTTTCAGAAAATCAGAAATTTTTTCGAAATTTAATGATTTTTTCAGTATGGATCTGCTAACTTCTTTCGAAGACAGTCATACCTTAAACGGTTATTGTCTTCTTTTCTATTTTTGCTACCACCATGTGTCTATAGCATGTACAGATGAAAAATTATATAGAAACGTCAGTCGAGAAAAAAGGAGTGATCACTTCAGCTTCTGAAACTGGAGTTTTACCCCGAAACAATTGTCAAGCAACCAATATAGTTTCGTGAAACTGAGCTAAGCGTGTTTTCATTCAAAATATTGAAATCATTTGTTTTAAATTGGTAGGTAGTAGTAAAAATTCTGTAGTAGTAATAAATGTCTTTTATCACATGAAATTTGAGTCTGCGTACAAACAGAAAATAAATATACATCAGACGTGGGATTCCATTCGCGGAAATCACCGAAAGCATAACTTGTTTCGGCTGACGAGAATGGCGAAGATCGCAATAGCTATTCACCCAATAACTGTACGAAAATGAAAGCATTTCTTATTCATCTGTTTCTCGCTGTAGGCCGAACACAGCCGCGGATTCTGTGGACCCCAGACTCCATTATTTATTAATGCAGGGAAATCTGAGCCAATATTGAATTAAAATCTGGCCAAGATTTGTCGAGGTTAGTTCCGGATGGAGTTTCGCCGATGAAACCGTCCCCAAGAGCGGAGCTAAAATGGAGTGAAATATGAGATTCTTTAGGTAAATGAGCTACAAACGCAGCTTATGATTGTCTCGCTTTTCATCTATTTGCTCATTTTCCACATCTCTGGGAAATTGCTCCGTGCCTTATTTGCATCTCGGGTTTCAGTCACTTAATTTCCTCACTATCTCTTTCAACCGGGTATAATATTATCAACTTTTTGCCTATTCATCATATGAGTTGCACAACAAGTGTAACAAATGAGGTAACAGTTTGGAAAAATACTTATAATTCATGATCGAGTTGTTTTTTCACGACTGTTAAAATCTTTCCTATTTAGAATTGATACATGAAACGAAGAACGAATGGTTATTTGTTGTGTATATAACAGTTACTGTTGAGAATTATCTATTCTATCTAACATCGTAGTGACCAAAAACAACTTAATTTACGAAGTACGGATACCAATTTAGAAAATCGAAATAGCCAAAAAAATCCACAAGATCATTTTCATTCTGAAAGGGTGTGCTTACTGAATGAAGCAATTGAATCAATTAGATGCATGTTCGTTCTTGATAATTATGATTATCAAGATGACGCTTGATTATAGAGATTATAGAGCATGATGACGCTTATAATATAAAAAGGATATCGCAAATGATCAACATAAATGGAGAGGCATGGAGAACACACACGACTTCTCCTTTGAAGCAGATAATTTTGGTGATATTCTGTAAATTTCCAGAGAAATAGAATTTGGTCAAAATTCACAAAAGTAGAATGATAGAAAATATTTTATAAAAGTAGTACATATATATATATATATATATATATATATATATATATATATATATATATATATATTATATATATGTTCAGAAAGGTAAAATTATAATAACCTTACCGAATTTGAGGTTAAAATATAAACATGACACATCTACAACAGAAACTGTGATAATGATAACATGTACAAGAAGTACGTAAATTATGTAAAAGAACTTTCTAAAATAGTCAATTATTAATTTTTTCACCTACAAACTACAAACTTACCTTACTTAGTTACATTAATTACCTACAAACCATGAGTTAGCATCTTTGGATGTTATAAATCTATTTGGAAATCTTCTCAAAGAGCAAATAATCCACACTTTACATCTAAAATGGAATAGCATAGAACAACATACAGTTGTGAACAAAGATCTATTCATGCAAATAGTTAACTTTGTACTGTACAACAATTATTGCACGTTCAGAGGTAAATATTATTTACAAGTATCAGGATGCGCCATGGGCTCAAAATTGAGTCCAATATTGGCCCAATACGTTATGGACGATCTATTAGATGTAGGTATTCCAAGATTGTCGTTCAGGCTGCTCTCTATCTATAAATTTGTGGATGACATCGTTTTAGCTACACCTATATCAGGTAAAGATGAACTGCTAAATTGTTTCAATGGCCACAATAATAATATCCAATTCACCATTGAAACTGAAGATAACAATTGTTCGGTACCATTCAAGACTTGAAAATGAGCTAACGCTCGAAACATGTTGACTATACAAATTGTTAAATAAATCGTGAAACATTAAGCCAAGAGTTTAATTTATTCTAATAATCATTTGAATTGTTTTGGGAGATGTTTAACTTTACAATTCCTGTTTTTAACAGCGTTCCAGTTATGGCGTTAGGTGGGTATTTTGTTTTTTCTTGAGCGTTTTTATCGTGGTTCTTTTCTGGTGACTCAGCGTGGTGACACTAGAATAGTCATTCTTTAATTTCATTAACTTAGGGACAAATTATAATTTATATTTTTTTCCATTACACTTTTCATTTGATTGGGGTTGAGTTGAGTTGCTTGTGCTCAACTTCAACTCTTCTTATGTCGTACTGTAATAGTATAGTACTTAATGAAGTCTATTCATTGCTATTATCACAAGTATTCCGATTCAATAATTCGAAAATTATGGTAACATGTCGGTTATTTAATAGTGTTTGCGTTTATTTTATATAAATTCATAATAATTGAATATAAACTTGAATTCAAACACTTGAACTTATGATTTACACTTTATTGACTATATAGCATGACGCGTTTCGTCGTTATAAATGACTTCTTCAGATAATAATTATGAGAGCGAACTAGTGTCAGAAATTCTTCCCAAAAATCTCTATCCGAAAGCTCTGTGATTAGTATTTCCTCATCATTCTGATAGAAATCGTAACTTTAATACTTACGATTCAACATACATAAACATAAGTTAAACATACTTTGAAACAGTCAAGCAAAAAGTCAAAACCTTTTTAAAAAATATAATTTCCATATTTCATTGAAAACGAACAATAATTTATCGAGACATGATTGAGAACAACAAAAACTTAAGACGAGAGAAAATCAGGTGTTTACCAATTGAAATGTGGAATATGTTCCAGTTTATATATATATATATATATATATATATATATATATATATATATATATATATATATAAGTGAAACAAGTAGAAATTTCGCTACTAGAATCCAGGAACATTGATATAGTTTCGCGCATAACAAAATCAATTCGAATTATGCTAGCCATTTATCAACAGTAAACCATACTTTTGATACGAATTTAAAAATTTTATATTATGTACAGAAAAGTATTCAATTAGAATTTTGGGAAATAGTGGAAATAAATCGGCATAAAATTCTGGAAATTTGCTCAATGTACAGATTTAATTGAACAATTCACCCTTGTTAAACCTTTTCAGGTAATAAAAATTAGATTTCAGAACAAAATATCTTAGGTAAAACCCCAAATTCATAGAATCTCAAATTGCCTTCATATTTATACTTCTTTTTTTCAAATTTGTTGTCATTATTCTGATTGCATCTGAAGGAGTCGTTTGTAACGACGAAGAGCGTCATGCTATGTAGTCAATAAAGTGTAAATCATAAGTTCAAGTGTTTGAATTTAAGTTTATATCCATGTTAGTTGTTGGGGTTTGACCCAGACTTAATAATCTATTCATGTGTAAATTTGCACAGTAATCATCAATGACTCGTTAACGTGAAACATAAAAAAATATCGATTCAAACCATATCACCTGTTGACTTCAAATCGCTCCCCAGATGTCGTTGAAGCGAAATCACAACTCGCAAACGGCTGGCGCCATCATCGTAAATCAGTTCTGAAAATGTAATAAACTGAAAACTTTCGCGTACAAATGAAATCGAGTCATTTCTATGGGTCTACACGATTGTGCGGCAATTTCATTATGTTCCATTATACTCGAAAAAGTTAATGAACACATTTACATTTAAATTACTAGGTCGGTTGTAACTCTTTTTCAAGCATTTTAATCCGCAGAGAAAATATCTTCGTCGTGTTTTATGCATTTCGGTCGACGATTAAAACGGCATTTCTTCATTTCTGAAAATACGCGAGTATGTTTGTGAAAAAGCACGGAATACGATTTGCATACGGTCGCATTATGAATTTTATTGTTCATTTCATTGAAACGAATTTTCAGCATTTCCACTTCCGCTATTGAGAGTCGGTGCATATTTTGCATAAAATCACAACGAATTTTCAATATAACGCATTTTGCTGTAGTTTGAAACGGCATCGGCTTCTCAGATGCAATCTGAGAGGATTTATTGCGAAGAAAGTAGATGTTCTCGAAATGCACTAAATATGCACCCTCAAAAAAGATACTGAAGGGTGTTTTTTTTAGAGGTACAGAACTTTTAATTGCAATAAAACAACGATGGATCATTCGATTGACAAGAATTTTTTTTTATTCGGAAGGTTATCTTGTGGCATCACATTTAAAATAGGATTTCTGGCATATAACCGCCACGGCTGGCTCGGCTGTAGTCCAATCTGGACGTCCAATTTTGGATGACTTTTTTCAACATTTGTTGCCGTATATCGGCAATAACACGGCGAATATTGTCTTCCAAATGGTCAAGCGTTTGTGGCTTATTCGCATAGATCAATGATTTTACATAGCCCCACAGAAAGTAGTCTAGCGGTGTTAAATCACAAGATCTTGTAGGCCAATTCACAGGTCCAAAACGTGAAATTAGGCGGTCACCAAACGTGTCTTTCAATAAATCGATTGTGCACGAGCTGTGTGACATGTTGCGCCGTCTTGTTGAAACCACAGCTCCTGGACATCATGGTTGTTCAATTCAGGAATGAAAAAGTTAATAATCATGGCTCTATACCGATCACCATTGACTGTAACGTTCTGGCCATCATCGTTTTTGAAGAAGTACGGACCAATGATTCCACCAGCTCATAAAGCTCAACAAATAGTCAGTTTTTCTGGATGTAACGGTGTTTTGACATACACTTGAGGATTATCTTCACTTCAAATGCGGTAGTTTTGTTTGTTGACTTAGCCATTCAACCAGAAGTGCGCTTCATCGCTAAACAAAATTCACTTATGAAAATCGGGAACTACAGCAATCTCGTTTTGGGCCCATTCCACGAATCTACGTCTTGCTTGATGATCGTTTGACTTCAATTCTTGCACGAGTTGGATTTTGTAAGCACGCAAACCAAGATCCTTCCGCAAAATCTTTCATAAAATGGATGGACTCATTCGGGTCTTCCTCAATGCTACGCTCTACAGTAGCAATAGCTTTTTCTGTACGCACTGTACGGCGTCTCTGGGGATGCGAGTTACCAATAAGAGTAAACGTGGTTCGAAAACGTTCCATAGTTAATCAAATTAACTGCTCTGATGGACGATTTTGACGACGATAAATTGGACGTAGTGCGCGATACGTATTCCGCACAGAACCGTTATTTTCAAAATAAAATTGCACTATTTGCAAGCGTTGTTCAGGCGTGAGTCTATTCATGATGAATGGCCAAACCAAACTGAGAATAAATCACTTCTCAGCTGTTGAATCGGTTGTCATCTGCAACAGTAATGCCAACTAAAAGTTTTATACCTCTAAAAAAACACACGTAATATGTTTTTCGTCAATAATATCTGTTTTAACAGTTCCTTGAGTGTTTTATCCGAATTATTTCAATATTTGGATTGAAGTTCTCACAATAGACAAACAATTCGAAATGCTTTACCGATTTTGATGTAACTTTAAATATTCTATGAAAATCGAGTGTTATATTTTTTCATACCCCTTAATGATAAGGATGATCCATTTCGTAAAAATTCCCTTCAGTTTCTGACCAAATTTTCAACTATCTCTCACTTTTTCAACAAAATTCATCGATCTTGTTGGATGATAATAAGATACAATTTTCGAAACGCTCTTAATATTGACTCTCGAAAGTGATGGGTTCGTTCTCGTTGACAACATTTGTGTAGACAGCTCCTGAGAGTTTTACTTCAAATATTTCGATATTTCGATTAAGATTCTCAGTGTTTACTAGTTTTGAATGACCTGCGAATCTTGAAACTAGCTATACTTTTGCCCGCCTGGGCGTGATCTGGATCGATTAGGCATTGGATTATTCGTACACATTGCGGACAATTTTCTGTAGTGTTCGAATGAAATACCTACAAAGCCTTTCACTCGCGCTACTGTTGTCATGAGTAGAAATCTTGAACGCTAGGGAGAGTTTATACGTCTTCTCTCCGATAGAGGGAGCCTACGTGAATATTTCACTAGGAAAAATTCCCCTCAATTTGGTGAACGACCTATGTTCGTTTTGAAAGTCATCGATTCTTGATTGATAGTTCGAAATATGGACTGACAATTTCGAAACGCTCTTCATATTCACTCTCGAAAATGATGAGTTCGTTCTCGGTGACAACATTTGTGTAGACAGCTCCCTGAGAGTTCTATTTGAAATATTTCGATATTTCAATTAAGAGTCTCATTATTCACTAGTATTGAATGACCTGTAAATCTTGAAACTATATATATATATATATATATATATATATATATATATATATATATATATATATATATATATATATATATATATATATATTATATACTATTATATATATATATATATATATATAAGTAAATATTGAAGATATTGATTGTCTTGTATGAATTCCAATTTAAAGTTTCTTATTGGGATAAACAATCAGAATGAGAGCAATACACGTTATTTCTTTAAAACATTCTAGCTTTCGCTAAATTTATTAGCTTCATCAGGAATCTACAAATAAGTGGGGTCGTGTTAGACAACAATATAAACAACAAAATTGAACTTACGGTTATATGAAATTATTCATTAAAATACTGGACATCACGTATAACTTCACTAATATAAACACATAAAAGGTGACAATTTAAAAACATTTCCACAAACTCAAAACCATAAACATCCAAAATAAACACTGCCTAACCTCAACGTATATAAACACAAAGCGTTTGATGTCAGTCCGACCAAACGTCAACAAAAATCAAGGATGACAATTATCGACTCATACGTCGTTTAGTCCAACAATGTAACAAGAAGGAATATATGTTATTGAGATTTCGTGTATCCGTCTTCTTGTTCATCGTGTTGTTTGTGTTATTTATTGCTACCATTTCTAAAAAAGTCTTTTATAATAGTTATTTTCTGTGAAAAGTATTTCTGTTTCTTCATAATTAATAATATGATGTTCATTCTTTACATGTTCAGCTAATGAACATGTATTCAATCCACGTCTGCAATCACTTTTGTGAGATATGATTCTTGAAGAAATCCATCTCGAAGTTTGTCCAACATAAACCCGATCGCAAGAACCACATGGAATGGAGTATACTACAGACGATCTGTGATCTGGGTTTATTGGGTCTTTTAATTTGCTGAAAACGTATTTGCGGAGTGGAAGAACTGTTCTCTTTGCAAATTTCATATGAGGAAAATCTTTAAACACTTTTACAATTTTATCAGTTAATTTTTCTATGTAAGGTAAAGAATGAAAAGACATGTCAGGCATTGAATCATTAGAAATCATGATCTGTGACTTTGATAAATAGTTGTTGGGTTGGGTGTTAAAGAGAAGAGTATTTATGAAATTCAGAGGGTAGCTATTCTCGACAAGAATATTTTTCAGTTTCAATAAATTTTGCCGATGAAAAGATGGATGTGAAATCTTTAAAATTCGATTTTTCATATTTAATATTAAATTGACTTTCATTTTTTCTGGATGATAGGAATGGTAGTTGAGAAGTCTACCAGACCACATTGGTTTTTGGTACTAATCTGTTATTACATCCTTTTCTCGACGGATAACCTTCATATCCAAAAATGGAACTGACTTCTGAGACTCTTTCTCAGAAGTCAGTTCTATTGTGAATTGAATATTCTCGTCGAATCCATTGAACACGCGCAGAACCTCCCCAACACAAACCTCAGGTATCATGCAGATAATGTCATCCACGTATTTCTTTATAAACGGCATCTGAAACGACAATCTAGGTAAGCACTCCTGAAGTAGATCATCCATCACATATTGTGCCAAAATCGGAGATAGTGTTGCCCCCATTGGAGAACCAGTAATTTGTCTATAAAACTGTTTATCAAAGGCAAAGTATGTGTTATCAAATACAAACCGCATGAGCTCCACAAAAGTACTCTGGTTAACTGGTGAATGAAGATGTACACTATTATTCCATTCTTTCTGAATACTACTCTTTGCTCTTGAAAATGTAATATTGCTAAATAACGTAACCGCATCTAAGCTTATTAACATGTAACCATCAGGAAAACAAGCCTTACTTATAAAGGACGAAAAATCGTAAGAATCTTTTACAAAAAATGGATTGTCAACATTATAAGCATTGGTGAGTATGTCCGTTAAGAATTGTGCTATTTTACTTGTGGGTGACAAAATGGACGAGATAATAGGACGCAATGCCAATACTGGTTTGTGTACTTTGGGTAAGCCATAATATTTAGGTGCTACTGAATCATAGATAGTCAATTGTTTGGCACATCCGTCACTCAACATTTTTTGCTTCCTTAGATCTGAAATCAACTTGTTCGCCTTCTGTTGTATAGTACTTGTAGGATCTCGGCTTAAAGGTGTATAATACTTCGTGTCTGATAGTATGGAGTAAGACAATTCTCTGTATTTAGCCCTGTGTAACACTACGGTTACATTGCCCTTATCGGAGTTTGTTATCAGAATGTCTTCATTATCCCTGAGAAACGCTCTGCACCTTTGCAGCATTTGACCAAATTCATCATTGCACCTTGTATCAGATTGAATGAAATTTGTTATGACATTAACTGTCCTCGCTGTTAAGAGATTACGATTTTGTGCTGGAGTCTTATCAATGATACTTTCCACATCCGATAACAGTTTGGGAATATTAATTTGATGTTTTGATGGTTTCAAACTCATTTTTGGACCAAGCGATATTAGGATCTTTACTTCTCTTGGCAGGTTCACATCAGACAAATTTTTAAGCCACTTATCGTGAACAGCTATCCCATCTGTCCTTTCAAACTTCAGGGACTCGATTTTTCTGATGTTACCAGTTTTTATCCTGTGAAATTCTTTATCATAGTAAGTTTTCATCCGGTGTTGAAATTCAAGAAAAATGTACAAAGGTATGCTTTCTTTAATTCTCACCTTGGT
Source organism: Henosepilachna vigintioctopunctata (assembly GCA_030704895.1). Taxonomy (NCBI): domain Eukaryota; kingdom Metazoa; phylum Arthropoda; class Insecta; order Coleoptera; family Coccinellidae; genus Henosepilachna; species Henosepilachna vigintioctopunctata. The sequence goes on along the minus strand of JARQZJ010000073.1, from coordinate 1,416,320 downwards.
TTGATTCAAATCTAGTTTCAAGTAGTGGATCTTCTGATGTGTCATGGAAATTTCAAAGTTTAATATTCTCTTTAAAATTATGTTATTGGCTGATATTATAACCTTTCTCAAGTATCCTCTATTGATAGCACAAAGTAGAGGATACTTGAGAAAGGTTATAATATCAGCCAATAACATAATTTTAAAGAGAATATTAAACTTTGAAATTTCCATGACACATCAGAAGATCCACTACTTGAAACTAGATTTGAATCAAACCAAGGTGAGAATTAAAGAAAGCATACCTTTGTACATTTTTCTTGAATTTCAACACCGGATGAAAACTTACTATGATAAAGAATTTCACAGGATAAAAACTGGTAACATCAGAAAAATCGAGTCCCTGAAGTTTGAAAGGACAGATGGGATAGCTGTTCACGATAAGTGGCTTAAAAATTTGTCTGATGTGAACCTGCCAAGAGAAGTAAAGATCCTAATATCGCTTGGTCCAAAAATGAGTTTGAAACCATCAAAACATCAAATTAATATTCCCAAACTGTTATCGGATGTGGAAAGTATCATTGATAAGACTCCAGCACAAAATCGTAATCTCTTAACAGCGAGGACAGTTAATGTCATAACAAATTTCATTCAATCTGATACAAGGTGCAATGATGAATTTGGTCAAATGCTGCAAAGGTGCAGAGCGTTTCTCAGGGATAATGAAGACATTCTGATAACAAACTCCGATAAGGGCAATGTAACCGTAGTGTTACACAGGGTTAAATACAGAGAATTGTCTTACTCCATACTATCAGACACGAAGTATTATACACCTTTAAGCCGAGATCCTACAAGTACTATACAACAGAAGGCGAACAAGTTGATTTCAGATCTAAGAAAGCAAAAAAAGTTGAGTGACGGATGTGCCAAACAATTGACTATCTATGATTCAGTAGCACCTAAATATTATGGCTTACCCAAAGTACACAAACCAGTATTGGCATTGCGTCCTATTATCTCGTCCATTTTGTCACCCACAAGTAAAATAGCACAATTCTTAACGGACATACTCACCAATGCTTATAATGTTGACAATCCATTTTTTGTAAAAGATTCTTACGATTTTTCGTCCTTTATAAGTAAGGCTTGTTTTCCTGATGGTTACATGTTAATAAGCTTAGATGCGGTTACGTTATTTAGCAATATTACATTTTCAAGAGCAAAGAGTAGTATTCAGAAAGAATGGAATAATAGTGTACATCTTCATTCACCAGTTAACCAGAGTACTTTTGTGGAGCTCATGCGGTTTGTATTTGATAACACATACTTTGCCTTTGATAAACAGTTTTATAGACAAATTACTGGTTCTCCAATGGGGGCAACACTATCTCCGATTTTGGCACAATATGTGATGGATGATCTACTTCAGGAGTGCTTACCTAGATTGTCGTTTCAGATGCCGTTTATAAAGAAATACGTGGATGACATTATCTGCATGATACCTGAGGTTTGTGTTGGGGAGGTTCTGCGCGTGTTCAATGGATTCGACGAGAATATTCAATTCACAATAGAGAAAGAGTCTCAGAAGTCAGTTCCATTTTTGGATATGAAGGTTATCCGTCGAGAAAAGGATGTAATAACAGATTAGTACCAAAAACCAATGTGGTCTGGTAGACTTCTCAACTACCATTCCTATCATCCAGAAAAAATGAAAGTCAATTTAATATTAAATATGAAAAATCGAATTTTAAAGATTTCACATCCATCTTTTCATCGGCAAAATTTATTGAAACTGAAAAATATTCTTGTCGAGAATAGCTACCCTCTGAATTTCATAAATACTCTTCTCTTTAACACCCAACCCAACAACTATTTATCAAAGTCACAGATCATGATTTCTAATGATTCAATGCCTGACATGTCTTTTCATTCTTTACCTTACATAGAAAAATTAACTGATAAAATTGTAAAAGTGTTTAAAGATTTTCCTCATATGAAATTTGCAAAGAGAACAGTTCTTCCACTCCGCAAATACGTTTTCAGCAAATTAAAAGACCCAATAAACCCAGATCACAGATCGTCTGTAGTATACTCCATTCCATGTGGTTCTTGCGATCGGGTTTATGTTGGACAAACTTCGAGATGGATTTCTTCAAGAATCATATCTCACAAAAGTGATTGCAGACGTGGATTGAATACATGTTCATTAGCTGAACATGTAAAGAATGAACATCATATTATTAATTATGAAGAAACAGAAATACTTTTCACAGAAAATAACTATTATAAAAGACTTTTTTAGAAATGGTAGCAATAAATAACACAAACAACACGATGAACAAGAAGACGGATACACGAAATCTCAATAACATATATTCCTTCTTGTTACATTGTTGGACTAAACGACGTATGAGTCGATAATTGTCATCCTTGATTTTTGTTGACGTTTGGTCGGACTGACATCAAACGCTTTGTGTTTATATACGTTGAGGTTAGGCAGTGTTTATTTTGGATGTTTATGGTTTTGAGTTTGTGGAAATGTTTTTAAATTGTCACCTTTTATGTGTTTATATTAGTGAAGTTATACGTGATGTCCAGTATTTTAATGAATAATTTCATATAACCGTAAGTTCAATTTTGTTGTTTATATTGTTGTCTAACACGACCCCACTTATTTGTAGATTCCTGATGAAGCTAATAAATTTAGCGAAAGCTAGAATGTTTTAAAGAAATAACGTGTATTGCTCTCATTCTGATTGTTTATCCCTATATATATATATATATATATATATATATATATATATATATATATATATATATATATACTATTATCAACTTATTAATTTTTTCATTTTCGAATTTTCTTTTAGATTCACCCAGGTTTCAGAGAAATTATATTCGAAATGATGTTGAAATTACGTTTTCAAACCGATTAAATTTATTAGAGGATCTCCAGAAATTCTATTTCCAAACTTATCCTGAAATCACGTGGTATCTAACTAAATTTATCTAGATTTTTCTCTGAGCATCGATCGATTCATTGAATTCTAAGATTTAATCAGTAAGTTCGAATGCTTTTTCTTTCCAGACAGAATTGAAAGAAACGATTCAACTCAATTCCCGAGCTTTTGTAAATTACCCTTTTTCTCGTTTGCTAACCGTTGAACGCAGTTGCATTCGGAGATGCTTCCCATTGTCAAAGTCGTTAGCGATTTGAAGGTTTAGCGCGCTCGTTGGACAAAAAGACAGCCCTATTGGTCTCGATCGCAGTGCTCGAATTCAATTTCCCGTACCAATTTGTAGTAGCACAACGCTTAGAATAACTTTTATTCGTCACGGCGTTAACCGTTCTATCGTATTTTAATTAGAGACGAATAATATTTAACGAGGCGACTCATTAAACGGAGGTGCGGCCAACTTCCGCCGTATTCAGGGATGCGAACCGGGCCCTGTGATAAATAACTATTATTTCGATTCTTAAGGGAGCACATGAGCTTTCGCTCGAATTCGAACTGTTAGATCGGGGACCCGCTATGTTTCTAAAACGTGATAAAATAGGATATTCCCCAGTGTGACACCTCCGCCGTTTCTATCTACGGTTCCCTGTTTTTGTCGTTTTCATTGTTTATTAACTTTGCAACACTTTGGGGTAAGGAACACGGTTCGTTTGGCACAAATGTAGGGATAAATTAATATGAGAATGGTAGAATTAATAATTGAATGTTTGAAATTGTTATTGAATGTACCTTTGGAGTGGCAGAATACTGATTCAATCTGAACAATTCATTGATTGATGTGACCGATATTCCATTAATCTATAATATAAAAATGAATCGCAAAAGGTGTTGGTAAGCATAACTCAACAACGCCTGGACCAATTCAGGCAATTATTCTTTTTAAATATTCGTTGAAGTCCAAGGATGGTTTTTACGGCGAGAAAAATTCGAACAATTGCCGGGAAGACCCTGAAAACACCCATTTCTTTTTCCCATACAAACGTTATCTAACTAAAATGTAGAATCAACCGCTGGACCAATTTCACTATTTTTTTTTGTTGTGTTTGTTATTGTCAGGGAAAACGCAAAAAATTGCGTGTAAAATTATAAAATTCTAAGAATTCTTAATTCACAATTTAAGTAAGAAATAATTATTAATTCTCAAAAAGAGGATGTAAGAAAACTGAATATCTTATCACACATCTTGGTTAGTTCAGACCTATCACGACTGATATTAAAACTTCAATTCAATATAAAATTTTGGTAAGTTTGAATAGACTTACATACACGTTACTAACATAGCACGTGGTAGATTTGAATATAAAGAAGAATACATAGTTTTTTTAAGTTACAGTGAAATTTCGTTTTTAAAAATGATAGCTATTAGATGTACAAACTTTAGTCCTAGAACTAGCAATGCAGCAAGTCAAAGACATAAAACAGCAAGTCAAACTTTTTTTTTACAAGAAACGCGAAGCTCGGAATGAAGTTGAACGGAATCGATGGAATCGAAATTAACAATATGAAATGGTTGTGTTTAACTCTTATCGATCTTCATTCAATTATAACGTTGAAATAGATTACAGTTCACAACAAATCGTTGCTATTGGACCAATGAACGTTGTGTGTCATTATTGCAAGGCAAAGTTCAATTGTTTTTGGTAAGAAAATACTACCAATGCTGCGACAAAATATTGCGCGAAGAGTCACTTCGAATGGACGCTGTTGTTACATGCACCAGAGAATTTATTCATTAGTTTCCGGAAATGGACTAAATTCGTAACATTTTTTGACTTATATCCAGCAAATATCTCATATTGTTAATGATGAGATATATAATAATAATAATAATAATAATAATAATAATAATAATAATAATAATAATAATAATAATAATAATAATAATAATAATAATAATAATAATAATAATAATAATAATAATAATAATAATAATAATAATAATAATAATAATAATAATAATAATAATAATAATAATAATAATAATAAAAATAATAATAATAATAATAATAATATTTATTTTCATAATTGAACAATTACTTGATACGAAATTAGGAACATGCCTTTCAACTATAGACCGGACAGTTTATCACTTTCAATACATCAAACGTGTTAATATAGGAATTATTCGATAATTTGAGTGATTTGAAATAACAGGAAGTATTGCAGCCCCTTTGTAAGTGTGTAAGTCCCTGGCTAAACACAGGATAAATAATAAAAGCAAGATAGTGTAGCACAAATAGTAGAACATGTATTTCAGGCTTTTTGAAAAATAATCAGACAAAAATAAATGGTACAAAATCGTACAAAGTTCGCCGGGTCAGCTAGTATATAATATCATATAATAATATATAATTCCATCAGTAGTGCGAGAGGTAGCAACGTCGGGAAAACAAGCATTTCAGCTAGGCCAGTTGTTAAATATGCAATGTCTCTCACTCTCCCGGACTTCATACTGGACTATCTGGCTGGCGGTACTGGTTGTTTAATCAGTGCGCAGGTGAAATTTCTATTTTTCTAATCATTTTGAGAAGTTTATTATTATATTGGACTTTTTGCAACGCGAATCTATCATTGCCAGATATTTCTCTTGTTGATAAAACCGTGCCAGACGATAATTTTGAATTGAAGAAAAAAATTTTTCAAAATTCAATTTTCAAAATATTTCAGTCTGGTTGAAATTTTCATATGATGTAATTTAAGTATCTAAAAACCTAAAATCAATTTGCCAAACAATAATTTCATTGTTAAAGCTTCAGCCAGACTGATTGAATGAAAAGTGATATGGTATCATTTTGCTTGGTCTAAGAATAGTTGTCGAATAAATTACAGAAAAATAATTAAAAACTAATGAATTAATGTGTGGATTAATGAAGTATCAAAATAATTATTTATTTTTGTACAAAATTAAGGTAATGATCAATCTCAAGTATGAAAATAAACAAAAATTATATTTTTTAATCCATACTTGTATCACAAAAAACGGAGGCATTTTGATAATAATCATCATCATCACTGCTGTCATTTTCATTGTCACCGTCGTCTTCTGGTTTGTCATCGTCTTGTAATAATTTATTATCTGTAAAAGAATGAATTTTATAATTTTTCGGCAAAGAAATTTATCAGTATTTTTTTTAATTTTAACCATTAATGGTAATTACCATTTGGTATAGGAAAGCTATATTCTAAAGTAACAGAGCGCCAAAAAACGTTCATTACATTAACGCATTTAGGCAACCCTGTATCCAAAATCCCGAAGTTTTCATCTGATAGACATTTAAGGATAGCTTTCAAAACCCAGGATACCGTGGGTAGACACATCAGAAATGCGAAAGATAAAATTTCGCCTGACGATAAATCGGGTATTTATGAGTTGAGTTGCGGTACTCGTCGCAAAGTATATGTTGGCCAAACTGGCAGGAATTTCAACCTTAGAATATCTGAACACCAAGGATGCTTTGCAAAAATAAAACCGATTCTTCGTATGCAACACATCTTTTAGCAGAGAACCATGTCTTCGACAACAACTTTAAATATTGCATACAGAGCGAAAAGGTTATAAACTTACCCTGTTAGAATCCATGTAAATCAATAAGAGGAAGAGATCGATCAGTTTATTAAATGATCAAGTTTTAATCAATAATTCCTTGTTATTAAATTTATTCCAGTAAAAATACAATCGAAGAAAATTATTCTATGGTCATCCTCCACAATTTAGAAGAAATATGTACTATAGTCATCCCCCTGTAAAGAAGGACAGTATTCTATGGTCATTCCCACCCCACGCATTTCAGGATAAATATACGCAGTCCACAATGTAATAGCTCAGTTTATCATGAACATCTGATGAAGCCACTGTGTTGGCGAAACAATATTGTCATGTTTTGATTAATGATAGTGAAAATCGAAAAACTTATTAGTTTTATTTGAATTATATGCTAGTACTATTAAATATTATTTCCAAAATAAACTGAAATAAATACTATATGTATCGAATTAGGTTGAAGGGGATGAATAATAGTTGAAGTAAAAGTTGCATTTGTTGGCACTGAAAATATCCAAGTGAAACTCTCTGGAAAATTCATTTATTCGACAAGCAATCTAGGAGACCAACGAGACCACAAACCAAAAAATCCTATGATTCAAGAAGAATGTCTAATTGTAGTTATAAAGCGTTCACTCTGGCAGATATCATTCAACATCATGAAAATAGTAATATCTCGTCCAGTTGACATAATTTTGAATACATGTTATAGGAAACAGGATGCGTCAAGCCTATCCATATTCCTCATTTTGGCATAACACATCACCAAAGACGTTGAAACTTTGTTTATATAAATTATAGCACAATGTAAATGTTCCCACAATGAAGAAGAAAACAATATCTTCCAATTTGAAGACATACTTCAGGTCTCCCAAATAAATAATTCATTCTAGTTTAGACATTTTCCAAATAATTTATTTATTGAATTATCAGTCAACTTGTTGATACAAACACTTAATGAATTTCGAATTAAAAACCGCTTCGACAACCGCCGGAATGAAAACATATTAAGGCCATTACGACAACAAATAAAACGAGGGCAAATGAATATACGGCCCATAAACGTCCATAGTCTTATTTACAGCGTTTTCCAGAGTCGATGGATTGTACGAAGGACAAATTGATCGTAACTGTTCATTTTCCGGAATGGAGAATTATACAGCGGGATATTAACATTGCAACTTTATTTATAGTTCGACAAACGATCGCAAAGTTCTCAATGGTCGTTCATACCTCGCCTTGTTGAAACACGTCGGAAAATTGCATTTTGTTTCGATTTTCCACACACGATTTTCATTTTGTCTGAATAATTTTGTATGTATACAAAATCGGTACTTTTGAACTTTGTTCGTGATAATTCAAATGGAATTTCAGTTATAAGGAAAGCTCCGACAGAAATCAACTCTTTTTCGTAATTATGATTCTCATGTGTCTGATTATAGGAAAAACAACCTCCAAGTTATCAAGAATCCTGTAAATAAACCAGGTATGTCTTCGATGTGAGAAATTGTGTCGCAGCTGTAAAAGGCACAATTTCTCACATGGGTGGAAAAAGACCGATATTTGGACACTAAAGTAATCCTGACACTTCAGTGATTTTTTGAATTTCATTTTCGGACGATATTTGGAAATTTGATTGTTGTGATTGATATATATTAACTAGTGACCTTCCGCGGCTCAGTTGAATCTTCTGGCTCGGTAAAATCGTCTGGTGAATCAGTTTTTCTGAAAGTTTTCTGGTTATATGTAGTTTTCAATTCTTGAGAATACACGAACCTCTCTAGATGCTTTTTTCACATCACTGGTAAAAAATTCGTTTCCTAAACGTTTTAATATCTACTCAGGTTCGTAAAGTCTTTGTGGTTTGTTGAAGTGATGATTACCATTTTTCCACTACTTCTTGAGACTTTAATATAATATTTCTTTTTAATGGAAGCCAGATGAAACTACCTACTCATAAAGAAAACAAACCCAATCTGACTTATTTGTCGATGGAACTTTATTCCACATAATAAATTTCGATATAATATTTTCACAAGTATTAGTACAAATTAAATATATTCAATAATTATTCACGAACTATTGAATATCAAAATTGTATTATGCTTAGCATATGTGCTACATAATTTCACAAAATTAATTGAAAACTAATTGAAAAAAGTTATGAGAGCAGTCAATAAACGAGTGAACCAACTATCAAGAAACAATTAATACAGCAATTAAGCAATATTTATTTAACCATATTGAAATTATTTCATCGAAAATATGTCAGACCGTACTGTAGATATTTTTGATTTTTATCAAAATATGAAGATAAATTGATGATCATGTAATCATGATAAAAATCGAGCATATCTACCGTACCAAAGAAAGAAGAAACCATAAAACATATCATAAAATAAAACTACTTATAGAAATGAAAATTCAATCGCATTGAAACGGCATGAACTTGTATCGCATCTAGTCAGAATAGATCTTCTCAAAAGGCATTCAAATATCTTCAAGCGATGGCAGTTTGGTTATCTGCAGGGAGTCCATTAAACTCATCATATAAACTCCCTTATATAGAACTGAGTTTGGCCTTTATGTAGAGATATATTTTTCTAGGATGAAGTAGTATTATTTCATTTTTCATTTTTATTTCTTTACAGGACAGGTCCTAATTACAAAAGAGGAAACACAACATATACGAAAAAGAAAATTGGTAGTACAAAAGTTTCAATTTTCTTCTTTGAAATTTTGAAGTTCCATTTGAAATGAAAGAGTTTGTTATATGAATCACAACTGATAAAATGAAATATAATAATTATAGGAAAAAAAAACTTAAATGCTGACCAAACTTATACATACATATAAATTTAAACACACAAATACATATACAATCACATATTAACACTTATACACACATAATTATATAGTTCGTGAATACACATAAATGATTGTTCTAGCAGATATTATGTATATCAAGGAAACTTGCCTCAATATCAGCAACAGAACAGTTGAAAATATCCACCTTAGCTCCCAAAATATTACATTGTTCACACATCGTGTGCAATGGAGACAATTTTAGAACATTCGTTCTAGCCTCTGGAAGGTAGAACGTGAATGCGCTTCTGGAAGAAACTCTTGGAACAATAAAGTTCAGCTTTTGCAATAATTCCTGACATTTCACTTTATTGTTAATTATATTATGCAAGAAGATTATTGCATGAGCAAGAAGGCATTTCCTTCGCGCACTGAGTGTGTTCACATTATGTCGATTTGTAAGCGTTTCATGTTGTATGCTTATAGATGGATACAGTCCATCAATTCTCAAGCTTAAAAGTTTCAGGAACTTTCGTTGTATAGACTCCAGTTGATCAATGTGTAACTGATAACCAGAATTCCAGATTGTTGATCCGTATTTGAGTTTAGATCTTACGAAAGTACATACAATGTTTTCAGAGTTGATATTCTGCTGAATTCCTTACCAATGCGAATAATGAAACCATATACTCTACAGGCAGCAGTTGCTGTAGCATTGATATGTGGCACGAAAGTTAGTTGAGAATCAAAGGTTACGCCAAGGTCAATAAATGTATTAGGTCTTCCCAAAATATTATCACCAATTTCATAGTTGAAATTTATCGCATTATATTTTGTGGAGAACGACATAACACGACATTTGGAGATGTTGAGGTTTAATTTGTTGAAATCACACCAATTTACAATATTACGCAAGTTTCTTGCAATGCGTTCACTGTCACCAATGCTGGAAACATAATGAAAAATCTTAGTCATCTGCGAAACAATAAACCTTCAACATCAATGACATCGATTTATGAACATTGTGAAAAGCAAAGGACCAAGTATGGATCCTTGGGGCACTCCAGATGAAGCACAGTATTCAATTGATGCATACCACAGCTAGATTATCTCTAGTATTGTTATTGTTATACGTATAGTTAACTTCTTCATTATGTGGTTTTGTAACATCTTCTTTTCAATTTTAACAATGAACAGTTTTGAACTGTATTCTTCTCTTACAGTATGAAATGTGTAATAAAAATTAAATAAGAGAGAAAAAGGAGACATGAGTGAGAATTGAAACGTTTTAATGGAATTTACGTTACATTTAAAGCATTCATTAAAATGTAGAATAGAATCTACTAGGACGAGTTCAATACATTTATTTTTTCCAACTCTCAATGTTGGATAAGTAGTCAGAAACATATGTGGAGTACATGTTTATAGGTAGTGTCTATTTAGAGAACAATTTTTTTGTAGTTGCACATTGTGCTTTGTAGTATTTCATTCTAATATTCAATTATTCTTCAGTTTTAACAATTTTGTGCTTCATTAATTCATGATCTATTGCAATGAAATCGCTGACTTGTAACATTGAAAGGTATTTCTTTGTAAAATGGGAGTCACTCATGATACCAGAGTCACCCAGTTTCATGTCATGGTTCATCAATAAACATTCTTTCCACCCATGTGTTGAAAGAATCGATCCTTTAAAAATTTGTTTCTGATAGTTATTTCTTCATATCAACGATGATCACGTGTGTAATTGTGTCACTTTCGATTGATAGACAGAATTTCTATAAAATTTTGGATAATTCAATCCCTTAAAAAAATTTTTTCGACTCCTCAAAAAATATTTTCAACCCCTTCAAAGATTATTTCAGACCCTTATATAAGAAAATTCTAATACCCCCGCAACAAACATGGTAATTACCAACTGGGCCTGATGAGCATACACGCCGCCTCCTGCGCCTCTTCTCTGTTCAAATATTAGTCCAACCCTTATATCACCCTGATTACCCTCGAGTATTCCGAGTGATTTATATCGCTGCTTTTACCTCTATAATAATTTGTGTTTATTCTAAATTAAATATAACCGCTACATAATGATAAAATAAATTTTTCCCCAAGGCACTCCTTCGCTCTATTACCGAGACGTGGAGTGGAGTGCTTGCCGAAATATACGGGGAATGTTACGATGCGAAAAGTGGAGCATCTCTTAGCATAACGTTAAATTTTACGGTCGAACGCCATTCCGCGATATTATTTCACTTCAAAAATAGTATTCCCATAAACTGAGGCATATATCAAATGAAACGGAAATAACGCAATAAATTGTTGAGTTGCCAGTGCTGAAGGAGTATTCTGAAAAGGATTATATGTAAGCGATGTAGAAAAGTCCATTCACGACGTAATTATAGCTAGAAGATCTGCGAATAATAAATCGAATATGTATTACATAATGCTTTAAAACAAGTTCAACTTATAAATAATATACATTACTTGTCAGTTACTTTCATTACTGTCAAATCTCTTCTTCTCTTCCGTTAAATGTGACTGAGTAATAGATGATATTTGTTTTTTAGTTAATTTCCGTGGCTTAGTAGAACACCCGACTATGGTGCAGTAGAACTCGGGTTTGAGACCCTGTGATGGCATTGGTGTTTGTGTTTTTCTATGATTTAAGTGGTTTGAATGACGATATATGGTCGGTAATGTATATTGATTATAAGCCATATGTCGTTCGGAACCGGCGTTAAACTTTAGGTCCAATGAATTAACAAAAAATTTGGATATTATACATTGTTAAAATTGAGTTCGCTGATCTCTTGATGAAACATTGTTCAATATACATTTATATATATATATATATATATATATATATATATATATATATATATATATATATATAAATATATACACAATACATATACACAATTTGTTCCACAAAATTTATAATAAATACTTGACAATTGTTTCGGGGTGTTATCCCATTTTCAAAAGTTAAACTGAACAAGATTTTTCCGCCAACATTCTTATATACCTACCTATACATCGTTACCTGAAATAGACTTAAGCTGATATCGATGTCTCCGAAGTAGAGGGACAGGTCAATATAACAGAGTTAAATTACATCTGAAAATTATCGGAGAAGGTCTTAAATAAAGAAATTGAAGTAACAATGGTGATAGAGTGAAGGTAAGTTGATCATTTTACATTGGTTTTTTCCTTCCAATGTTCCAATTTCCTTCCAATTTCCGTCCATTGCTACTTTTTTCCAAAACTGTTATCTATATATATATGAAAATTTCTGTTCGCTAGTCTCATTAGAACTCGAGAACGGCTGGACCGATTTGGCAAATTTTGGTCTTGAATTATTTGTAAAAGTCCAGAGGAATTTTAAACGGTGAATCAATACGAAAATGCTCGAAATTAAATAAGAACAACAATTTTGTTTTTCCTTTGATGTGTCCATCGTTCAGAAGTCAAATTGAAAGAATAGTTTAAAATGAATAACCATGATGATAGCGAGAAAGGTAGTAAAAACAACGAATTCATTCACCATTTATACCTACTAGCATTCCACTACGATTCTGAAGTAGATAAAGGTCGATAAATCCGTGACAAGTAAAGAGAAGACAATATTTTCTTAATATTGTAAAGCGTTAAAATACAACGGCGAATCAACAGGATTATTTTTTGCTGGTGGAACAGTAAAACTGCAATAATTGGTCTCATCATCAGATTTATTACTCTCATCGATCTCTGGAGTGGGAAATGAGTCTAAACACATCTTGGTCAACATCCAAGAATATATCACTGCTAGTGAGGAGATATAAGGAATAAGTGCCTACTACAAAATTGCAAACCTTCAGTTCAGCCGTTGAATTGACAGGTTAATCATTTTCGAAACATTAAACCTGTTAATATATCAAATTATTGATAATTTGACTGACTTTAATTTGCTGGAAGTGTTACATTTACTTAGTCCATGTGTGTCCATTTCGAGTCGACAAAGGATGTATGACAAAAACAAAGCAATTGTATCACAAATAGTAAAACACGTCTTTCAGGTTTTTCTAAAATATTCACTAAAAATATATAGGCGTACCATCACGTTCACCAAGTCAGCTAGTGTATAATATATTTACAATTCTCCTCATAGACGAGGTTTTCATTCAGAAGTACACTTAAATATTTTGGCTCTATTACTATGAAACGAATGATTTATAATCTTGAATTACCCCATCAAGTTTGAAAAGAGGAAGTCCGGATTCATGAAATATGAATCGGAATTTTAAGGGGAAAATACTTGAATGCAACCGTTTTTTTGTATTTTGGTGAACACATATCTACGAATGAATATAGAAGATTCGTCGCTCAGACTGACGAAAAATATGGCCACAAAATATCCAAATACGGCCCCGAGCGTTATTTTCTGTGTGCGGTCCTCGTTTTGTTCTGATTCTGTTGCAAGGCACGAACAAGTCAAGATTTATTCTGATGACAGTTATGTAAATCATCTGACTTATTACGGTTTTAGATTTGTACGGCTAAGAGTGTGATGTCTCAAGATTTTTCACTGGGATAATGTCCATGCGATTCATCAACTTTATTTCAGCTAAGATTTATGTTGAGGCAGAATACGTGAGCACCTTGAACTGGAAAGGAGGCAGAGATGATATTGCGAGTGGATTTGAAATTTTCACTGCGTGTTTTAGTTCAGTACTTTCTTCTTGATATAGTTCACTATGTCATATATGAAATACGGACCTGGTTAATTTCTGAATATAGTATCGTATGATTGAAAACTTCAATCATCTTGATGATTACTTTACAAAGCGAAGATACTAATTTAAACATAATATAAAGTTTGAACTACGGGCAGTTTGATAAGTCAGTAATTTTTTGAAAATCCCGCGCAGTTATTCCAAATGAAACAGTGCTGCCGTCAACTGTAATCTATTAGTGGGCAACTGTCAAATATTGAGCAAGCTACGTCATGCAGTTGGTGTTCGATAGCCATTCAAACCAGACAACCTCGTGAATTTTAACGAAAATGGATAAAAGCGAATTTCGTGTGCTGATTAAGCATTACTTTTCACGTAAAAAAACCATCACTGAAAATAAGGAAAAGCTTGATAAATACTACGGGGACTAGGCATCATCAATTTCAATGGTAAAGAAGTGGTTTACAGAGTTCCGTTGTGGTCGTACCAGCACTAGTGACGCCGAACGTTCAGGTCGCCCAAAATAAGTGATCACGCCGGAAATCGTCGATAGAATCCATGAAATGATATTGGATGATCGGAGAATGAAAGTACGTGAGTTGGCTCATGCTGTAGGTATCTCAACTGAACGGGTACATCATATTTTACACGAATATTTGGACATGAGAAAACTCTCCGCGAGATGGGTGCCGCGATTGATCACACTCGACCATAAGCACAATCGTGTGACAACTTCAAAATAGTGTTTAGCGATGTTCAGCCGTAATCCGTAATTACTGTGGACGAGACATGAATCCATCACAACACGCCAGAGACAAAGGAACAATCGAAACATTGGGTTGCTCGGGGTGAACGTGGACCAAAGAAGGCCCAACAGAGTCTGTCAGCCAACAAGGTCATGGCCACAGTTTTTTGGGATGCACGCAGTGTCGTTCACATTGATTGCCTCGAGAAAGGTAAAACAATCACCAGCGAATATTATTGAAAGCTTTTGGACAGATTCGACGTTGACTTGAAGCGAAAATGGCCGTATTTGGCGAAGAAGAAAGTGCTGTTTCATCAAGACAATGCACGTGTGTACAATTGTTTAGTCACGATGACCAAAATTTGCGAATTGAGATACGAACTGCTACCCCATCCAGCATATTCTCCAGATTTCGCCCCCTGGGATTATTATCTGTTTCCAAACCTAAAGAAATGGCTGGGTGGTAAGAGATTTGAGTCTAATGAAGAAGTCATTACCGAAACGAACGCGTATTTTGAGAGCCTTGAGAAAACCTATTATTTGGAGGGTATAAAAAATTAGAAAAACGCTGGACTAAATGTATTGAGCTGAAAGGTGATTATGTAGAAAAATAAAATTTTTATTTGAGTCAAAAAAATTTTTCATTCAAAAAGTCACGGACTTATCAAACAGCCCTCTTGATGATTACTTAACAAAGCAAAGATACTAATTTAAACTTGTATACAGTTTGAACTAGTAACCATTTATGAAGAGTTTGATACAATTCAATTATAGCAACTAGTCATATTTATCTCTTGGCAATAAGTAAGAAGCCCTAAGCATTCAAGTGCATTGATATTCAATTGTTCATAGTGCAAATTCTGTGTATTTAAGCTCAGTGTTTTTAATTTTACGAACATCTCGAAATGTTTTACTGAGTGTTGTGCGAGAAACCGATTGGCGTTGTGCAATGTACGATTCAACACCGATATCGAAACGGAAAGTCACATTACTACGAGTGTTATGCTCAATTAGGCAATAGAAATAGAAACTACTTACTTGTCAGAGTAATAATAAAATAACTTCTGTCTGATCTTATATGATTGAATCACTTTGGTTGAACAACAATTGTGAATTAGATGTACTAAGTTTCAATCCTAATTCGGTGATGAATAGTGATTGAATCATTCGATAATTTACTGTATTTTGAACCTAATCGCCTTTCAAAACCATAGTTAATGTGTAGATGCATGTCCAATGAGACTCACAGCAGAGAAATCGTGCATAATTTCTTCAGAATATGAAACATCGAAATAGTCTACTTGTCAATATAGTGTTTTTATTTTTCAATTTGAACATTATGTTGTTTATTGTGATTATATTTTCCCTTTCTTTCTAGTTTGCCAAGTTATAACAAAAAACATAACTAATTTCAACACATTTTGATGTAAATTATGTTCATTGATCGATTAAGCTGATAATTAACGACAATCTGAATACATAATTCAAATAAAATTAAGTAGTTTTTTATTTTCACTATTATTCAGTTGAACATAACAATATTGTTCCGCCAAGTTCATCATCTAAAGGGTGATTTTTTTTAGAGGTATAGAACTTTAAATTGCAATAAAACAACGATGTTTTTTTTCTTGTCATTCCATTGACAAAAATTTTTTTTATTCGAAAGATAATCTTGTGTCATTACATTTTAAATATGATTTCTGGCATATGACCGCCACGGCTGGCTCGGATGTAGTCCAATCTGGACGTCCAATTTTCGATGATTTTTTCCAACATTTGTGGCCGTATATCGGCAATAACACGGCGAATATTGTATTCCAAATGGTCAAGCGTTTGTAGCACATCCGCATAGACCAATGACTTTACATAGCCCCACAGGAAGTAGTCTAGCGGTGTTAAATCGCAAGATCTTGGAAGCCAATTCACAGGTCCAAAACTTGAAATAAGGCGGTCATCAAACGTGTCTTTCAATAAATCGATTGTGGCACGAGCTGGGTGACACGTTGCGCCGTCTTGTTGAAACTACAACTCCTGGACATCATGGTTGTTTAATTCAGGAATGAAAAAGTTAGTAATCATGGCTCTATACCAATCACCATTGACTGTAACGTTCTGGCCATCATCGTTTCTGAAGAAGTACGGACCAATGACTACAGTCAGTTTTTCTGGATGTAACGGTGTTTTGACATATACTTGAGGATTATCTTCACTTCAAATTCGGCAGATTTGTTTGTTGACGTAGCTGTTCCACCAGAAGTACGCTTCATCACTGATTAAAATTCGCTTATGAAAATCGGGAACAACGGCAATCTCGTTTTGGGCTCATTCGAATCTACGCCTTGCTTGATGATCGTTTGACTCGATTCTTGAACGATTTGGATTTTGTAAGCACGCAATTCAAAATCCCTCCGCAAAATCTTCCATAAAGTGGATGGACACAGATCCAATTCCTGTGCTCGATAGCAGATGAACTCATTCGGGTCTTCCTCAATTCTACGCTCTACAGTAGCAATAGCTTCTTCTGTACGCACCTCTGGAACAACTGATTGCTCAGCCAGAGTCGTCGCACAGTACACCACTACGTTGAAGCACTCGTCGCCACTGAAGATGTCTCTCGCAGTTAGGGACGAAACGTCTGGAAGAGGAGGAGTTCCAGTTGACCACGGGCAATCAGCCCGGAAGATCATTTCACCATGTTTCATTATATGAGTGACTAACTTTAGGTTTTATAAGTGCAATTCATTATTATTGTTTATTGTCTTTCTACTTGTCCATCTCTTGATGTTATTTTAGGTTCTCCTGAAGAAGTCAATAACGATTGACGAAATATTGAGAATATAAATGAATCAGTTATTTGTCACAGACCATATGCCGAAACAATATCACATTTCTGAATATATATATATATATATATATATATATATATATATATATATATATATATATATATATATATATTTATAAATATATATATATATATATATATATATATATATATATATATATATATATATATATATATATATATATATATATATATATATATATATATATATATATATATATATATATATATATATATATATATATATATATATATATATATATATATATATATATATATATATATATATATATATATATATATATATATATATATATATATATATATATAAAAGTCGATTCTCTCTGTAAATCTGTAATATCTTCGAAAATATTCATTCAAATCATATGCTGTGAAGGCCCTATAGATCTATATTAAATCAACAGTGTATTCAAGGTATATAATTGGATAAGGATTAATGTTGTTTTGGTTAAAATGTCTTCAAAAATTAGCATTTGTTTGTCGTAAGAAGTAAATGACACAAAAATGTTATTGTGGGATATCCATAAGAGATAGACATATACCATAGCGGAGTTTTCTGTACCTTTTAAATGTGTACAATACTTAGTACATTATTCTGATAAATCTCGTAAGGTTCAGCCTGCGTTTGCAATGTAAGCGGAAAAAATATAATTATTTATGATATCACATTAGAAACCTCAAAAATAACAGTATTCCCCCACTATTTAATGGATGTTACTATACATATAAACCTTCCTCTTCAATCAATCTATCTATTGAAAAAACCGCATCAAAATCTGTTGCGTACTTTTAATGATTTAAGCATACGTAGGGATATAGAGACAAAGAAAGCGACTTGTTTTATACTATATAGTGATATAATATAATAGTATAGATGATGCACATTGCGTATCGTACTCGCAATTCAGAGTGCGGTCCTGTCCACGAACGACATAAAGCGCCCTTGGACGGATCAACGTTGAATAATGCAGCGTCTCTCCCTGTTTTAGCCGCTTTATCTCTTTAGCTGAAGCTTTATATTAACCCGGCGAGCGCTTACGCCTCTTATAATTCTGGAATACCACTTACGCTCGCTACAGAACGAAGGAAAAGGACGACCTGCGTTGAGAGAATCCATCCGACGAAAGATACCGTACCGCTTTTGATAAATTTAAAACGGTCCTGATTTCTACGTGGAACACAAACAACATTAGCCTGGAAATCGATAGCCGAAATGATGGAGAACGGGCCCGTCAGCTGGCGCTTGTTCTGAAGTATGCGTAGCACTTGATATGTTACATTGAAAAATCGTTTTTCACAACTTGTTTCTTCACCTAAAAGCCTTTATTTTTCCTCGAGTTGTTGTGTGAAAATTGTTTTCTGGTGGCAAATGAACTTAGCATTTAATTTGTTGTGGTACTTGATATCTTTATCTTGTACCAGTTGTTGACACAGTTGAAGTTTATATAGAAAAAAGTGCTAAACGTTATTTGTTTTTATATATCATCGTATATTATCAATATGCGAAGCGATAAATTTGCATCCCTTTCTGAGAAAATAACGCGGAAAAACTGATTATCTTGAATTTTTGACATAGCTGAATGTGATATACAGAAGAAATGCTCAGGGTTTCTTCAGTAATTTCTTATATGACATGTCTTAGAGACATATTGAATTGAATTCTTTTCATAAATTAAAACTTGAAGCAGAACTATAGCACTCCTTTTTCAAAAAAACTACGAATAAGAAATGGATTAAAATTCGAAAAAGTTGAAATTTATATAAGAAGAAAATGCAAAAGCGATTTCTTTTTTCGTCGAATTAATATTTATATGCCTCAAGCGAAAACTTTGCACCTCTTTTTGAAGAAATTGCGGAGGTACTTGAGAAGAACATAAGGTTATTGAATTATATAAATACATTATAAATTCTTTGAATTCATTGAAATAAGCATCACACAAACGCTTAAAAAATATCACACAGAATACACACAAATATATGTCATACTAACTTTCTATATGATTAAACCGTGAATTAATTTTTGTCTTAAGGCGTCAAAAACCCTGGGGAACAATTTACAACATCATTTCTGTTGCCTTCGATTTTTTAGGCTGCATTAGAGGTGAGCTGACTGAGCTGAGGTTTGAAGACTGAGACGGTTGAAGTTCTTTGTGACCATATACGAAATTCTTCCATTTTACTGCTCAAATTTTGCAAGAGGTGTAAGAATCACTTTTTGTCAAATTTAAATCGTGTCACCGAATTATACGAATAATTCGGTTCAGAAGTTGAATATTGTTTCAACTTCAAGTTCAATGAATTATTTTTGAATCTTCATTTCAGTAACATTATCTGCACCAATTTGACCAGAAATATTATTTCACAATAATTCAATCTGTTGACACCAATTATTCCATAATTTTTTTGTCTCTATTCATTGATGACAAGAAACGATTTCTTTTATTCCGTCCTCAATAGATTCGTTACTCCACTTATTGACTATGTTTAGAACTACTAAATCACTATCAAAACCAGACTAAAAAAACTTTGATGCCGAAGTTCTTGCTTCGCAGAACACGTCAGTCAAAAAACTTTTCGCAAAGCTCAGTCTTCGCCAAAAGCAATCAATTACGATGTCAAATTTGATAAAACGAAATGCAACACACATTGCACCGCCGTTAAAACGACAGGAAAATCTAATGAAGCCTGAAAATGATTAATTAAATGAAAAACATACGCCGGACTTAATTTCATCCGAGCATGGAACGAATATGTAAATTTTCAATTCGCCGCCTTGTCGTGAGATAATTATGTACTTCAGGCGCACTTTATTCACGGTTATAAAGCAGCCATTGTTGTCAATTGGGACTTTGAGGTAGTTGAGAACGTGTAACATATGTCACTGATGTAATCTCTGATATACGTAACGTCGCGTAGCACGTATATATGAGTTGTTTCCGGTTTCGTTCTAACCAGTTTGCTGTTTATTGTTAGAATTGCTCGGCCCGACTTAAATTATCATTATGTTTGTGTGCATAACCTAATATTTATATACAGGATGTTGGGGAAGCATGTACGAAACAGCAACTGATTCCTTGTCACATTCTGAACATATTTTGTCCTGTGAAACCGTTTCGTTTCGAAGATAAAAAAATGTGAAAGAGATTTTCATCACAAAATACATATGGAGTTCTTCAACCTAAAGAAGCTATTTGAAATGACTAGATGTCATACCTTCGTTTTCATTGATAATACTTTCTCCTTTGGGAGAAATACGTTACATTCCCGTAATTTATTTACGTCTTTCAATTCCAAAATTTCAATTGCTGAAGTGCACATTTTAATTTTCACGTGTTGTCTGAGAAGATTTTGATTTTTTTTGATTAGCTCAAATTTTTTGTCACGAATTTTGGCCTGTTGATATACAATATTCTTAATAAATTTAATCTAGAGTACAATCTAGGGAACATCTAGAGTCGACAGGACATAAGATCTCACGTTGTTTTAAACCTAAGATTCTTCATTACTGTGAAAAAGGAATTAAAATGAACTACCTGGAAGCCATGGAAATAAATAAACTTCAAAAATCCGATAAATACAATCTTCTTAATGACCAGTTAGACCTAAACCACTCCCCGCTATTAAATCTCTGATAATTTGGCAAACCCGAACAGATCTGCAAAATATTTATAGGTTGTCTTTGTAATATGTATTCATTCTTGATAATGCTGTAAAAGGCGAAACTAGTCGAATAAAGAATTGTCAAGTCAGTGATTTTTAGACAAGTTTTTATTATTACCTCTCATTTACGATATTCTTATTCAAAAACTGTTTTGTGTTTCAGTTCTTTATGATTTTTGGCAGTGTGTTTCGCAAGGGTTTCGAAGGTTTTTTGGTTCAATTTTTTATATTTATACTTCGTTTTGTACAAAAATGAACGATAAAAGTAGAACGATTTGAGTTTCTATAAGTCAGTTTAAATTTATTAAATACAGCACTTGTCTTGAACAGGTTGAGCCTCAAGCAACTTCTTATTCATACAGAAGTGAGGTGGCTTTCTCGAGGAAGGATTTTATCAAGATTTTTTTGAATGTAGAGACAAGATTCGTGTCTTACTTCCTGACACAAAGAATGCAGATTTTCCCACTAAGTTCTCTTGGCTTTGCTCAGTTGCGTACTCAGCTGATGTGTTTGAACACTTGAATGTGTTAAACTTGAGTTCACAAGGAGAAAATGTAGACATTTTCGAAGTTGTGGATAAAATAAGTGCTATGGTCAAAAAGTGTCAGATTTGGCGTCATGGTAGAAAACAAGTCACTTACTAACTTTCTTACTTCTTCTGAACAGTTCTTGTAGTCATCAGAGGGAGTTTGAATGACCAGATCAATATCAATGTAGCCGAGCATCAACGCAGCCAGGCCATTACTTTTAGAGAGTATTTCCTGATCTTGACCCTGACGACAGGTGGATTCTAAATCCCTCCAGCTGTGAAGGAATAGATGAAATCCTAGGCCTCACTGAAGAAAGACAAGATCAACTTGTGGATATGTACAGCTGTGGTACGATGAAAAACATTTTCATCTATGATAAAATTACAGACTTCTGGACATCAGCACGCAAAGACTACAAAAATCTTGAAATAAGTCAAGGAACAAAAGCCATCCATTGGCAATCACATGTCGGTGTGAGCAAGCATTTTCTCCCATGTGTGTCATGATAAACAAATATAGGAATCTGCTCGACATGCGGTCGGATTTCAGAGTGAAAGTTTCAAGTTTGAAAACTAATATTTCAGCAATAATGGACTCAAAGGTGAGATTGAACCCATATCATTAAGAACTGAAAATTAAAACTGACTGTTTACTCATAGAGAACTCTGTTGTAACTGTATTTTTTCAAATGAATAATATAGGGTGATTTTTTAAGCATATTTTTTTAATGGAATGAAACACTCAATTTGCATCATATATTCAAATTCAATAACTTAGCCGTTGCCATTTACATTTTAAAGATAACTGCATGTAAATGTTGTCCGCGGCTTCGTATGAAATGGTCCATTCGGAAGGTCCAATTTGACACATGCCCGATTGGTGAGAACGGCGACGAATTGACATTTCACGATCCTCATTAACACTGTACGCTACGGCTGCAATATTCTCTTCAGTACGCACTGTACGCATGCGAGACAATGGTTTAATGTCCAACAAAGTAAACTTGGTGCGAAATTTGGTGATAACAGCACGAATTGTTGATTCACCAGGTCGATTATGACGACCATAATATGGTCGTAACAAACGATACACATTTTTCACAGAGCACGAATTTTGATAGTAAATTTCAACAATTTGCAATCGTTGCTCGTTTGTAAGTCTTTCCATGATGAAAGGGTAGAGTGTACTGAAAACTTTGCACTTTGACAGATGACGTTTGGATGCCATTACCAACCAGTGCCGCCAACCCGAAAAACTTTACTCTTAAAAAATCACCCTATACTTTGTATAAAATTATTGTTCATTCATTTTTCACACGTCTACTCAATGCAACCTCAAGTGTAGTACACTTGAAATACCAATACACTCAGTTTGAAATTTTTCCTGTCATTTTCAGTTAATACTCAGTTTTTATTTTTTTAAGCAGCTTGTTAAACTAAAAACTCAGATTTTAAGACAAGGATTTTGAGCAATAATCGAAAATTCAACAATAACAATGACGACTAAAGTTAAAATGTTTCAAGGTCAATATTTTTTCAATAATGAATATGTCAATGTTTTTCCCAAGTAGTTTTTACCAAAAAAAAAGTATAAAAAGACACTTTATTCGGCTTTTTCACGTACTTGCTACTGTGATATGACAAGGTACCAGCCATGTTTTATTTGTATCACATTAGCAGTCATGTATTATTTACATATTAACATTGAGGGGGTTTGTCAGAGGGTCACCTTTTAATTTAAGGATTAGGAACTAATGAGGCTTCTTGTCGCAATATTGGCTCGATGTGGAGTCTTCGCTCTTCGAGAACATTTTGTTGGGTACCACTGGGTTAAGGTAACCTTAATAAGAGAAACCTGAGGATGGAAGGTTATTGAGCATATCTTTCAAAATGCGTGAGAAATCAGTGTTCCGCATTTGTGTTGTGAAATGGAGATCTAGACCCAGCAATTTCAATGATTTTATGGGTAGTTCAGAGATATCCTTAGAAAAATTCTCCGAGATACAGATGAGGTGAAACCTCTGGTTTCGAAATATTCCGTGAAGATACTTCCCTTCTCGAGATAAACGAGGAACACCATTAGAACATTTTCAGATTGCATGCGAAGATATTAAATATGTTTCATGAAAAGGTACACGAACATAGTGAAGCTTTCATATTGGAAGTCACATTAATAGCAAAATTAATAATTTTTTTGATGTATTCTTATCACATCGGATAATTCACAGAAATCTCAGCTTAAACCAGTGATTTAACATTCATTGCTTTAATCTTTTATTGTGAAGTTATTCAGGAGAATTCACCAGATTCCGTCGATATTTGTAATTGCAATAGTTCATTTCTTTTGATATACCTTTCATACACACCAATAATTACTAAAACTATCCTCTTTGTAAAACAATCAAGCTCTCTGATATATATATATATATATATATATATATATATATATATATATATATATATATATATATATATATATATATATATATATATATATATATATATATATATATATATATATATATATATATATATATATATATATATATATATATATATATATATATATATATATATATATAGTCCTAACTTGAATAATAACTCCTTTATATGTTTGAAGAGATTCTGGAAACGTCACAAGAAGAACTTGCGTTTGTTTGAAGATATCAGTTTTATTTCCATCTACTTTATCATTCGTATTTCTTGTTATTTTCATGTTTTGTTATTAATGTTCTAAATGGTATTTTCATTGTTCGTTCTTTAATTTCTAATATTTCTCTTTTTCAACAACTATTTTTCATTAATTTTAGGTACCTATAGTATGAGAAATGAAGGAAATGATAGATTCTCAATGATTCAAGTTCGAAACATTTGAGTTATGTACCTTTTATTCGTGTAATATTCAAATGCCAAATATTTCGATATGCTTTTATAACGAGAAACTTCTCTGACTTCCGCTCTGTCTTTCCACTCCATTTCAATTCAGTTTTCACCGAATAACAAGACTGCTGAATTATTAACCTACTTTTCGCCAATAGTTGACCTGCAACCTTCGCAAATTATTAATGAATACTTGACCCTCACGGAAAACGGAGGAAATAGTGCGGCTTTCATCCAAAACTTAGGAGCTTACTTTGCCAGACGATTCACCGATTTGATTTCGACCGTGAATACCTTCATAGCGTGCTAGATGAGTGCCGTTTATTTGCTTAGAACATACAAAACGAAGTCATGCACTGAATTATCTGAAAGCGTGGAGAGTTTTCAACGCCTTCTGGTTTTTATATATGATCGATTGTTGATTGGAGCTATTTAATAATGATTATTTTTCATGGTGAAAACGAACACTTTCGATGACACTGTGTTCAGTGTCAGGTGCGTAGGTCGTAGAGATATCGAAATTTACTCCTTACGAATTATCTGTAAACAAGTTAGAGTTTGTATTTCTCTATCTAACTAGGCAATAGTTTTGAGAATTATCGTTGTCTTCACCATCAGGTCGTCATCTAAGTTAGTGGAGGAGTGAGAGAGTATTGAGAGCAGATGAAAGAGTAATGATCGCGTCTTTTAAATATTTTTCTGGTACTGTGATCTTGCATTATTCACCGTTCAATTTGATAAATAAGCTTGTTACCCGTGACAGTGTTCGGTGACGTCTTTTGAGGTTTGGCAACATGTTGGATATTCGTCAATAACGTTTCGGTGGTTTTAAAAGATCTTTCACATAAAACGAAGTTTCTATTGTCAATAGTGTTCCAGTAAAGGCATTTAGTGTCTCATTTTCTTTCAAGCGCTTTCACCATGGTTTTTTGCTGTTGGCTTAGCGTGCTAACTAGAGTGTTGAGATCTATTTATTTCATTTAAGTGAGTAAGGAGCTAATTTTCTTCATATTATTATTATTATTATTATTATTATAAGGATTGTTTTCCATGAGGAGAGCAATTGAGATTGAATTTGGAATTGTAAAGAATTTTGCTTCATCTTTTTTGCCTTCCAAAAAGACTGAGTCTTTTTGGAAGGCAAAACGCTCGAAACATGTTGACTATTCATATTGTTAAATAAATCGTGAAACATTAAGCCAAGAGTTTAAGTTAATTTAATATATATGGGATGTAAAAATACGAGTAAAACTTAAACTCAAACCAGATTCCGGAGTTTCTGCCGAGGTACTACAGATGTGTGTGAACTTGTGTTGTCTTTATAGAACATAACACCTATTCTGTTGGCCAATTCTGGTCGGTCGCTAGATTCAGACGGTCCAGTTGTTTACTGGACTTGACAGAGTAGATATCTGAATATAGTGTTTGGCCATACAGAAGCAACTGATGATGCAACAGTGGCAGCAAAAAGACAGAAGAACCTTCACGGTCTTTAGTCATGTTTGGCCACCGTTAGAGCTGCTTCACCGCGCTTCAACCACGATAGTTTTCGCACAATATTGTGTCCATTCCGCACACGTAGTCCTCATCTGGTAAAGTAATGGGTCGATTCAATTCCGTTTGGTAAAGTCTTTGTAGATGGAAATTTTATCCATCAAATTTTGTGGTGGTTATTGGTGTGGCACTCAAATATCGACTCTTATTTGAATCCAAAAATCCTTTGCGAAAATCAAAACTGTTCCATGGTCGGTCTTCAGCTCCATAGCTAAACCACGACTACTAACAGACCAGCCAGCTGTTATTGGCTAGACATAAAAATCTATTTCGTCTGTAATTCTTAATGAATGGAAAATCTGAAAATAGACAAGATGTTTAATTTCAATCGAAAATTTGGGACATGATGGTTACAGTTCCTTCAACAAAAACTCCACTTGGTCTCAAATATCATTTCGAAGTTTGTATCGTTTATCACTTTCAGATAAAAAATGGTACATTTGAATAACTGCATTTCATTTATTTCCGAGAAAAACATCTATCTGACAATTCATCGAAAAATAACGGATTTAAATTTCCATAAAGCGTTCAGATTTCGTTCGTGCCCGCAGCTATTTTCGCGAAGATTCAGTCGAAACAACATTCAACCCCGACAAAATTGACATTTCCATATAATGGAAAACTTTGAATAGAAAACACTCCATTAGGCGTTCGATAACACCAAAAACTTCAGATCCCTTGTGTGGGAAACTCGTCGGGGTAGGTGAATCGTAAAGGTTTGAGGTAGGTATTGAAATATTTCGTATTTTTCGAGATACATGTGTTGAAACGTAAGGTTAAGTCTTACAACACTATTGGTTTCTGCATGTTTATTCATTCTTGAACTACAGTTTGAAACATAAGCTGATATGATTTTTCAATAAATGACACGGTGGTTCCGTTTATGATATGGCGAAACATTATGTTGAATAATGGTTAATCAAAATTTAAACACTTGACTTCAGTTCAAACAAATATATTCAGTAAAACTTGATCCAAGTGTTTTAGTTTCGATTTACTATTATTCAACATGATTTTTTCGTGATAAATCAAATTTTTAATGGCGTAACAGAATATCCGAAAAACAGAACTAACTTTTCCAACAAGGAATAGAAGAAGACAAATGTTTTTTCTCTCTTGAAAAGAATAAATAGCAACAAAAACACAATGAGTAACTTTTTTCACATTACCGATATATCAAAAAATTATATTTCGACATTCAACATCAACCCTTGATAACTTCTCAGCCTTATTCTATTCTTCATAGGACTTTTTTTTCTTGTATACCATTTCAACAGTTGTTCGTATTTGTTTGTTGATCCAACCCTCTGTTCCTCATGAGGCTACGTTCTCTTCAGAAGTTTTTTTGATTTGCATGATCCAGAAGCTGAGTGCTCTAGATGTTTTCGTGAAATGATTATGTCTTCATCTATGGCTTCTCGTAACTTTTCAGGCTTCTCTGTTGACTTACTTCACTCCTGGGCCACAGTGGAGATCACTTCGAATATAACAACTCGCATTTGAAATGGCACTCTTTGTATAATTTAAATATAATTTTTTTTTGTCAGAACCTAATACTTCAATTTCACTTGTCACAACTGTAAATAACAACAAATAATAATAATAATAATAATAATAATAATAATAATAATAATAATAATAATAATAATAATAATAATAATAATAATAATAATAATAATAATAATAATAATAATAATAATAATAATAATAATAATAATAATAATAATAATAATAATAATAATAATAATAATAATAATAATAATAATAATAATAATAATAATAATAATAATAATAATAATAATAATAATAATAATAATAATAATAATAACAATAATAAAGTCTTTATTTCTTCTACTACATTCATACGACCAATTGAATCTATTATAGATGTAATATTTTTCTCTTTTCTAATAGAAGAAAAAAGCGAAGCTCAGGAGCACATTACATGGTAGGTACTTAGCCTACCTGGTCTTCCACTTAACCTTACCTTACATATACAAATATATAAATTATTTTCTCCAGTAGTGACAACTTAATTAAAACATTATCATTGTAACAAATGCACCAGAAATGCAAAGGATGTAGGCAAGCTTACTTTAACTTTCACGGACTCTGACGTTTATATAAAATTTCAGTAATTTTCTCACTGAAGTTCGCTAGTGACCTAGAATGGACATCCGCCGGAATACTGTTGTATAGCTTGACAATATGGTGAGAGAAACTACGCTCAAACAGAGAAGTCCTCTGAGTCGGAGGAGTCAGCCTACCCCTATATCTCACATTGGTATTATGTACTTGCAAACGATATATTATCTTACGATGATTCGGTCCTCCTGCCTTTATAATTTTGTGATAAAAACAAGCCATGTGCAGTATTCTCCTTCATCCTCTCTGAATGCTCTTTCTTCCGTTCGTCTGTACATTTTATTCCAGGTTGGCGATTTGAGTTTTGCTCAAACTTCACATGTGCGATTTTATAGCGACATTGAGTGCGATTTTTGAGATTTTTCATATTGATCTGTTGTAGATCCTTTTGCACCTCTTTTAGCCACTCTGTTCCGCGTTTACCGTTTATAATTATATCGAGTAGTTTCTTCGGTATTATGGACTGTATCATTCTGTGGACATGTGCATATGTGCATAGAACTTTGCTAGTTGTTTTCTGATTACGTAATCGTAGTTGTCTCTTTATAAAGTTCATTCTGAGGTCTTTTCATCCAAATGAAGTTTCTATTGATCGGCCACAAAATCTTTACATTCTTGTTTTTCTATTTTTCTTATACTGTTGTATACTGTTGTATAGCTTGACAATATGGTGAGAGAAACTACGCTCAAACAGAGAAGTCCTGTGAGTCGGAGGAGTCAGCCTACCCCTATATCTCACATTGGTATTATGTACTTGCAAACGATATACTATCTTACGATGCAAATGATTCGGTCGTCCTGCCTTTATAATTTTATGATAAAAACAAGCCATGTGCAGTATTCTCCTAATATTCTTATTCAGCCAATGCGCATCAGGCAGTTCATATGAAATGCGTTCATACTTTCGAATTCCATACACATATCTCAAGCATGAGTTTTGTATCAACTCATCTGAGTGTTTGTTAAACATGGTCCGTATATCACATTGCCATAGTTGAATGATGACAAAACTAAGCTGTCACATAGAATCTTGTTTACCTGTTGACTCAAAATATGGCGAGGTGATACAACAATTTCAACATCGAATATGAACGCTGAACACACCGTGATACGTGCTTCTCAAATCTTAAAGACCTATCAAATATCATTCCTGAGTTCTTCACTTCATTTTTCATTGGTAGCTGTACACCCGCTATTTCAATTGTAATACCCTCCGGCAGTCCGAACATTCTATCCGTGCTATAAACAATTACGCAACATTCATCAGGGTTCAACTTCAGACAATGTTTACTGGAAGCTTCATATAACCTATTCAAATCCTCAATTTAACTGTACACAACATCTCATTAGTTGATTTTGTTTGCGGGACAAATAAATCTGCGCATCATCAGCGTTGAACTGAGACATACAAATCTTAAGTACATCAGGTAGACAAGAGGAGTATATTGTATACAGTATTGGACCCAAAACAGAACCTTGCGTGACAGCAGTAGTGATACTCACCGTGTCTGAAATCTCCGTATCCAGTTTAACAAATTGAGTCCTGTTATAAAGATAACTTGCTACGAACTGCATAGCATCGCTGACCAATGACACAATATAATTTTCGTTCAATTTTAGTCTTCAACCTCAAAAAATATTATGGTAGTAGTTATGGTAAACCTACCCCCGCAGATAAACGAACGTTAGAATCTGAAAAACCATATTAAATTCATGAACTAGATCTTCAAAACAATGATAGGAATGCTCGTTTCTGTATTCAATATATTAGGCTTCAATGTTAGCATTGCAATATATGCTTAGTGAAACAAAGAGGGTGTCATATGAAGACATCATAAATGAATTTCAAGTTATACCAAAGTTTCTGGTGAGTTGTGTGCAGAGTTCAAATAATGAGAACCGTATGCAACAACTGAAAATGGAACGACGAGTGAGGTATGGTTCATTTCGGTCAATTTTCAACCCTATCAAACCGAAAAACATTCAATAAAAAAGTTTCTCATGTCAAACTGGTATACATAAAGGTGTGAAGATCGACTATCGTTCGATGCATACACCAACGACCATAAATCATCTTGTTCCGATTGAATAACTTTTCTTGGCCTGCTTATTAACTGGATACGAACCTATTGATCAATAGTTTGACATTAACGTACCCGTATATTCCAATATTTTGATAGGGCGATAAACGCCCTTTTGTTATTCGAAAGACGGCAAGGAAGTTATTATGCAGTGTCGAATTAAACTTTCATTCTTTCGCCGGCGTCCATGAGAAATAAATTAGTCTGCTTGCACTTACAAAAGAGGCGGGAAATTGAGGAAGCTCGTTCGTTAATCGCCTTGGCGCCATGAATTTATTGCGGTTGCGAGAAACACGTCTCTGAAGGTGGGTAGGTGTTGTTGGAATTATTTGCACGCAATAAACGGATTGCGAATTAATGTATAATTTTGTTGAATACTAGGCCCATCGATTTAAGGCCAGCCTGAAGGATTACCGTTTTTATCCAGCGATGAGCGGCATTAGCTATGAGGAAAAATATTTCAATCAAGAACCTATTCAAGAAGCTTCCTCGACCAATTAAAATTATATCATTCAGGTTGTTTAAATTACCACAATACTAAGCTTATGGAAAATGATTTTCTATTAAGTTCTACTCAATGTTCAAAGGGAGACAAAATGTCAAGAACTAGCATTTTGATATTGTAATATTTTTATATAGCAACCTATATAGACCCCTCAAGCGCCAATGGACTATACTTGTCGTTTGCACTCGTTCAAAAATCTGTAGTTTTGAAAAGCGATAATGCATCACAATATAATAATGATGATAATGATTATTATTATAACAATAATAATCAGGAATAAAAATAGTATTATTATCAATAGTTCTGGGAATCTCCACAACTATTTTCACAGAAAGCCTGCTGACTCACAACTGCACAGAGTGATCTTCAAAGTTTATGACTTCACTTCCTCTGGAACTGAGTTAAAGGTCAGGTTGCAAGTTATCATGAACCCAATAACGAAAATCTAAAGAGTTGAAGTGAAAAACCTTGCACAGGAGACACATCAACGGGACTGCGAAGGAAAATGTCAACAAGGAAGCGTCGAACTACTGCTTGGTCTTAGGAAGACTATTTCTCGAAACGGGAGGCACACTTCTAGTCAGACCAGGTTAGTCCAACCCGTAATTACCTGAAACACCTAGCTCAAGACCCAACAGTAACAATGTAGCTTCACCACGAATATATTCCGGAGCCAATTTTGGAGAATTGATAGTTCAGACAGCATTATCTTGACTGATCAGAAAATTTCCCTCAATAGGCCTCACCAGGTCCTGGTTGACAGAACAGCAAGGGAAAGTATATTTATCGAGGTGGCCATTCCAAATGCGAACACTCTAATAGAGAAGAATGCTCTAAAAAATTAATTTTTCTGATAAAAAAAAACAAAATTTGAACAGGACTGTCCAAATCATCTTGGGATCTACTGGGAGAACTAGAACACAGCAAGGGCCTTCAAAAAGTTTGCCGCTGAGAAGATCGCCGCCATGGGAGCCGCCACCACAGGTCTGATACTTTGGAAATGACCCCCACATAGCTTAATCACCCTGATATTTAATATCTCGGATAAGTGAAAAGTCCCTTGTTAGGGAGTGGAAAAGCCGTTAGGCTTGAAATCGTGGATTAGAACATTAGAACTTTATGAGCACAATCTATTCGACACAATTAGATTAGTTATAATCATTGTCTACAATTTGAATTATTTAATTGAATATATATGAAACTAATAATTTCCCAAAATTTCTATAATTTCTTCAGAACTTTTATTCTGGAGGTGAGCCGTTAAATTACTCAAAACCTTGGCTGAATGTGGACTCACTTGTCCACTTAGAAGTTGTATTGAACGTATGTATATAGATTAAAATCGTTTTGATGCCTCATGTCATGATCGTGTACATCAATTCAACTGTAGATTTTCGTTCAAATAAAAGTTTAGATGAGGTGTTCTTTCATAAAGCGTCATATTCTGTTGAGCAAATGAAATAAGTAATTTTGTATGCCATTTCAAAACATTTTCCTTTGTCTTGAATAAATCTATACCTAACCATACCTTCCAAAATCTTTCTGATTCTTCTTGAAATGTTTTTTAAGTTGGCTAGGTTTCATTCTCTTCAAATCAAAATCCTCTTCAGTTATTATATCATTTTCAATAATTCCTCAACATTCATATGACTATTTAATACCTTAATCCGTAGCAAGTTGGAGAATGGCAGCATGATCTGGCATCCTATTTACACTTCCCATCAACGCCATCTTGAGGCCATTCACAGAAGGTTCTTGAAATTCTTAGTTTGGAGGTAAGATAAAGTTTATCCACAGAGAGGAGTCAATCATAACGAATTATTGAGTCGATTTGGTTTACTCTCATTGCAGAGCAGGAGAGAAACTTTATCGCTAAAATATTTGTACAAATTACTGCAGAACAGTATTGTTTGTCGTCCTCTATTGTCCGCTTTGAAATTCCTAGTGTTAATAGCAAAATTATCGTACCACAGAATTATTTCACCTAGAGGCTTCAAGAACCAACTCGCTAATACAATTCCCCATTTGGTTTATGGAGTCTGAATTCAATAGAGTTGCCAATAATTGTGACATTCACTTTGACTCCATAGAAGTTATTATTAGGAGTTATGTGAACAAAGGAAATTGATTAAGTGAATTGATTCAGATTGAGTTCTTTGTAATATTTCATTATATGCTATTATTCAGTTATTAGTTACTATTTTAGTTTTTTTTTCAGATTAGATTGAGCACTTTGTTATATCTCTTTCATTTTAATTATTCAGTTACTATTCACCA
The DNA here is from genome assembly GCA_030704895.1 of Henosepilachna vigintioctopunctata. NCBI lineage: Eukaryota > Metazoa > Arthropoda > Insecta > Coleoptera > Coccinellidae > Henosepilachna > Henosepilachna vigintioctopunctata. The sequence goes on along the minus strand of JARQZJ010000073.1, from coordinate 1,383,021 downwards.
TTATGTTATTATTTTCTCTAATTGGGTATTATACCTGTTGATAATAAAGAACTCATTACTATTATTGTTATTAGATCATATATACCAGAAAATTCAGTACAGAAAGATGTAGATTGGGCTCATCGTTGTCTTGATTCGACTACTGTGGACATCTTTTCGTGAAGTTATTCAGAACTCCAAGTTATCAACGCTGCCATTACATACTCGACCTGTCAAATTTTAGACATTTATCGTTAAAAAATGAACCACCATGCTAGTTGATGGCATTCGAACCACAAACCACTGATGACATTCGAACTCTTCAAAACGCTAAATCTAAGAAAGTAAGACAAGATATAAATGCTATATCTGCATCGATTGGCGTTTTGGAAAATTGAAATTCAGGAAACAAGCACATATTTCAAAATAATCCCACAATCCTAACTAGCAATTTACATTGGAATAACAGACGCGATATCAAAGCCGACGTCTTATGCGATCGTTGAAATATCATAAATACGGAATATTCGGGTAGGCGGGATAGCTGCAAATTTGCTATGATAAACCACCTTAGACCGTTATCGTAAGATAATAGAATATTTCCCTGTTATTAACAGGACTTATGCGCCCAAAATGGAACACGTTTCCTCGGAATTATGGCTTCAAGGTGAATGATTCAGCAAGAAATAGCCGAGGGAGATATAATCGGCGCAGACGTGATGGACATTTTGTACATATCAATTATGCTACAGTAAAACGATATTTGCGTAGCAGGAAGTCTTATCGAGGAACTAATCTACCCATAGAATAGGGACATTAACTAATTATTATAACAAGCTTCAAACCTTGTAGTTATCTGATCGGTCAGGGAAAACAGTGTTTATAAAAATTTCAAAATCTTTCAGTTTTGAAGTTGAATCTTTTTTCATATAATTTCCAGAAAACACGGCGCTTGAATGTGTTTTGTTGTTTCTAAAATAGTTAATATGTGTTAATTTTCGATCTTCTTGCACTTATGATGATATTTCCTGCTGAAAAGTAGCGATTTCAATTGTTGTTTTCAGATTCAGCCCCATAGAGTATGTTCAGCAATTATCTTATCAGCAAGTGATTTATTATCTTCAAAAACTAACAAGGTTTGTGAACAATTTGGCCTCCAACCAAACATTCGTAAATAAGAACAGTTTCATTCGAATAAAACAGGACTACATATATTAGGATGCCTTTGAAAGAGGAAGCTGAATAATACAGTGACCCTATGTCGATTTCGGTCTTCTGGTTCTGGTGCGTGAGATGGACACGTTCTTGGCCCGTTCGTAATCGGCGTTATTTTTTAGGTTCAATCGAAGCTACATAAGTCTCAGACCTCCACTTCTAGAACAATAAAAATATTGTAACCTGGCAACATTCCAAGTCATTCAGAAACTCGTCGACACCATAATACACTCCATTGACACCTCTTCTTTCTATGTTTCTTTTGAAATTTATGCTGTCCGTGACCCTGAAATATTCATCTAATTTGTCACAAATTTCTGTAACAAGAAAGTCGAAAGAACTTTGAGTTTACAACAGTCTTCCTTTCGCTAATATGATTTTACTTCGGTTTCTGGTGGAGTTTTCGAATATTTGAAAATTTATTTATATCGGTTCATATTCCATGGAAATTGCAGTGACAAACCAATTAAAACAACCAAACCGAATTATAACATCCTCGGATAGTGAATACTACTTCTTCTAAAGAATCAGTTCACAAATTTCACCAAGTGGTACTCCAAATAATATTCTTGGTGTCCTTATCCTGATGCAAATAGAACCGACATTTATTTCGCAACGAATGAAAAAACTTTCAATTTTTTGGCTTTTTTCAGAAATTCATTTTTTGATATTGATTTTAAAATTCGAATGAAAATAATTTTTTTTTTCAATGGTGTTGGCGTTTACTTGATGTAAATCCATTATAATTGAATATAAACTTAAATTCAAACACTCGAACTTATGATTCCTTTATTGACTACATAGCATGACGCGTTTCGTCGTTACAAACGACTTCTTCAGATGCTAACAGAATAATCTGACATTATTATGTTAGCATCTGAAGAAGTCGTTTGTAACGACGAAACGCGTCGCTATGTAGTCAATAAAGTGTGAATCATAAGTTCAAGTGTTTGAATTTTAGTTTGTATTCAATAAAAATAAATTATCGCTGTCAATCTTCATGAATTACTCAATTTGAAATATCTACTGTACAATTTGAAATATCTAGTGTATGCAGAAAACAAAGCCAAATGATACTCAGATGATAAGAATTCAAACACCAGTTCCAGAGCATATCACAACACTTAAATTTTCTGTGTAATCGTAAAACTCGGTAACTCTGTTTAGGAAAGAAACCAGGTCGTAGAGCTATAAATTTCACTTCAACTTGAAACGATTCTCTTGAAAAGTAACAGCGAATTATTATTCCTCTTTATCATAATTTCCTCAGAATAGAATTTCATTTCCTTTGAGAATGAAGTTTGTATTGTTTTTCTTCAACGAGAAAAATTACTACTTTTTCAATGTGATAGCTTGAAATTTGAATAACTTCATCCATAGTATACAGCTACATTCCATTGCCGTTGGTGAGGTATTTATATTGTTGATTGTTCTGTAATATCGTGTTTCACTGGTAAAAAAAACTGCTGTTTTTTTTTCGAATGATGATATTGTAGCTAGTTCTGAACCTAATAATCAGTTTGGTATTATTTTCACAGTTCTGTTGAAATTTGAAATTCAGATTCTAGATTGAAAAAACATTATTTATTTCGAAGACAGCTTAGCGCCAACAAAATGATTCAATTACTGTTGTACTCAATCTCAAATCACCATGAAATGCTTTCAAAAGAGCTGGAACCACCGTTCGAATTTATCTCCAACGATACTCCAATAAACTCCTTCCTAAGTCTTGATATAAAAGACTGTAGCGATATTTTGTAGCACCAACACGCGACTTAGTTAAACGTCAGTTCCTCAAGGTTAAGCCAAAACTTATTTCATTTATAGAAGAGACATTACAAATCAAGCAATAGTACAAATAATAAGCGAGAAAATTAGATCTTCTTTATTTGCAGCAACCTGAACAATCCTGAGGGATCAAGAAAGGATCAAATTAGAGTCCAAGGGGCGTAGATGGTACTCGATGTACCATCGAGAGATACATTCATTTTGCTCTGAGAAAAAAGACCAATATGTTATTTGGAATACATTTCATCAGATCAAAAGACAATACTACCCTAATTAACTGAATAAGGGTAGTATACTGAAAAACCATGTTTCATGAATATTTTTGTCAGGTAATTATGAATGACAAATACCACAAAGTTTTTGGTAATCTTTAGTTAATTTTACGAGATATTTTCATGAAGAAATGCGAAATCAAACAAGAAACTGACAAATTTGTTCAATTCTAAGTTGTTCTGAAAGTATTTTCTTCTCACATTTTGACAAAACGTGTTCGATATCCAGCATGAAAAGTATTTTACGGAAGACAGGGAATGGAAAACAACATAACCAACACCAAATACTGCAAACGGTATCGGAAAACTCCCTTTTTCCTTTATTAAAGGAATCTGCAAATTTTGCTGCGTCAAAAGTGTGATAAATGGAAATATCAGGTGTTACATAACACATTTGGCCTATACAGTTCAGCCGCATCATCCATCAAAACTTGAGCTTCATTGATCCAAGCTGAATATTATCTACAAACTACATTTCATGCCTGTGGAAGCAGCTTCGGTCCATTTGCGATAGGTTGCTTCATTATTCATTTGAACGTTTCTCCAAAAACAAGTCCGAACTAGAATGATGCTGCAAAATCTGATACATTCAATTTGAATGTTCAATTAGCAACGATATCTAATTATGGGTGAAAATTATTTTCATTGTTTGTTTTTTTTAAAGGGGTTTTGAATTAGCTTGTTGAATTTCAATGATTACATTCCTAATAAATGACATGGAGGTTTCACTTATCTCTTGGTGAAACATTATGTAAAAAAACTATAAAATTAAAAATTAACACACTTGACTTAAGTTTCACTGAATATTTGGATTTAATTCGAAATTAAAAATTAACACACTTGACTTAAGTTTCACTGAATATTTGGATTACATTCCTAATAGCAGATAAACTGTACAAACATTCGATTTATGATGAAAGATGAATTGAATATAAACTTAAATTCAAACACTTGAACTTATGATTTACAGTATTTACACTATATTGACTTCAAAGCATGACGCGTTTCGTCGTTACAAACGACTTCTTCAGATGCTTACAGAATAATTGTGTTGTAAGTTTACTTTTATAAGTACATCTAGTTGGCGCTTTTATATATATATATATATATATATATATATATATATATATATATATATATATATATATATATATATATATATATATATATATATATATATATATATATATATATATATATATATATATATATATATATATTCATTTCGAAAGTTTTTAGCAATAACAGGCTTTTTGAAATGAAATTTTTGTGCTTATGGCACTGAATGAAATATTTAAGAAAATGAACACTAGAACATTCATTTGAAAAATTGAAATTAATCAAGAGAATGTTATAGCAGAGCTAGATATGTGAACGTGTACGATGTGATGTCTCCATTATCCTTCAAGGGATAAATGTTAGAGAAATATTAGAGTGATGGCTCTTGTGGCATCGATTTCAATATTTCTCTAACATTTATCCCTTGAAGGATAATGGAGACATCACATCGTACACGTTCATTCATATATTCTAGCTCTGCTATAACATTCTCTTGATTAATTTCAATTTTTCAAATGAATGTTCTATATGTTATATTATATATATAAATATATATATATATCTGATCTAGGCAGAGGATTTTGATGAAATTTCCAAATTATTTCAGCCACGTAGAAAACTCATAGTTTTCAGGTTATTATTGATACTGTTGCGGATTCCATAAAGATCAAAGTTTTCCTACAGGGACGGCAAACTTTTCGATTCATTAAGAAAGATTACTTCGGCGGAAAGTTTGCGATTGAAAGTAACTTGGGCGGATGTAGAGTGATTATCTAAGTGAAAAATTCCATTGAATATTTCTTTGGATCGTTTAACGGAGATTTCTTCGTGGTGCTATATTGACTTTGTTGGAAGGAATTCGAGGATTCTGAAGTTTTATTCAGTTAGAGTGATCGATTGATAGTAGATATGATTTGTAATAAGTCTCCAGCTCTTCAAGAGATTGAAACAATTCAGAATGTTTGCAGAGTGACTTATCTCTCGATATTTGTCTAGAAAATGGTTTGAAAGTTATGTCTGATTCTCTTGGGGTTTGGATTTTTTGTGAGCATCGGGACATCGTTCACAAGTTTTAGGGGCGTCTTAGAGCCTAGATTATGTATACAAAAAGTGCAAAAGTATCTTTCCCTTCAATAAACACAGGCCCATTATATCATGTCAACAAACTGACTAACAGGTAATTATTCAGCCCCAAATCTTCTTAGAAATACATCTTGGCAAACAAAAAGTTAATTACCTTCATCGTTTGCTTCCATTTTGGTTCAAGCTCACGATTTAGTCGTAGGTTCATTCGATAGTTCGTATATTCTTCTTTCTATAGCAAACTTCTTAAATATCTTGAATATAAGCTAAAATACAAGCACTTAAACTTTTGACGTGTAATTTATTGACAACATAGCATGACGCGTTTCGTCGTTTGAAACGACTTCTTGAGATACTTATAAATACTGTCAGTCAGTATTCTATTAGCACCTGAAGAAGTGGTTTGTAACGACGAAACGCGTCATGCCATGTTGCCAATAAAAGTCGTCTGCATGGGAATAGTCATCATAGACGACCACAGTCACCGAAAACAGAAAGAAATATCGAGACTATGCACATTTTACTTGTGAGGATGCCAACTATTCACTGCGGAAGTGCTAAAGATTTTTAAAGCTCCTAGATCATCATCTTATATATTTTATATGAAGACTTGAAGAAGCATCCCTAAGAAATTCAAGAAATGGAAAGTATTTTGACAGAATTGTTTTCATATTGAATTGAAAGCAGTTGAATTGAATTCATAAACTAGGGAAGGCGACATAAGTTGACCTTCACGCAGTCCTGATTGAATACCCCAGAACTTTATCGGTATGGATATCATATAATCACAAAATATGAACTGAACTCAATATGAACTGATTCCAGCCTGTCATCGAAATTTTTTTCTGAATTGATGTCAACATCATTTTTCGAATTGATGTTGTGTACAATCGAAAACCTGAGATTAACGTTGCTTGTTTATTTGTAACAGCCGTTTACATATGTTTCAAGCTAATTGGCTCTCATCAGAACGGCGTAGTTCAAGTTATTAGATGTTCACACTTGAAAGTTGATTGAAAAGAAAAAACACAGAACAAAACAACACAAAATTCCACGTGAGGAATCTACATCATTTTTGCTTTAAAATTGAGTATCTTGACCGAGCTATTACAGCTTTATTTTCAGACTGAATCAACTTTCAAGTGTGAACATCCAATAACTTGAACTACGCCGTTCTGATGAGAGCCAATTAGCTTGAAATATATGTAAACGGCTGTTACAAATAAACAAGCAACGTTAATCTCAGGTATATACCGAAAAATTCTTAACTCCATTTTTCAACCTGACAAACCTTGATTCTTAATTTATCATATTGTCGGTACAAAAGTTCTAGAAGGTATAAATATCTCATCGCAGGTAGACATTGATTCAATCTGAAAATGAAGCTGTAATAGTTCGGTCAAGATACTCAATTTTAAAAATGATGTAGATTCCTCACGTGGAATTTTGTGTTGTTTTGTTCTGTGTTTTTCTTTTCAATCAACTTTCAAGTGTGAACATCTAATAACTTGAACTACGCCGTTCTGATGAGAGCCAATTAGCTTTAAACATATGTAAACGGCTGTTACAAATAAACAAGCAACGTAAATCTCAGGTATATACCGAAAATTCTTAACTCTCTCTCTCTCTCTCTCTCTCTCTTTTTTATATATATATATATATATATATATATATATATATATATATATATATATATATATATATATATATATATATATATATATATATATATATATATATATATATATATATATATATATATATATATATATATATATATATATATATATATATATATATATATATATATTGAGAGACTTCATTCAAATCGCTAAACGTTAAACGTTGCTGAGGTATTGAAATATTCTGAGACTCCTTCTTTCAAAGAAAAAAGAAAATTCGTTATATCTACTCTAATGACTGATCAAGAAATCAATCTGGCAATTTTTCTCTCGGGACTCAATTTTTCAGATGAATTACGTCCATTAATTACAGAAGAGTACGAGGAAATGGAGTGGTAAATCGTTTCGCGAATAAAAATGGAAATCTCGAAACCAGACGGTTATTCCTTGCAGATCGAAAAAAGCGAGCTGGAATTCCACGCCGGAGGAACTGTAAAGAGTTAAGTGTCTCAAAAACGATATACCTTGTTGGAAAGAGGTAATTGGAAGTAAATTTCAAAGACCGAGTCGAGAAAATCAAAGCTCATCGCGACAGACTGAACCTCTCTGAAGTTGGGTAATTTCATTTATTTGTTTTAATGAAGTGTGCTCGGAAATGTTTTCGTGGAAAGCTTCGACGTTTGTGGAAATGTCCTGTACGCCTGATCGAAATAATACGAGCAGAATGAACTCTACCAAAACTTCATAATCTCAGCTCTCGATTTGTGGGTATAAACGGTTGTTCTTTCGTCAATGCGGCAAAAATATATACTATAATGTATAATAGATCATATATTATATATTATGATATCTTCTTTTTTTTTTATTTCCTGTTTTTATGGTCTAATTCTCATATTATTCATATACTGTTAATATTGCATTTTGTTGAATTCTGTTGTTCATTACCTCATTACAGATTTATTCATAGGGTTAAGTAGGAGTAGCGTTAGCTAGACTAAGTTGTTTTTCTTGATGTATAGTTATATATCTTCTTTTTTTCTTTTATATCTTGTTTTTATGGTGTAATTCCCATATTATTCATATATTGTACATATTGCATTTTGTTAAATTCTGTTGCTCCTAACCTTATTAGGGATTTATTCATAGCGTTAAGTAGGAGTAGTGTAAACAAGACTTAGTTGTATTTCTTAATATATAGTTATATAGTGTTTCGGGATGTGGAATGCTATTTCCCCACTAGGAAATTTTCCTCTGACGAGACGTCAATCTGCCTACTCCTTTTCAGGGTTCGTATTAGTTGCCGACTGATGGACAACCAATTTGAAGCCCAATTCTCCCGATTCCTGGAAATCCGTATGAAAGGGTTTCGGTGCTGACAAGAACTCAATCTGCCTACTCCTTGTCAGGGGATGATTAGTTGCCGACTGATAGACAACCAATTACTTTTGGACAACCAATTAAAGCTCCCGATTCCTGGAAATCGGTATAAATAGATTTCGGTGCTGACAGTGCCTCAATCTGCCTACTCCTTGTCAGGTGAATGAGTTGACTACTGATGTAGAACTGATTTTATTAAGAAAATATTAACGTATCACTACATAGTATAAAGCAAAGTCGCTTTTTCTGTCCCTTTGTCCCTTTGTACGCTTTCTTTGAAACTACGCAACGGATTTTGATGCGGTTTTTTTTAAAAGGCAAGAGGAAGATTTATATGTATAATAACCCAATCTCCGTACTCCTTGTCAGGGGGTGATTAGTTGCCGACTGATAGACAATCAATTCAAGTCCCAATTCTCCTGATTCCTGGAAATCGGTATGAAAGGGTCTCGGTGCTTGAAGGGCCTCAATCTGCCTATTCCTTGTTAGGAGGTGATTAGTTGCCTACTGATGGACAACCAATTTAAGGCTCAATTCTCACGATTCCTGGAAATCGGTATAAAGAGGTTTCGGTGTTGACAATGCCTCAATCTGCCTACTCCATGTCAGGTGAATGAGATGACTACTGATGTAGAACTGATTTCATTGAGAAAATATCAACGTATTTATACATAAATTAAAAACTGCTTACCGTCTAAAATGACGTTCATCACACTCATGCGAGTATGGTGAACCCATGATATTCGCAATAGCTGCGTTAACCTACTTACTTATTGCCTAATGCATTATTATAAAATATTTTCCTATTATAACTATATGAATCCATTCAAATTCTTCAAGATTCTGAACATGCTGGGAGGTTCCGAGGATCTAACAACAAGGGCTTCATCTCGACAGTTGTACTAAATTCTGCTATCTAACTCGGTTGTATTATTACCTGTGTATAGAAAATCTGTTCGAAATCTCAAATATTTTGAACATGCTGGGGGCCCCGACGATCTAACATCAAGGGCTTCATATCGACAGCTGTACTAAATTCCCTCATTTCACTCGTTTCTATTATCAATTAGAAAATCTGTTTGAAATCCCAAAGATTTTTTATATTCTGGGGGCTCCGACGATCTGACGTTAAGGGCTTCATTTCGATGGCTGTACTAAATTCTCCCATCAAACTCGGTTCTATTATTACTTGTGTATAGAAAATTTAAAGAATATTCCCAAATTCTTTGAGATTTAGAACATATAGCTTCTTTTTTTTCTTTCTTTTTCTTCCTGTTTTATGGTGTAATTCCCATATTATTCATATATTGTATATATTGCATTTTGTTACATTCTGTTGTTCATTACCTTATTACGGATATATTACTCATAAGGTTTAGTAGGAGTAGCGTAAGCTAGACTTCGCCCGGAAAAATTATTGTACTAATTGTACGTTAAATAAAGGCATTATTATTATTATTATTATCACTTAACATAATGAATGATAAGAAACTAGGTATATATCTATTTACGTATATATGTGTGTGCTACACACATATATACATTTGTTTCATAGTTTCCAACGGACTTAAATTAATTTCTGGACAATTAACGCAGGCATATTGCCCGTGAATTTCTTCCGACCGTGTTCTACGTCCCTTTTCAAACGAATCAATTGACCCAAATAGAGCTTTTATACGGCGCGCCCAAGTCCGTTCCGCCTTACGATGGCGGTGATTTCCTGTGTGATCCTGCTAACTGAATTATCCTGTTAACCGAGCCATTGGTTACGAAAAGACCGACAAGCTAATTTGTCATCATTGGAGTCGATTATACCTTCATCTCTCTTGGAGACGGCTGGTAAACGAACGCGAATGTGTTTCGGTATATCATGTTTATTATATATACCTCGTGCTTCGGAGGGTTACTTTGGTTGAGCTGTACAGAATATGAAATAACATTTTGAGAATAAGTTATATCTCATATGAATCAGAATGCAAACTGAATTTATATACAGAGTGTAATGATTTCAATGGGCAGCGGTTGTATCTAAAGGACAATAAATATTCAAATTCGCTCAATGAAGACACTAAATAAAGACTCTCTACACCTTCAGGTGAAAAAATTTCGTTACTGAGCCGCCGCAATTGAACCTTGGAAATTACTCATAAATTGTCGCGCCTTTGCATATTCAAGGACGTTGATTCGTGAAAAAATCTTTAAATTAGATCAATTGGAAATAATGAAAATATTTATTTCATTCAATGGTTTTATATAAAGTTTTAGTTCAGTCGTTTAAATTATTGATTTTATTTCGAAACTCAAAACAAGCCCTCAAAAATAAAAAAGAACTGGCACCAATTTTTTGAATGATAATGAAAGAACGATTCCTTTAGAAATCCAAGAAGACAAAACATGTTTAGTTCTCATAACCCTTCCAATACATTTTGAGTATATATCTACATTAAGATTGAAAAATTGAAACATGAAAATATAATTTGTCTTTTCCGTTGTTTTCAATATAAATGCGAAACAGAGAAAAAAAATCAGTTAAAATTCTGAAACATCATCCATTCTTCAATCTCGTTAACTCCCACACGAGTTATAATATTATATTGTTATCGTTTAGTTTTTACAATAATATAATAAATTATTGATTTAACAAAGAGCTCAATCTAATCTAAAAAAAATAGTAACTTATAACTACATTATAGCATTCAATGAAATATTACGAATAAGTCAATCTAAATCAATTCATTTTAGTCAATTTTCGTTGTTCACATAACTCCGGATAATAAATTCTATGGAGTCAGAGTGAATGTCACAAATATTGGCAACTCTATTGAATGTAGACTCCATAAACCAAATGGGGGATTGTATTAGGGAGTTGGTCCTCGGAGTCTCTGGGTGGAATAATTCTGTATTACGAGAATTTTGCTTTGAAACACGAAATTTCAAAGCGGACAAGAGGGGAGGACAATCAATACTATTTAATTGTACAATTTGTACAAAAATTTTTGTGATAAAGTTTCCCTCCTGCTCTGCAATGAGATTAAAATATATCGACTCAATTATTCGTTATGATTGCCTCCTCTCTATGGATAAACTTCATTCTCCCTCCAAACTAAGAATTTCAAGAACCTTCTCTGAATAGCCTCAAGATGGCGTTTATGGCAAGTGTAAATGGGATGCCAGATCATGCTGCCATACTCCAACTTGCTACGGCTTAGGGTATTAAAAAGTCCTATGAATGTTGGGGAATTATTAACATATTTGCCATTACGTATAACGAATCCATATATTTTCGCAGCAGATGAAATAAGTTGGGTGATAAGTTTGAGTCTCTGGTTTTTCTTCCGTAGTTTAGAAGATTAGTTAAATTCAAACACTTGAACTTATGATTCACACTTTATTGGCTGCATAGCATGACGCGTTTAGTCGTTACAAACGACTTCTTCAGATGCTCACAGAATAATAACAACAAATTTTAAAAACACAGGTATAAATATCTGGGAATTTGATATTCTATGACTTTGGGTTTTACCTAAGATATTCCATTCTGACATCTAATTTCTATTACCTGAAAAGATTTAATAAGGTTCAACACTTCTTTAAGCATCTGAAGAAGTTGTTTGTAACGACGAAATGCGTCATGCTATGTAGTCAATAAAGTAAATCATAAGTTCATGTCTTTGAATTTGAGTTTATAATCGATTTCAATATTATCTAACATTTATACCTAGAAGGATAATGGAGAGATTACGTTGTTCACGTTTCACATGCCAACTCTGCAATAATGTACTTTCGAATAATTCGTCGAAAAAAATTATCGAAAGAAAGTTATAGTATACTTTTAATATTGAGTATTTTCCTTGTAGTCAATTTCTTTCATGTTTCAAGTAGTCACTGCAGGACACTTTGATAAATGATCAGCGAGCGTTTCTATAACCGCAACATAGATGACAGTACCTCATCAAATTAGATAAAATTGTTTAAAAACTAGAAATGTAAAATGTAGTACCTCAATTGATGAAGACGTGTGAAGAAGTGATATCCGAATCACTTATTGAAGAAGATAATATACAGTTCTTCCTCTCATGATCGACCTGCTGAAGATAATCAACTCGATATAATATATAAAAGACTACCGTACATACAGCACCTATCACACGAATTAATAAAAATATTTCGTGAATTTCCTAAGACCAAAATAGTAAAATATAATGTAATAAAAAACTCAACATAATATACCAGGCTGAAAGATCAAACTCCAACCATGTACCATAACAACGTGGTCTACCGAATTTCTTGTAAAGCATGCCAGGGAAAGTATATTGGTCAGACACAACAATGGCTCAAATCAAGGTTGAGTCAACATAGAAGTGTCTGTAAAATAGGCAAGAATTCATGCGCCTCGGTAAAACATCACAAAAAAAAAGAGGACACAACTTTGATTCCGAAAATGTCGATATTCTTGACCACGAAAATAGATATGCAAGCAGGTTGATTTTGGAGATGAATATATCTTGATCTCCCAGTCTCGTCTTGTTGCTGTCTGCATAGACATGTCTCGTCTTTGTTCAGTGTTGTAGTTGTTGAATGTTTTTATAGATAACTCATGTTCTTTATAAGTAATATTTCTCTTCAAATTTTTCGTGGATATCTCTATTGATTTGTATTGTCTTTTGTAGTTTCTCCTGATGAAGTCAGTGAATGACTGACGAAATATTGAGAATTAAAGGTGAAGAGTTTTCTAATTCAAATAGACCGCATTCCCGATAATAAAATCACAAACAGAATTCATATCATACGGTCGATATAAGATTAAAATTAATAATGATATATATATATATATATATATATATATATATATATATATATATATATATATATATATATATATATATATATATATATATATATATGATGAATCGGAATGGACAATAATCAGAACGAAACGATCGCTGCCCCCTACACATTTATCGAAAATCGGAAAGGGGTCGCCCTCCACCTACTAACCTAGATGAGGATCATAAATAAATGTGTAGTGAGTAATTTGGGCCCCGCGAGTGTGGTCGTAGTACGGTAAGACGCCGCGCAGGCTCACTTGACGCCTTGCCCGTCGCCACTGTGGCGTCGCGCACTCAGACGTGGCGTCCCTCGCGTCGTACGCGGTCCTAGGAGGCCAAGGCCGCCAGCGTCCAGGGGCCGTCAAGGACGCAGGTGATTCCGATCCCGATCTATCCCTTCCCGTCCGCCCTTCGCGCGTCTCATCATCAAACCCCCGTCAAGCCAAGCTGCACCTACCCGGACCCCTCCTCCATTTTTTTTTCATCGAGAGTAAGCCGCAAATTTCACCGGCGTTTTATCGATTTCATCTTCACCTGAAGTGAAATTAAAATTGTACGGTAGCGAGTGTTTTGTCCTTTTCGTGGGACGACCACGGAGTCGACGGTCTTTCAGAGGATTGGGGTTGATTTGATGGGGTGTAGAATCTCAAGCGTCGTGATCTTCTAGTGAAGTACTTTCATTTTTGACGGCCTTATGAAGTTTCCTCGTCATCTTGAGATGACTCTTGAGGATAATTAAAAAAACAACAACTTTTCATTAAATCACTCAATGATAACTCAAATGTTTCAGTTTCGAATTTGTTTAATTCGATGGTAATTATTTGGATAGTTGAGTGAATTGTTGGTCCCTATACTGAAATGTGGTGCATGTTAATAGAAATAATTAGGCGCATTTTGAATGAACTGTTTGTGTTATTCCATGAAAAGATAGATCCTATTGAAAATTCAATTCAGTGGATATTATAATTAACAATCAACTCCTTCAACAATATCAGTACGAAACAATATATTCAATAGTAATTTATAGATACCGATATAATAACGAACTGAAATTAAATGAGTTTGATATTTGAGTTTTCATTGAAAAGTTGCGAAAAATCTTCAAATGAATCAATAATTTCTCAATAAAAAATAATTCAGTTGAGTATATTGTGGGAAAGAGCAGGGTTATTGTTTTCGATAGTTTTATATTAATCAACTTCCTAAGAACAGAAAAATTCTCCTATGAGCAGAAATCAGTTGAGCAGAAAAAAATTCAAATATATTTCAATAAATATCTGTCAATTCGTTGAGTAGGATATCTATTCCATGGCTTTTTCTTGCCTACTTAGAGGAAAAATCCACTTCTTTCAAATAGGAATAATAAGATTTCTTGTCGCGAAGATTAGGTGGTTGGTGTTTCCTAGGGCTACCTTCTTGGTCCCATACACAAATATCCTATATGTGAATATTAGAGGAAGAAAATTTCAGCTATACCTACTTTTGAATAGGTCAAACTTGGGTTGAATCGACATTTACTTGGTGCCAATTTATTATAACAACTATATGATAATTTAAACACTTGAATTTGTTTTCCACTTTCATTGCATATAAGTCGCGTTACCGACTTCTTCAGACGCTAACAAAATTATGAATAATTCAAATGTTTGAATTATCCTATAGTTATTTAGCTATATTGAGGAACATGTTTACTCAATACCTCAAAAAAAAACGGAAAGAGGCGAGTGGAGTTATCTATGAGAAGTGACAAAAACCAACACGTCGCTGGTTTTCAGCTGACGATTTGAAGTGGAAACCTGAAAAACTTCAGCAAGATAGAATACAACAATTGATTCTCGCATACCTCGATATGGTACAGCAATGCAATTTCGAACGCCTTTGGATTAGGAGTAAAAACCATAACAAAAAATCATACAGAATTCGACGATTTAACAATTTCCACATTATAAGTACTGGAAAACTTATTCACTTCTTGGCATTTCATTTGATTGTTACAGAAGTTACGGCATGATTATATGAAACCAATATGATCAATATTGGAGAGTGTTCCTAAGATGACAAAAAGGTGAAATAGTTATATTTTCTATGAAAAAAACACATTGTTTCAGACATGCGAGGATACGCATTATCGCCTGTCAACACGTTTAAAGCAACATGTTTCAATTTAGTGAACCAAAACTAGATTGAATTTTTGCGAAAAGCAAGGTATCAGATGCCGAAAACTCGAGATAAAAAAATTTTTAATTCGTTAATCAAGAATAACTGAAACTAAACAAGTTCTAAACTACTCCTTCATGAAGTTGTATAATCAACTTATAAAATTCTGGCTAGATCAAATAAACTCACATTCGAGAGATTCAATGGGAGAATAAGAAGAACCTGTGTTACTGAAAGCGACAATATGGGTTATTAACGAATTTCTCAAAAGATAGTTTACAATAGTTCGTGAATTATAACGGGTGTTTTGTTCAGAGGTATAGAACTTTGAGTTGGCATTACTGTTGAAGATGGCGACCGATTTAACAGCTGAGAAGTGATTTATTCTCAGTTTGGTTTGTTTGGTAATTCATCATGAATAGACTCACGCCTGAACAACGCTTGCAAAGAGTGCAATTTTATTTCGAATATAATGGTTCTGTGCGGAATATGTATCGCGCACTACCTTCATTTTATCGTCGACAAAATCGTCCATCAGAGCAGTTAATTCGATTAACTATAGAAAGTTTTCGCACCACGTTTACTCTTATTGATAACTCGCATTCCCAGAGACGCCGTACAGAAGAAGCTATTGCTACTGTAGAGCGTAGCATTGAGGAAGTTCCGAATGAGTACATCCTTCATCGAGCACAGGAGTTGGATCTGTGTCCATCCACTTTATGGAAGATTTTGCGGAAGGACCTTGGTTTGCGTGCTCACAAAATCCAACTCGTGCAAGAATTGAAGCCAAACGATCAACAAGCAAGGCGTAGATTCGTCGAATGGGCCCAAAACGAGATTGCCGTTGTTCCCGATTTTCATAAGCGAATTTTGTTCAGCGATGAAGCGCACTTCTGGTTGTATGGCTACGTCAACAAACAAAACTGCCGCATTTGGAGTGAAAATAATCCTCAAGTGTATGTCAAAACACCGTTACATCCAGAAAAACTAACTGTTTGGTGCGCTTTATGGGCTGGTGGAATCATTGGTCCGTACTTCTTCAAAAACGATGATGGCCAGAACGTTACAGTCAATGGTGATCGGTATAGAGCCATGATTACAAATTTTTTCATTCCTGAATTGAACAATCATGATTTCCAGGAGCTGTGGTTTCAACAAGACGGTGCAAGATGTCACACAGCTCTTGCCACAATCGATTTATTGAAAGACGCGTTTGGTAACCGCCTAATTTCACGTTTTGGACCTGTGAATTGGCCTCCAAGATCTTGTGATTCAACACCTCTAGACTACTTTCTGTGGGGCTATGTAAAGTCATTGATCTATGCGGATAAGCCACGAACGCTTGAACATTTGGCAGACAATATTCGCCGTGTTATTGCCGATATACGGCCACAAATGTTGGAAAAAGTCATCGAAAATTGGACGTCCAGATTGGACTACATCCGAGTCAGCCGTGGCGATCATATGCCAGAAATCCTATTTAAAATGTAATGCCATAAGATTATCTTTCGAATAAAAAAATTCTTGTCAATCGAATGATCCATCGTTGTTTTATTGCAATTTAAAGATCTATACCTCTAAAAAAACATCCGTTACATGAGTTCTGAAATTTTGAGAGTTCTGCAAAGTTTTAAATTTTTTTTTCTTCCATATTACAATTTTGATCTGATCATGTCTGATCAACGAGAAATTTCATTCCAACTTAATTTACTACTTCAAAATGACGAACCCATGATATCGCTCAATAGCGATTCTTAGATTCTAGATAATAATTCAACGCTAAGTTTACATGTACATTTGAAACAATTCACTCTGCTTTTGCATTGTCACTTGAACTAACTCAAAAGGTTTGGTCCTCTTGAGTCTTCTCACTAGCGTCGTATTATCGAGAAGTCGGATGGCCTCGACATTGACGTGATGAAGTAGTCGCTACTCATGACTCCTGGTAAATCTTTCGATAGCTCGATCAACAGTTTTGATATCCAAATTCCTATGGGTGTCACTGCTCCTAAAGTACCAAGGAGCGTTGACAATATTCGTTAATACTTTATTCTGAAATCGCTGAATGATGTCAATGTTGGTCTTTTTGGCACAGTCCCGCAGTTGAATGCCATATGTTGATACAGGTTTGAGAATCTGTTTATACAAGGTGCGCCAGAGAAAGTACTTATGTGAAAAAATTCCCGCGCGGTGAGTCAAGAGAGGTCGAGAGGGGACGCATCTGGAGGGGAAAGTTCCCAAGTTTGTTTCTTCCTACAGTCAGTTGCCATCATGCTCTGGTCTAGAGAGCAGCTGTTGTTGTGTTGTAGCTGAGCACTTGTTGCTAAGCAACATGCCTTCCGCGCTCGCTTTGAAATTCCTCCTCACAGACTCGTTCCTGGTCGTAATTCGATTCTGTCGTGGGTTAACTCATTTCGGGAGTGTAGATGTGTCGCTAAACCCAGAAATGGACTTCAACGGACCATAAGAACTCCGGAAAATATCGAAAGAGTGAGTGCTGGTTGAAAACCTGCCTGAAGACGCGGTCGTTTTTTTCAGTAACGAGGCTCACTTCCACATTTTCGGCTGCGTCAACAAGCAGCACACGCGTTATTCGACCATAGCACACCTCAAGAACAACAATCGCGACGCCATTGCCAACATATCGATTGATATGCTGCAAGGAGTGGATACGAATTTCAAAAATCGACTTCATGAGTCTATGCGCAATGGGGATCGCCATTTATCTGATGTCATTTTCAAGACTGCATGAAAAAAAATTGGGATGTTGTATTCTCAAATAAAAACGAATTCAAAACAATAATTGAAGTATTTCCGTTTCAATTGACCTTTCAAATAAGTAAGTTTCTCTGGCGCACACTGTTCGTAGTAACTTCTTGTGAGTTGATAAGGTAGAATGTTTTCCAGCAGCCAGTACTTCATTTTTATACTTTAAGCCTAGTTTTTAATTTTTGGGCTCAAATTATTCACACATCAATATGTATAGAGCTTTTCTGTTTATGTAATAACTGTACGTTCTTTTATCATAATCACCTGAAAAGGAGCTCACTGCTTTCTCATAATACAAAGCATGCATAAGGAAACCTTAGACAACCCTCATTTCACAGAGCAATTTCAGAAAAACAATATACCCAACGACATGGCCGACCAAATCCTCTATTACATTATTAATTGCGGCGCACAAAGTATCCTCTCTGCGCGTAATTTCAATTGAGGATACGAGTTCTGATTGTTCCCCCGGTCACTCCAATTCGGTTTTATGTTTGGAGTAGTACGTGAGAGGAAAAATAATCGTTTAGACTCTGAAACGAGTCCCCTACAATTTGACTCATTTCATATAGAGACCGACGTGACTGGAAGAGTGCAATGTGCATGCGACATCAAAACGGAATAGCCCATACTGTTACGCTCGGAATTTTGATCGGTAAAATTTTCAGAAGTTAACTTCGGATAGGCCGTCCTAAGGCTCCAACTTTTGTCACATTGTTACGCGAATAATTCAATTTCGAAAGAAACATTTCGACGGATGAAATTCAGTTCGATATATTCGAAGCAGGTAGCCGAACTTTATCGAATGTTAGAAAAGGACACCTTTTTCTGTGCGGCCACTCAAGTTCAGATTGCACTATTGTAGTTCAATTCTACACTTCCTCGAGTTCCACTAGACCGTTTGGACGGGAAATTTTATTACTTTGGAGAACGTTGTCGACAACTCTTGAAAATCTTCATGACTAATATTGAAATATTACATAGGTGGCTATTACATCTATGCAGATATGTAATACTGCCCTTGTGTAAAGTGGCAATAACGAATTTGATCTCCCAGAATGTACACTGAGTGCCTGTTACACTCACACTTAAAATAAATGCTAAATGCTATATTATGATATGTAATTTTATGTTATCTTTTGTTAAATTATGTTATGTTATTTTATGTTATGTTATGTTATGTTTATGTTATGTTATATATTATGTTATGTTATGTTATGTTATATTATGTTATGTTATGTTATGTTATGTTATGTTATGTTATGTTATGTTATGTTATGTTATGTTATGTTATGTTATGTTATGTTATGTTATGTTATGTTATGTTATGTTATGTTATGTTATGTTATGTTATGTTATGTTATGTAATGTTATGTTATATTATGTTATGTTATGTTTCGTTATAATATGATATGTTATGTTACGACATGTTATGTAATGTAATTTTATGTCAACTTATATTATTTTATGTTATCTACATCACTTCGCAAGTCAACAATTCAATTTTGGAACAAGTAAGCTCAATAAAATATCTCGGTTTAGTTATCGATGACAAATTAAATTGGAGAGGATTTGTAGCCTATTTAAGGAATAGAATAAATCCAATGTTGAGAAGTCAATACGGATAAGAGACTATCTTTCAAATCCAAGTAAAATTAATATGCACAATGCTTATTTCCTATCGACACTGTATTACCTTATTCCCATCCGGGGATCATGTAGATTAAGCGAATTCAATAAAATTTCAATTCTGCAGAATAGAATACTGAAATTTTCTTCGAATGTGATTGGCTCATGCCCACAACAACTCTGTACAAAAACCCCAAATTCCAAACTGGAGGATTGTGTTCAAGCTTAGTCAATGCAAAATAGCCCATGAAATATCAAATAAAACTCAAAAACTAAATAAGGCATTCAGATTTTCTAGAGACTTATATTTATATTCTACAAGAGAACGGAACAATATTTATAAATTCAATGGACGATGAATCCACTCTGTGATAGTTCATATTTAAATGAGAGGTAATAATAAAAAAACTTGTCTAAAAATCACTGACTGAACAATTCTTTATTCGACTGGTTTCGCTTTTTTCGGCATTATCAAGAATATCATTCTTGATAATGCCGTAAAAGGCGAAACTAGTTGATAAAGAATTGTTCAGTCAGGAAAAATATTCATTTTTCGAATTTCAGAACGAATAAAAGCTTGTTAAATCCGCTCTATCTGGCGGTTCGAGCATATGAAAGTATTTCAAATAATATAAGAAATTAAACAAAAAATTAGTAAATTTGAAACTTCTTCAAAGCAATATTTGAATTTAAAATAATACAACATTAATTAGCTATTTCACTTATTGAGTTTATAAAGTTATTATGGATATTATATTTAGAACAACAAGATTGAAAATGCTCAATTGTGTTCATATTATGTTTCGGTTATAATTGCCGGTTAGAGTTGGTGAGTGCATGGTGGCGTTTCACTTTTTTCTTTATTCAGGCTTAGGTGTAAGCATACTGCCACTGATACTGTTCATCAGATTATTGTAATCAATATAATGTATTAGTTTTTTATTTGAATAAATGTTTGAAAAAATATTTATTAAATAAAAACAATAGGCTCTTTGACAATGCGAAAAATAAAGTGTCAATTACTGTTAACAGTATATATTAAGAGTTAACAAATGATTATTTATTAACGTAAGTTGAAAATAATGATTAATTTATTTAAAAATCTGTAAATAAAAACAGCAATTTTTAAATGTTTATCACGTGACACAAAACGCTCCTGATTGGTCGAGTTTATCATGACGTCACCTACTTGTAAACTTCGTAGTTTCGTACATAACCTAGTTGTGTTGCGCCTAGTTGTGGTAAATTAAATCTCCGTTATAATAAGATTTTTCTTCATTATCACCTTTTTGCACTATTTTACAAGTACCTACTTTTAACCATGGACAACGATTTTGTAAAAGCAGACAGCAGAGGAGAATTAGCTGTATCTCTTGTTAGGGACTTAGTTTGCACCGCCTTGCTTCTAGTGTGCACTTATATAACGACACTGGACTGATTTTTCAACTGTTACAACAGGTTCTGTTAACGTACTTTTGTCACATTTTTGGGATAATTCTGAAAATAAAATAGATTTATTAATTTATGAATAATTCAGAAATTATATACTCAATATTATGTCTTAGTTAACTGGGATAACTTTCTGGAAGTGTAGAAATAATTTCAGTACAATTTAGAAATAAAGTTCACCTACCTTTTGTACAAGTTTCAACTACAGTAGCAGTATGCTCATCATTGGTTAACGTAGGTTGATGAATATCTTCGCATTGTTTAACAAGTTCCATTCTTTGCCGTTTGACAAATGCAGATCGGGAAGTACCAGCATCACACATTCTTTTAATTCGATCTGGCTGGCAATGAAATTTAGAAGGCAAAACTTTATCATTTAAAATTATTTTCTGACTGAAACCCATTTTGTACTGATAGTAATTTGCCATGTCATTTTCCATCTGTAACAAACAAACAAATTAGTCAAGATCTTTTAGTGTACTGCTTATTGAAATCATAGGACTCTGTAGCTACAAATTTTTACAAATATTATGGAAAACAGCAGAAATATTCGAAGTGAGTTGCAAGAGTCATTCTGATAAGAACATTAGAGGTATTATAACCTCAAATCAATAACGAAAATATTAACGTTCGGAATGTAATTAATTATTACAAAATATAAATATTATGTTTACTTACATCGAAATGGTCTTCACAAAAGAAAATATTTGTTCTATTCGCTATGTCATTATGATCCCTCCGAGAAAGTTGCAACCACTTTCGGCGCACTTCGACATTCTTTGGAACACTTACAAATAGTTTTTCCGGAGTTTTTAACGACGTGTTTATTTCAATTTAAAATGGTGTACATTTAGGAACTGTACACCATTTGTAACTCATTTTTTGTTACATAAATCACTGATAAAATGTAAATCCAATCGCACTTTCGTTTTTTGTTTACAACAAACAAATAGGCCAGCTGTCACAGATAATACGAAATATCACTACGTTTACAGGGAAGTGACGTCACCGACCGCCATATTGTCAAAGTAGCGTTTTGGCACACTAGGTAAATATTGAATATTTAATTCGATATTTTTCATCTAATATATACTAGAATTAAAAAATACAACTTTTACTGGGTTCATTAGACTCTACTACTTAATATAAAATGGATTTTAAAAACCTGTCAAATAGCCTATTGTCTTGGTTTCACAAAATTTATAATGAATACTTGAAAATTGTTTCGGGGTGTTACCATATTTTCAAAAGTTTGACTCTTCTGTTCAACTTTTGAAACTTGGGTAACACCCCAAAACAATTTCCAAGTATTTATTATAAATTTTGTGAAACCAAGTCTTTTCATTCAATATATTAAACAATGTTTCACCAAGAGATCAGCGAACATTCAATCAACTTTAATATTGAAATAGTTGTAAATTAAAATCATCATTCATTGACCTTAATTTCCGATTTTCACTACCATAACTAGATAGCAGCTTATGACTTATAAAAAGAACTAGACACAAACACCTGCAAAGCAGATGTCTTCCTTCTTCGTCATCTTGCAATACTATAGATTACTGAGTATAATGGCGAATAAGATTTAAACGACGTCCGTCATATGAAATCTAAAGGTAATTTGGTTTTCTCTAGGGCGTTCCAACCAATTTGAACTTATGAAAAGCATTATATCTCGGATTGGCTATTAAGTATTTTCACCTTCTTCACAAGCTAGCATTTGATTGATTTCACCGAAATTAGGTTCATTATCAAAGATTTTCAACATCAATGTTCGAAGAGTATGTCAGAACACTCCTAACCGTTACATATAATGAACTTTTCCCGTATTTGCCGTGAGTAAATATTTACTATCGTTCTTTTTTCTTTCCCGAGTAACTATAAACAGAATCTCCTGATATATGTTGCATTTTCTCCATAAGAGTATTCACTATTAACTCTTAAAGTTAATTTTCTCAGGATGTAGGTTCATTTGAGGCTCTTTACATATGGTAACTGGATGTTTTGCTTATCTGAATTCCTATTGTGTCGTTTTGGTTGAATAAGATATGCATTCATTCGACATAAGTTCTGCACTTTTTCTACTTTTGTGTATAATGCTTTATGCCTTTTTTGATGAAATAAGGCGTTTCAGATCCTCAAACCTTATTGTAGGTATTATACTGACGATCACACGACCCCAGTAGAACAGCGGTAATCCAGATCTTGTCCTTTCGTGGTGAGTTCAAATGAGATGTAATTTGTTCAACCTAGTGATTCACATAAACGAAATGTGGTGTAATCACAGCCTAGCGATATGTACAAAGTCTGGTACCACCTCAATTGTCGTAGAAAGTGTCCAGTTCCATAGAAAAATATTTATAAAAAGAATTAAGGACTTGGAAAGCAAACTTGATGTCAAAAATGACCACCATAACCGCAATTGTTCATTCAGTTCTATTATCCACCCACAATCCCTCATTTTGTTACTGGGACCAGCTTCTGATTGTTCCTCGAATATATGTTGCTGATACTCTGATTAAAACAAGTTTGTGCTACATGTCAACTGTTTTCTATTGATTGTTCCACGAATTTACCATTAATCTGGGTGAACTAGTTATGAGACAGATCTGTTTTTATTTAAAGCCATAATTAGTGGAATGCATCCGAAATTTATATCATAAGGGCACGTGGACGTCAGCTGCGGTTCGGGTCATCCACAATAACCTCCCACATTCAAATTTCAACCCACATATATATTTGTTCACATTCACATATGAGCTATTATCAGGAAATGTTCAGGATTACACTGAAAGTAAAACATGATTAAATAATGACTAAAAAGATTATTTTTCTTTGTAAGTGGGAGGTTAATGCTACCCATCTCACTTACGCAACCCCACATCAACCTACGCAACATGAGGTTTGTTCTAGATGTATATAGCCAATTATCGTTCGATATCGAATAACTGACCGGAATTTTCACTGGCTAGTGGGCAGAGGGTATATCCAGTGGAATAGCTCTCATAATTTTTTGTCAAGTTTGATATTCTCCCTCTCCTTTTTCAGTACACTCACTTGCTGTCTCACTGAGTTCTCAATGATCTCACTCAGTTTCTATCTGAGATAATTCTTCCTCTTACTGAGGAACTAGGTCATAAGCACCCGTCCTGAACTCACGAAAGACTCTTCTCGATTTTCGCTAGATCTTTGGTCTATCACCTCAACAAATCAATGACGAAAAAGTTGCAGACGGCATAGTATGTTACATTTGATAACTTCAAATTTATGTAGTTCTAGTAGCAGCGAACTCTCGATCACCAGATTAAAATAGATTAAAAGAAAGAATCTAAAAAATACGAACAGAGGATGAAAGGCATTTCGTGTGCGAAACCGTACACAAACTCATTTTCACCAGAAAAACTTTTCATGAATCTATGAATGACCTTGAACCTAGGACACGATAATTTTTTCATCAAATTGAATCCGATCTGATCGATGTTTGCTTGTAGGGATATTGTCATTGTCATTCAATGAAAGAAAACATATCACAGAATGGTATCATTATTCTGTGATCACATTGGGACGCCCCACCATCAACTGTCAACATATAATAATAATTTTTGTTTGATAATAATGTTTATTTAGCCACACTACATATGCATTACATTAATTTTTTTACTTACAATAAATAATCTCAAATAAACCAATTATCTCACTGAACTTTAAAAATTGTACGTGAATAACTTGAAATATATAAACTTTACTAATCTTTATATAAACTTGAAACAAAATAATAAAACTAAAGAACATTATATAAACTTGATACAAAATGATAAAACTTAAGAATAATAACTTAGTACAAAAAGTGGTAGCAGTT
Source organism: Henosepilachna vigintioctopunctata (assembly GCA_030704895.1). NCBI lineage: Eukaryota > Metazoa > Arthropoda > Insecta > Coleoptera > Coccinellidae > Henosepilachna > Henosepilachna vigintioctopunctata. The sequence goes on along the minus strand of JARQZJ010000073.1, from coordinate 1,357,934 downwards.
CTAATTAATCTATAAAGGATATTAATTACCGAAAGAAAGTAATAGTGACTTCTCCATACTAATTGTGGGGATGTGATATTATCAATACAATTCAAATAAAATTGCTTCTCTTCATAAATTTTTCAATCTTATATCTAGGAGTTTGATGTATCTTGTTCTCAATTAGTCGAATATATACAGATCTAGAACCTACCTCCCTTATATTGTCCGGCAATACATTAAACATTGTCCAAGGTAAGTAAAAAGTCTGCCAACTCTAAAAGGGCTACCAACTTACAAATGTCTCTATTCTCAGAACTCGTTTCTTAGTGTCATTTCTATGTTCAACAATCTGTCATTTTCACTTCCATTGAGTAACAACTATAGCGTGGGTGCTATAATATTTTATGCGTGGAAATACTAAACGACACTTTCATTGAGAATATATATTCATGATTAATCACAAGGAACGAACTATTGAACACCTGGTTGTTGTTGTGTTACTCGATGGAAGTTGGAATGACAAATTGTTGAACATAGAAGTGACTGTCAGAGAAGAGTTCGGACAGAGAAGGGAGATTGGATGTTGGTATCACTTTTTATATGCTGATAGTTGAAGATGGGGCGTCCCAATGTGGTCACAGAATAGTGATACTATTCTGTGATATGTTTTCTTCCATCTCTACACAACAATAACAATCACCTGTTCAATAGTTCGTTCTTTGTAAACAATCTTCAATATAAACTCTCAATACAAGTGTCGTTTAAAATTTTGACGCAGAGAATAATATAGAACAACCGCTATAAATTGGTGACCCCGACGTGATCGTAAGTGAAAATGACAGATTGTTGAACATAGAAATGACAGGCAGAGGAGATCTTCGAGAAAAGAGGGAGATTGTTAGATTGCTAGATGTAAGTTGATAGCTCTTTTATATGTTGACAGTTGACGTTGGGGCGTCTCAATGTGATCACAGAATAGTGGTACTATTCTGTAATATGTTGTCTTTCATCGAATGACAATGACGATATCCCTACATGCTTAACGAACCAATAACGTGCATTTGCTGGCGTGACGATGCGTTGCTTTAATTAGTCGAGACTTATCAGTACAAATTAAACTCTTAACTTTTGTAACTAAATTGTCAGTTGCATGACGAGTTATTCTACACGTGGCGTGCCTACAATTAATCTGGACGTTCGAACGCGCCGTTTCGCCGACATGTACACATTAAATCGCAGTGTAGAACGGAAGAGCTGTCACGTGTCAGAATATTTCTGGAGGATTCTCTGCAACTAGGGGTGCAACGATAGGCCGTATATTCGATAATGTCGATGATATTCACTCGAAAATATCGATGTTTATCGATATGATAGCATTACCGATACGATACCAGACAATCGAAATAGAATTGTATATCAATCTACATTTGCAGATAATGTGGAATGATTGGGGAATCATTGATAATTTGAATCATGACGAGATGGTTTTCGTATTAGCTTTTTCTCTATGGTAATCCATATTTTTGTTTTCCGTCGAAACTAGTTCAAAAATCATTTCGGAAAAGCAGTATGTTGATTTTGTTCATGCTTTATATATTGAAAATTGTACTCAACCTATAATTACTCGTGCTTTTTGTGAATTCCTTGTGCTTCTGGGGCAAAATCTGCGCCAACTGGGTGTCTTTTCTCGGAAACATAAGCTGAAGTTTCTGTGAGCAGAACTCTTCGCTCTGAAAAAAATACTGCTTGATCTACTGTTTCAAGGTTCTATTGAAAGAACTTATTGGAGAATGTAACAGCGAAGAAAATCTTCTCTAATTGATTCTTCATCAATTTGAGAAAAATCTAATCATCGTTGAAATAGTATTGAAGCTGGCTATGTTATCTATCTTTTTGAGGATAGGATATAAATATCGATATTCTGCTTGCAACGAAATTACAACCCTGCCTGCAACGAAAATGCACGGGCGTCGTACGTTGGAAATCACACGAAAGCGCACTCGCTGCTGGGCAAACTAATGAACTTGATTCTGCCATGACGACAGCATGAATTTTACGTTGATTATGTTTCGTCGTATTTTAATTGTTTGCGTGTCAGATTAGACCAACTGACCAGAATATCTCGACTCTCATTAAAACACAGTCTGAGTAAGTGTACAGAAGTTGAAACCATCTATAGTTGTTATCTTCGTGAAAACGAATTGTTGGAAACAATGGAAAGAAATTGATCAGGATACTTGTTATTATCATTTGAAACTGACGATGTTCCATAAACGGTTTAGTAATCATCAACGATTCATTCAGAGAGATAGAAGATCTCAGAAAATGGTGTGGTGAGAGGTGAAATGTCTTTTTGAATCAACAAACCGACATATATTCATACATTATGTTTTATATGGATGTCATTTGTTTCTCTACTTGATTCTCGTCTATTTCGATGAGAAATTAAAAAATACCCATGTTTTATTCAAGTCGAAATTGTTATTTAACAAACTGGAATATCTTCATTCTCATTAAATACAATATAATGCATGTTTTTCTGATAAAAAATCATGTCTACTCTTAATCATTTCTGTTTCCGTAGCAGTTATCGCCTTCATATCAGAGTCCAAGAGCTGACACTAATTATTGGGTAGGTATTTGGGACAAGCTGAAAACTTTTCACATGCCTGTCACATCTCCTGATATACCCCAATACGGAATTGCAAACCTGGCCGGTGAGTAGCGGGACTAGTATCAACCCCTGAACTTTTGAAAATACCATTTTTTCCCCAAAAATATATTTGAGGCAGAACGTATTTGACAAAATATATTTGAGGCATATTCATATGTTGCTGTGTATACGAAAATTAATGTATACAAAAAACAATAAGCCAGGCGATTTAATCGGAGTTTTAACATTGCCAGGCGCGTGCAAAAATATTTTGCAAAAATTATGGAAAATGTATTTGAGGCAGCTTGAAATTCAAATGAAGAATTGTTCATAACTAAAAGATAAGATTTCCAAAAAGATGGAACACTTTGGTAAGAGTTTTCAGCTGCCAACCTCTAAAAATTTAGGGGTTGATTCAGCACCACTACTCACCAGCCAGGTCTGCAATTCCGTATTGGGGTATATCAGGAAAGGTTTGTGACAAGTTTTCAGCTTGCCTCAAATACCTACTCCAAACTTCATGATTTGAAACTCTGAAACATTATAATGGGTGATGTTTTGAGCGTTGTTTTTTTAATATAATAAAACACTCAATTTGCATCATATATTCAAAATTTCCATTGAAATTGATAACTTGGCCTCTGCCATTTACAATTTAAGGATAACTTCATGTCAATGTTTTCCGCGGCTCCGTATCAAATGGTCAATTTGGAATTTCCACTTTTGCATCACTTTTTCGAACATTTTGGCATGTAGCCCACGGATTACGCGTGTTATGTTATCCTGTAAGGCTTCCATCGTGTTCGGCTTGTCCACATACACTAACAACTTCACATAACCCCACAAGAAATAATTCAGAGGCGTCAAATCGCATTATCTTGGCGGCCAATTCACAGGGCCATTTCGAAAGATAAGCTGCTCACCAAATTCATCTTTCAACATGTCCATTGTTTTACGAGCTGTGTGGCATGTGGCACCGTCTTGATGAAACCACATGTCAACCAAGTTAAACTCGGCCAACTGGGGCAGAAAACAATTGCGTATCATGGCTCGATATTGTACGCCATTGAGGGTAACGTTTCTTCCACGGTCGTCTTTAAAGAAAAATGGACCCATGATGCCACCAGCCCATAAATCACACCAAACTGTCGTTTTTTCGGGACGCATCGGTAATTCTTGTACGGAATGTGGCTGTTCATCACTCCAGATGCGACAGTTTTGTTCATTTACATATCCGTTGAGCCAGAAATGCGTTGTGAGCCGGATCACAGAACACAATTTTTCGATAAAACAGCGGATTTTCATTAAGCTGTTTTGAGGCCCATTCACCAAATATTAGACGTTTTGGTAGGTCATTCGGCTTCAATTCTTGCAGAAGTTGAATTTTATAGGCTTTCAAGCCCAAATCAACACGTAAATTTTCCATGTGGTTGAGTAACACATGCCCAATTGCTGAGAACGGCGACAAATTGACATTTGACGATCCTCATTAACGCTGTACGCTACGGCTGCAATATACTCTTCAGTACGCACGGTACGCATGCGAGACAATGGTTTAATGTCCAACAAAGTAAACTTGGTGCGAAATTTGGTGATAATAGCACGAATTGTTGATTCACAAAGTCGATTATGACGACCATTATATGGTCGTAACAAACGATACACAATTTTCACAGAGCACGAATTTTGATAGTAAATTTCAACAATTTGTAACCGTTGCTCGTTTGTAAGTCTTTCCATGGTGGAATGCCAGAGTAAATTAAAACTTTTCACTGACAGATGACGTTTGGATGCCATTACCAACCAGTGCCGCCAACCTGAAAAACTTAACTCTCAAAAAATCACCTGTTACAATGTTTCGATCATATCTCTCAGTAACACATTCTACGTATCTCAAATATTTTAGGATCCCACGAAATTCAACTTTCATCATTTTACAGTAGTTTATGTTTTTTTTTCTGCAGCCTTCTTTCGTCCTTGTATGGTTATTCCACCGTTTGCAGCTTCACCATGTGTGCCTTCCGGTCACCTAAGATTTGCTATTTTGCTACGCATATTCATTTCTGTGTTCACAACTATCGTAGTCCTCTCATGAGTAAATCTAGCATTGAAAAATGAGAGTCAAACTTGCTATCGAATCCATTTTACTAATTATCGACGAAGACCCTACCATTAATCGACAATAACCAAATAAACGAAAAATAACTTATACAATGCGAAAGCGGTAAACAACGAAGGAAACGGGAAGCGACTGGTTCAAACGTCGCTAATTCGTTTTCGAACAATGGCGACTAGTTCAATTAGCTCAAAGCATCTGCGTCCCGGCTCGCTAAAGCAATTAGAAACATTTCAAGGGGTTTGATAAATGGCCAAACAAATTCAATTTCTGTTTGTTCCAGGCACCTACTTTTTGCTGTACGACTTTATCGATTACTTCGAGAAAGATGGACCAAGCTTCTTACAGAGGGAAAAGTTTCACGATATAATCGATACAATCTTCAAGAACATGACCCACTTGGAACGGGATGCCATAAAATTTCAGGTAACTTTTTTTTTGTGAATTTATTACCGTACGAAGTTGGAAATTTCTGTTTCCGGTACACCGAGCAAGTCGATCAGGAAGAAAAGAAACAGAGATTTTCCATGTTGTCGTCAAGTTTTATGGAGAAATACGACTCGTTATAGAAATTACACGTTTTAATAAGTGTAATTATGAACTTATTCTAGATTAAAATCGCATTCTTCAACAAGTGCTTCAAGTGTTCCTTATGACCAGAGTGGAGGTTGTTGCCGGAGCTATGTTCGCTTCAAATAATCCATAGAATCATTCGGTTTCCACTTAACGATGTATTTATCAGCTTTGGATATCTCGATATCCAATATCATTATATATATATATATATATATATATATATATATATATATATATATATATATATATATATATATATATATATATATATATATATATATATATATATATTAAATATATATATATATATATATATATATTAGGCATATATATAATATATATATATATAATATATATATATATAAATTATATCGAAATTAAGACCGTTATTTAGCATCACTACATCAACGATTTACCGGAGAATCCGAAGTTTTATATGCAGATGTTATATGTCAGACGTGTTTATATGCAGATGACACGATATTAACTATCACTAATAAGATATTGTGTTTGTTAAACGAGCAAATGGAAAGTATCGATAGGATACCTGAAAATAATTCGATCCTCAGAAGATATATTTGAACAAGAACAAAACTAGAACATTGATCCAAAGAATTGAATACTGCAGTACTGCTACATTTCTGGGTGCTATGAATACGCTTCTCTGTTTGGCATATCAATGTGATAAATTGGCGCACATTTTACATAAATTGATATTTCTCATGAGAAGCATGAGACAAACTATATCTGCGGGAGTAGCCCTGCACACTTCCTTGGACTTTTTTCAAAAAGAAGCTATAAGAACATTCAAAGGAATGAGTTCTGGAACACACTGTGGACCCTCACATATGAAATATAAAATAGAAACTGTTTTATCGGAACAAGCAATTTCATTAAATCTGAGTGTTAGACGAAATGTCACACCGTATGACCAGAGCAGAAGGGATCCATAAAGCATTGAATAACACAAGTTCTGCCATACCCAAATATATAATTCGAATGATTCAAGATGGCGGGTGAGTCAGACGCATTGTCGGATGGTTCCTCTAAAAATTCTAATTTGTGACGTTTCAAATGTTGAGATCAAGTGCAATTACTTGTATAAAGTGCGGAAATGTCTTTCCGCGTCTTGTTTGGACAGAGACTCTCCGAAGTTTAAAAAACTAGTGCGTGATTCAAGAATGGTCTGTTTTGTCACGGGAATTAGAAATATTGAAGATTTGTTCAGCAGCAATCCTGGTGAGGAGGTCGATTTTCCTAACCAGGAGTCGCCTAGCAGTGGGCAGGTGGAATTTGATTCTCTCAGGTTGAAATTGGATACCTGAAGGAATTTTTATTGTAGAGTTAAAGTAAAAATTAAACACTCATCAAGAAGAATGAACTCTTCTAAATAAGAAAAATTATTCTTCTAGAATATCATATGAAACAAAAAACAACGTAATCTCTAATGAATTGTTTGTAAACATGAAATCAGACAGAGATGGAACTACAAATTCCGCACAAAAAGATAAACATTCAATTTCACGAACTGACGTAGATGGAATCGCAGAAAATCCGTCAACGTCAATGTCATCAATTGTCAATGTCAATGAAACCAATCAAGATCAAATTTCACAAATAAACTAACTGGAGATAAAAGTGAACCTCTTGTTACAAAGAATGTGGCTGATTTCTTTAAGAATTCCGACACTAAGAATGAGAACACCTAAGGAACCTCTTCTCTATCTTCAAATAGCGAATGGAAGACTGTATCTCGGAAAAAAAACAAATGTCAATCTAGCTAAGTTTATTACTTATTCTGGACCAAAATCAACAACTATCACTGCAAAGTTCTCAAGTGCTTTAAGCAACTTTTAGGAAGATGTGGCTTTACTTAAGACGGATAGCTGGAAAGGACGTTCCCGTAGAATCTATCAGGGAATAAATTACAGAAATGAATGGTTATGAGGAAATTGAAATAAGAAGACTTGGAAGTAAAGGTAGGAACTCTTTCTTCAGCATCGGTGTTCTCTCGAATGAAATATTTGAGCGGCTGAATAGCGAGGACTTTTGGCCTAATGGTGTTATTGTGAGAGATTTTTTTTTTTCGGAATTTCTGTCTGAAAACCAATCCCAGCTAGAATACGTGAATAGATAACCAGACGAAGTGTTAAGATAGTTCATTTGAACACCCAAACCATTTCTACCTCTTTCAATGATTCACAACAAATTGTTGTTCACAATGACTGCGATTTTCTGGCGGTCACCGAACATAAGCAAAGTCCAGAGCAACTGCCTAATTATGTTATTCCAGGATACTGCAAGTTAACAAGTTTTTGTCGGCCTTTCATTGTCATGGAAGCACTGTATATATAGTAAAAATAAATTTAAAAATTTTTTTGTCATATCAGATATCAATTACAATTTTGTCATATCAGATATCAAAGACATATTGGAAAGTTCAACTTTCCAATATGTCTTTGTATGTATTCAATGTTTTGGCAATGATAAATTTTGGTAACTTTATATTTTAGTTTGAATTAATTAATTAAATTTTTTAATTTGTATTTATATGACCACTCTTGGTAATGTGGATATATTTTTTGAAAAACTCCAGTCGTTGCTTAAGCTTCTTACTGAAGAAAAATCATGTTTATTCTGACATGTTTCAATTGACAACAACAATGATTATTGCCGGTCATTCAAAAATTAGAGAGAAAAAAAACAAGAACAAAAAATTCTTAAAAGATTTCCGGGCCAAGCAGTAGAAACGGCATTCGGATGAAAATACCTCAGAATGAACTTTATCAAAATACAAATACAATAACGGAAGAATTCATAAAACGTCGAGCAAATTTCTATGCACTCGTCTTCAGAATGAAACAGTCCAGAATACCGAAGGAAACTACTCGATATAATTATGAAGAGTAAATTCGGAACAGGATGCCTAAAAGAGGCCAAAAAGATCTACAACAAATCAATATAAAATATCTCGAAGATCGCACTGAATGTCGCCATAAAATCTCACATGTAAAGTTTGAACAAAAATCAAATCATCAACCTGGTGTAAAATTGACAGATGTACGGAAGAAAGAGCATTCACAGAGGATGAAGCGTTTTTCGGAGGCAAAAAAAAAGATGAAGCAAAAGTCGAAATAATTGCGAATTCAAGTACAATCGCTCTCCTTGTGGGGAACAATAATAATAATAATAATATAAATATATATATATATATATATATATATATATATATATATATATATATATATATATATATATATATATATATATATATATATATATATATATATACGTACTTCACTTTCAACGATAAATAACCATGAAGAATTGACGCTGAAGATGTTCAACTCTGCCAATGACCATGTGCAATTTACGATAGAGACAGAAACACAACAGAGTGTACCATTCCTGGACACAAAATTGATCAGACTTGACAGTGGTGATATAATTCTGGACTGGTATAGGAAAGCAACATCATCTGATAGATTCCTCAACTACCACTCAAATCATCCGTAGAACCAAAAATACAACACTGTTATTGCTATGAAGAACAGAATAACACATATAAGCGATGAAAGGTTCCTGCAAAAAAAAATTGAAAATACTGTATGGTATTTTTCTCAATAATGGATACCCGAAACATATATTGAATTTTCTTATATACAACTCTAATATCTATGATGGTCCTACAGAACCTACAGAACGACTTGCAATGAAATACAGAAGAATACCATACATAAATCAACTCTCATTGCAACTAAAGTCCTTATTCTAACAAATCCCAGACTTGATAATCGCAAACTACTATGTAGTTACGGTTTCTCAATTGTTCTCCGAAGTAAAGGATAAAACACCCACCATGCAAAAAAACAATGTCGTATATGAAATTCCCTGCTCGCATTGCAGAGGCACCTTTATTGGACAAACTAATCAATGGCTGAAGCAACGTATTACACAGCATAAGAGTGACTGTCGTTTAGGTAAAAATTCTTGTGCAGTGGTGCAACACCATAATGATACTGGACATATATTCGACTTCGACAGTGTGAGAATTATTGATCAACATAGCAATTATAAAACGAGACTTTTTCTAGAAATGTGTCATATCGCGAAAAACAAGAATTGTGTCAACTATAAAACTGATACGGGCCAACTTAGTAACATCTATTGCCGCATCATAAAAGGTATATAATATGTCCCCACTCCGCCATCACTCAGTCGTGCGGCACCCACAGTGCTTCTTTGTTGTATTTTAATGTCCTGAGACTCTATATCTGTAAGTTCTGTGATGTGTTCCTTTTATCTTTACAATTAATGTAATTTCATTTCATTTTAGTGTACTCCTGATGAAGTCACCAATTTACAGTGACGAAATATTGAGTTTAACGAGAACGTAAGAGTTTTCATTTTACCACAGACCGCTTCCCGAAAGAATTCACAATATTTAATATATATATATATATATATATATATATATATATATATATATATATATATATATATATATATATATATATATATATATATATATATATATATATATATATGAGATTAAATTGAAGTGAATATTATTCGCGCTAACCATGCACGTCGGAAATATTGAAGAAATATTTATATGTAAATTTGGAATCTTGAAAACTTTTGCGGTGTAATTTCGATTCCAAATTTACATATAAATATTTCTATATATATATATATATATATATATATATATATATATATATGGAAATTATACAGAACAGCGTGAAAACCCAATCGTAAGAATGAATTAGCATGCTACATGATCGTTTCATTAAAATAAGCAACGAAAGCAGTTCAGAAGTTTCAGTCTAAGAAGGTTTCAAATTCACATAGTGATAAGTCAAGTCATATTACAGACTCCTTTTTAAACAAGTTCATGTTTTAAAATCAAACAACTTGGAGTTTCAATGGAGTTGCCACGCTATTATGGATGAAGTTTTAGTTGTCTGAGTACATATAAATAAAACCATCACTCAAAACATATAGTGATCTTCAATGCCTACTTCAAATTCTTGAAACTTTGACCCAAAATATTCTCTATATCAAATCGAAAGCACCCGTGTCTCAACATAACTTTTGCAAACTGTGTTTCATGTCGAGAAAAAACTGCCAAAGGCCTTTCGAGTTCAATTTCGTTTGAACGAAACATCTACTTTATCTTCCGTACAATTTCTCAGATCACGACTTTCCCGAAACTGCCAGCTATAATTTTTCACCGAAGTGAAATCACTAGCATTTCGAACGTAACGTTCGTCTCTGCCATTTGTTCAGAAGTATCGTTATTGGAAAACGATATAAGGAACCTGTGGCTTTTTCAACTGTCATTGGAATATCAAACGGATATGAATTGCCATTGCAAGCTGTATGAATAAAATGTAACAGGGACGACAGTGCTATAACCAACAGAACCGTCACATTTGGAGAAATTCTTCACATAAATGAATTACGTATTGAAAAATTTCGCATGAGTGGGTTTGCATTTTAAACGCAGAGCAAAATGTGTTATAGAGGAAATATTGGCCTTGATTTTGATACTTTTCAGTTGTTGATAGCTTCATTAGCAACTGTCTTCTCTTATAGTATCGTTTCATTCATCAAATAGGAACATATTCGAAGAAAAGTTCATGAATGATAGATAGACTTAGGCGATTCAAAATTTCACTAGCACTTCTTCACGATATTGAAGTACGCCGAAGAAAGAGAACATTGAAAAAGGTAACAGGCTCAGAATGAGCAAAAATGCGAAATAAAAGTTGAATACACAACAATAAAAACACAGTAATAAAATAATTTTCTACCTTTCTTCGCCTTTGCTGAATATTTCAGTTCTGTAAATGATACATCTTTTAACAACAATTCATGTAATGTGAACCATTCAGATGGTCATTACGCGATATATATGATCAGTTCAATCCAATCATTATTGTCGCCAAGAAACTCTCTAATAAACATATGTCTGGTGCTGATGAAATACCAAGTTTTATCGTGAAAGATTGTATCTATGCACTTTCGGATCTATTAACACATGTAGTTAATCTCATAATAAGCAGAGCCACTTTTCCTAGAATATGGAAATCGGCCAAAATAGTACCTGTTTTGAAAAAAGGCGATCCTTCTGTTGTAAACAACTCCAGGCCAATATCCATCTTATCAAACTTTTCCAAACCTTTTGAAATTGTAGTCTACAAGGCTATATATCCAGCCGTCAGAAACACCATCAAGATTGAGCAACATGGATTCATGTCAATGAGATCTGGTTCAAGTAATCTAAGGCTGTTTTCACAGTATTTTCTGAATACTCGACTCCACCGGTAAAGTTGATCTGATTTACACAGATTTTCAAAGCATTTGAAAGCATTTGATTTTTTTGAAGTTACTCATGCGCTTCTGGCACAGAAATTAGGCAACAACTTTTCTGATAGCCTCATCAACCTTTTTCATTCTCACATGGTTGACCGACGTCAATTCGTACAGCTGGAGGGTAAACAGTTGTCTGAGTTCATACCTACCTCTGAATACCTCAAGGGTCTAATCTCGGATCACTGTTATTTACTATGTTCGTAAATAATCTGATGGATAATATTCACTCTCCACATTTGATGTTCGCAGACGATTTGAAAATATATCATGAAATTAGATCACAAAACAACTGTGTTCAACTTTAGCTCGCCTTGGACCATGTTGATAGTTTGTGTGATGAAGATTATTTGAGTTTGAATGTGTCAAAGCGTAATGTTGTCTCTTGCACAAGAAAAGATACCGAATTGACTGTGATTATAGCGTCGTTCTTTTTCGTTCTGATAAGTGATAAGGTGAGAGATCTTGGTGTAGTCTTCGACCAGAACCTTTCATTTGTCCCACACATCACGCAACTTATTTCATCTGCCTCGAAAGTATATGGATTCGTTATACGGAATTGCAAATATTTTGATATTCATACGACGATTTAAGACCCTAATCCGTAGCAAGTTGGAGTATGGCAGCATGATCTGGCATCCTATTTACACTTGGCACTTCAACGCCATTTTGAGGCTATTCAGAGAAGGTTTTGATATTCTTGGTTTGAAGCGAGGATAAAGTTTATCCACAGAGAGAAGTCAATCATTACGAATTATTGAGTCGATTTAGTTTAATCTCATTGCAGAGCAGAGATAAACTTTATCACTGAAATTTTTGTACAAATTACTGCACAATGGTATTGATTGTCCTCCTCTCTTGTCCGCTTTGAAATTTCGTGTTCCTTTCAAAATTCATGTATACAGAATTATTCCACCTAGAGACTCCGAGGACCAACTCGCTAATACAATCCCCCATTTGGTTTATGAAGTCTACATTCAACAGAGTTGCCAATAATTGTGACATTCACTAATTGTGACTCCATAGAAGTTATTATTAGGAGTTATGAGAACAAGGAAAATTGACTAAAATAAATTGATTTAGATTGAGTTCTAACATTTCTGTAATATTTCATTGAATGTTATAATGTAGTATTAGTTACCATTTTTTAGATTTGATTGAGCTCTTTGTTATATCTTCTTTCTCATTTGAATTATTCAGTTAGTATTCAACATTATGTTATTATTTTCTGTAACTGGGTATTATACCTGTTGAGAATAAAGAACTTATTATTATTATTACTTATCTTTCTAAATTCATGACAGACCAAAACAAGCGATCAAAATTCTATGAAAGCAGTCAAAACATTTCACCACAGATATTACAACAGAAACAATGCCACAGATGAAATGAAGGTTTTTCCTACTTCTGCAATATTATATGATAATAGTATATCGTTGTACGCCAGAAATTGTTATGCTGAATATAGAAACGAATGATTGTTTTGTTCTCTATTTTCATAGATTTTCTTTCAAGATCATAGAATAGAATTTGGAGAGTCGACAAGGTTAAAATGCTTTCCATTCAGAAGTTCAACGCCTGTGTTTTATGAAATGAAATTCAGAAACAAACGGTATGGCCCGAACTGGAAATCAGTCGTATCGTTCCTCCTCCAAGAAGGCAACTTCCATTCTTTACGAAACCTCAAAGCATGACGTAACAAGACAAAAAAAATTATAGTATTAAATTTACAAAAAGAGCGATATATCCGAATCTTGGAAGCATCCGTTGATATACGTTTCGAGGTTATTGGCTGATATCAGACGACTTCGCCTAGTTTGAAGCGTTGTTATGATGAAAACAAACAAACTCGAAACGTGGGAAAACAGTTGTGAATTTTCTTATTCCCAATTTTCATACGTTTCACGAAGAAATATTGAGAATTGTTTGAGAACTAATATTTCTATGAATAAATGTATACAGTGTTTTAGTAACCATTATTTCGAAAAATAAACATTTGCTTATAGTACAGTGCTTATTCATTTAAACAGGTGTTTCGTGTTGAAAATCGAGATTAACACAGACCGTTAATACATCTGATAACCGCATGAACGGTGTTGGATGAACGGCCGTTTTTCCCTAATACATATTTTTCATCTTTGCTGGCAAAACGTATGATTTTCCAACCAGATATCCAGTACCTGTTCGTGTCCGAAGAGCATTTTGTATAGGAAACACGATAAACCTCAATATTTCGTGTATATTCGAAAGAATATTGAATATTATGATCATTATATTTAATTCTAAGTGACCGATAAGTGACCTGTGGGTTTAATATCTGACGTTCAATTGGTGGGACTTAATTTGACGTCGAATCGAGAGTCATTTATTCGATAATTTGAGGGTTTTACAATATTGATTCGGGACAAGCTGTTTGGTCACTTTCGACGGAATAACTTCTCTCGTTGCCTGTTTTATTTATTCAAACTTGGAAAGGCAAATCGAGTGAATGAAATGGATTCATCGCTGAATATTGTTTCATAATAATAATTTTACGAAGGTATTTTATAGGTCAATGACTTTTCACATTGATAAATGTCAAATTTACAGCAAACTGCATCATTCGTTTCGTATTTAAAATTGAATATAACTTAAATTCAAACACTTGAACTTATGATTTACACTTTATTGACTACAGAGCATGACGCGTTTCGTCGTTACAAACGACTTCTTCAGATGCTTACAGAATAATAACAACATTTTGAAAAATACAGGTATATATATCAGGGAATTTTGGTGTTCTATGGTTTTGGTTTTACCTAAGATATTCCATTCTGAGAATAATTTCTATTACCTGAAAAGGTTTAATAAGGGTGAATTGTTTAATTATAACATAAATATAGCTTCGCCCATAATAAAAGTAATTCGAATTATGCTAACCATTTATTAACAGAAAACCATACTTTTGATACGAATTTCAAAATTCTACACAATATAGAGAGAAGTAGTCAATTAGATTATTGGGAAGTAGTGGAAATAAATCGGCTTAAAAATTCTGGAAACTTGCTCAATGAACAGATAGAATTAAACAATTCACCCTTGTTAAACCTTTTCAGGTAATAGAAATAATTCTCAGAATGGAATATCTTAGGTAAAACCAAAACCATAGAACACCAAAATTCCCTGATATATATATACCTGTATTTTTCAAAATGTTGTTATTATTCTGTAAGCATCTGAAAAAGTCGTTTGTAACGACGAAACGCGTCATGCTATGTAGTCAATAAAGTGTAAATCATAAGTTCAAGTGTTTGGATTTAAGTTATATTCAATTATAATGGATTTACATCAAGTAAACGCCAACACTATTAAATATCGTATTTAAAAGTCATTGAGAGCAAAAGTTTCAGAATTTTGGCAAGCATAGAGAGAAATGAATTTCGTGTTCTGACTGAACTTTTTCGCCAGAAGACATCATATAAATGATGTCAACTTGGTTCATTTTTCGAAAATTAGGTAACACCTCGAAACAAATGTGCAGCCACAGATATAATTATGTGAAACTGCTTCAAAGAGTTTGAATTAAATTTGAATGAAACCATGCTTAACCAAGGGATTACCGAATCATCAATCATTTTTGTGAGGATACACAGAAGATGACTGCTATCACCACAATCAACGGAAGGCTCGATAACTCGTTCTGATTCATTCAATTTCAAGAATATTCAAGAAGGCGTTTCTCACTTGAAGTCGCATCAACAGTAGCGTAACTATTCATTATTGACGTACGCTCAAGTCACCTGAAAAGTGTCTACCCCAGAAATAATCGATAAATCACAGAGATCCCAAAGATGATTGCAAAATGAAGGTACCTAGATTGATCACATCAACGGTAGGTAGAGCAGTTGAAACATGTTTGTCAGTGAAGTTTCGTTTTCTCTCTTAACCCTTGTTGAGGCAAAACTCACAACAACTCACAGCCGCATTACAACACCCCAGAAGGTTGAAACGATGTGTTTTTCTGGATGTGAATGAAATTAAAACAACAAACTGTGTTGATCGACCAACAAATTTTGAAAAAAAATTTTTTTCAAGTTCATGGTGCATAATCAAAAATTCTCACTCAGAATTTTGGGGAGATTTTATGTCAAAACGAAGCAAATACTCATTGATTAGTTGAAAAAAAGAGTAGAACGTTTGCTCATATGTGTAGTCACGATGGCAACAATATATACATTGTCTGAGAACTATTATCCTATCCAACATTTTCTGAGATGCGGTCACCTTCAATGATTTTTCCGTTTCCAAAAGTGAAGAAATTGCTTCATAGTGAACGATATCTATGAATTAATCCGTATTTTGAAATAAGACATAAAACTGATCATTTCAAAGGAATAACGAAAAAAGGTATACTGGAAAAACAATTGATTGTAAAAGCCAGTTATTGGAAAATTGTTTCGATAAATGAATCCCTCCTTTTTTCGAAATAAAAAAATTTATTATATTCAAAATTTCATTGAAAATCTCAACAGATTTTAGTTGTCAAGAAATCGACTTTCTTTATGGACATATAACGCATTTATAAACTATTAGGTTCCAAATAAGAAATACTGAATCAAATATTAATTTATATACCAAAAAAAAAACATAGAAATAGGTAGTTGATAACACTCCACCTTCTTCCTTCGTATTTCTTTCGCGTGCTTTTTATAAACATTCTTTTTGAACACCTTCCTTCATCAAGTAACCTCACCCAATCATGAAAGAATAAGAAGACAATAGAAGAAATTTACGGAAAAGAAAAGAAATAATTTCGGCTTATGAAGAGATTCACTCTTCAAGACGTACATTATATAATCGTGTTTTTTTTTCTGAAAGTCGTATTGTTGTTTTTTATTGTGTAGATACTCAGAAATATTCATATTTCAATATATTCAATATTTCTCTGTATCCAAACTTCTCGTTCTACCAAAAATTTCTGAAAAAGTTATAAAAATTAGGCTAAAAACTTTTTGAAAGTAAATAATATTATTTCTGACATGGAATTTGGTTTTCAAGAAAATAAGTCCACTGTGGACGCTTTCATTGAATTAACGACTCATATTTGTAAATATTCCAACAATAGCGACGTTACCTTGTGTATATTGATATACTTAGTAAATGCGTTCGACACTGTTGAACTTACAACACTTTTGAACCTTCTAGGAGAGATTGGAATCAATGGTGTGCATCTGAGATTATTTAAAAGCTACTTATCAAGTAGAAATCAAATAGTGAAGGTGAACAATACATTCAGTAATATAGGGATGATAGAATATGGGGTACCTCAGAGAACAATATGAGGGCCAATATCATTCACAAGTTTTCCAAACGATACTGCGATAGTTTACTCAGGAGCAAACTGGAGCGATATCAAAACCAAAGCTGAATCTGATTATGTGAATATCTGTAATTGGTTAAAGCATTACCTCGTAACTATCAATATAGATAAAACGAAATACATTCCTTTTGCTGTAGATAAGCGCTTACTTCTACCCAATGAACCACTGATAATTAAAATAGCAGAAAATACATTTAACGTTCCTTAGGAATTATACTGGATTCGCACCTTAAATTACGTTCCCACGTCAGAAGCTTAATTTTTGAGCTTAGAGTATTAATATCCAAATTCAAAAAGCTGTCAATTATTCTAGACGTAAAACATCTAACAATAATTCGCAAAGCTCTGGCGCAGTCTCTAATACGATATGGTATTGCTGCTTGGGGTGGTGCCTATGATACAGAAATAAAAATCCTCGAAATTCAACAAAAATATCTGCTAAAAATCCTTCATAAAAAAGATATCAGATTTCCTACTGACTTTCTGTATAAAGAAGTTGACATGCTGAATATACGCCAGCTGTTTGTTCAGTCGCTGCTAAATTTCACAAGAAAGAATATAAACGGTTGTTACTTTATTGAACATAGCGTGAATACCAAATATAGAAAGAACTCTTTATCAATTCCGCAATACAGTAAATTTATAAGTATGTCTTTGTAGCTACTTTTATTTGGCACCAAGAATCTATAATGAATTGCCTTTTGAATTAAAAACTATGGTTAACAATAAAAGAATTAAGTCTGCCATAAAGAACTGGATGTAAACAGAGGATTCATCAACTGGTGAACATTTGTTAGCTTTTGAATGTTTTAAATGTTAACAGTTGTAAAACAATATATTATAGTGTAACACATTTTTATAATATTGATACTCGCTGCTCCCCAATATTTTTATCAAATTTTCATATTCATAAGTATTTTCTTGAATTATTGAAATAGATACCTTGATATGTATGTAGGTAGGTATTAAATATTGCAGAATATAAATAGACATTATTCGTACTCACCACAGGCTACGGTCTCTGTGAGAAAATGTATTATCTTTGTTTGGGCAAGAAAATTGACAAGATAGACTTCAAAATTAGAATAATATTGTTTCACCTATATATTTGTATTACGAGAACCTCAAATTAAGATTATTATTATTATTCATGAAGAATTCCTGTATTGACAGAAGAGATTACGATAATGAATTCTGTTACAGTATACGGACTGGGAGCATGTGAGCGACGGTTACCTGAATCAGAAAATGATTGGCGATGTGGTTGGTGACTATTTTTTCGTCTGTCCAACCAACGATTTCGCTGAGCTCGCCGCCGAAAAAGGGATGAAAGTATATTATTATTTCTTCACACACGTAAGTATAACATTCAACTATTTCACGGAGAGATTTGATCGCACAATCCATAAAAATACAATATTATCTGGAGATATCTAAGAATTGAAATGTTTTCATATGAGTTAAATTCTTATCTTCCAAGAATATTTTTGAATGCAAGGAATAAATATTTAACGAAGAGCATTGAAGTGGCGCGAATTCTCATCTTGAAAATTCCCATGCGGTTCTCAGTCCCCACGATTTCGACATTTAGCGAGGTGCTACCAGCTCGTTTTTACAACCGTTCAAATATAGTCTGAAGGAGGCGAAGAAATTATTCTCGTTGAATAGGTCTGAATGTTGATGACTTCATTTTGGAAGTGAACATTGAGACGTTCCTGTGGTTCCTCAACAAAATGATGCTGTATTCCCGGTTCAACGCTGCGAGAAATCGACACTAGCAGTGTTGAAGGGAGGTTGTTTGGTTTTATGAAGTATAAGAACTGAACAAGGCTAAAATAGGAACTCAGTTTTCAGTGAAGTAGTTTCTTTAACGAGTTTCTTTTCACTTTATATCTCAAAAATTTGATAATAGATTAAACATCAACTCCATCATTTTAATGTAGGCGTTTTTGGAAGGGCGCAGTTATTTTTTGATTAATTTCGGCACGATTCTCGAAGTTTCCAATAGTTCTTTGTCTTCAGATTTTTATATTTTACTAAAACTAATCAACACAAATTTCCATTGCTTCTATAAAAAGAAGATAGACTAACATTCATCTTCTACAACAATCGCTGATAAAACAGCTTGAACAAGATAAAAACAGGTACTGATTTATGGCACCGTTTTGGACCATAAGAATATATAGATCAAAGAACATAGGAAACAAAAGAATCAAAATGGTTTGCTTCGTGTCATAGATTTTGTCGCTACGTTCCAAATACATCATCAAAGCGGTCGCTTGATGTGTCTCCAGCTGAAGCATTGTGACTTCCAAAGCTTTCTTAATGAATCAACTTCAAATAGGACTTCTGACATATGTACTGTATTTTCATGAGCAAACTTTTTGTTAGCAAATTGATGTTTTTCGAAAATCTGACGATCTGAATGCCTAGTTTCCTATTAGTTTCCACCTCTCAAGATATTAAATATTTTCTATTAGAAAGAAAGATTAGAGATGAGAGAAAGATACTATCACAAATAATTTTTCCTATTCGCTTAAAAAAACAACAAAAGATATTCCATTTAATTAATTATATACCTAACTTGAGCTATAAAATTTGTAGACGATTACATAAAAATAACGTGAATACAATATGCACCAACAGAAAGAATTTGGGCTCATTGTTATTATATATCAAGGACATTTATTTTCGAGAAGTGGCGTTTATAAAATATGTTGCAGTGACTGTAATATTTTTTAGTCAGGTCAAACTGGACGTTCATACAAAAAAGAATCGATGAAAATAGAAGATCAATATTATCGAATAAACCTAATACGGGTTTTTCGGAATACTGCGTTAAACATAATCGTTTCTTGGATCCCAGGAAGACCGGAATAGTACACTCAGGTAGTAAGGGCAAAAGTGCCCTTGAAGTCTTAGAAATTTCGATAGCCAAAAAGAAAAATTTACCTACTTGCAATGACCAAGTGGAAACCAGTGTTAAATTCTGTAGTTTAGGATATATAAGTGAAAGTTGTACATTTTGAATTTCAGTATTATTGGATACTCTTGATAATGGGCTAACCACCCGAAACATATGTAGAGTTTTTAATATATTCAGTGAAACTTAAGTCAAGTGTGTTAATTATGATTTATCATTTTTGAGATGATGTTTCACCAAGAGAAGCGAAACCGCCGGTTCTTTTATCAAGTATTTTCTCTGCATTTTGTAGCCAAATAACGACCTATCTTACTTAATTGAAGAAACTTCAAACTTTCCACAAACTCATGGAATTATACTACACTTTTTGGTCCCTCGCAAGTACTTTTCAATCAACGAACTTTCCATTTGTAACTAAGATATAACCAGCATTTTTCTCTTCAGATTTTTGTTCGAAGTTTGAACCACCAAAGAGAACATTCTTTCGAAAGAAATTTTGATTTTCACCCTGATGGTTGTGATTCATACACAGTTCTATAGCCCATAGGAATGCTATTCACTCTGTAATTGTTTGGATTAATCGCAGTCTTTCATTTCTAATGCTGAAAATGGCTGCTAATTCTTAACTAGCCTTTTTTGATTTGAATGAAATTTCATGATGGTGACCTTGTGAAGCTTTTTTCATTCATCGTGTGTTGTTGACATTTTTCTGAAAATTACTTTTTGCCTATTCATATAACCAAAAACAACATAGGAAGAATAGCATCAGATGGTCTTAGTTTTGTACAGAATCAGACGGCCAAGTCTGAGCAAAGAAATGTTTTTTAATAAATTTTTGTTTTTTAAGTTATTTTTGTTATACGTCCTTTTTCCGATAAAGGGAGCCTACGTGAATATTTCGTTGGTAAAGTTATCCTCAATTTGGTATCCGACCTATGCTCGTTCTGAAAGTCATCGATTCTTGATTGAAAGATTAAATATGGACTGATGATTCATAATAATGATAAAACAATTGTATCCTATTATCATTCAACAAGATCGATGAACTTTTCGAAACGCTCTTAATATTCACTCTCGAAAGTGATGGGTTCTTTCTCGTTGACAACATTCGTGTAGACAGCTCCCTGAGAGTTTTACTTGAAATATTTCGATATTTCGAATATTATAAGAGTCTCAGTGTTTACTAGTATTGAATGACTTACTACGTAAGATATATATATATATATATATATATATATATATATATATATATATATATATATATATATATATATATATATATATATATATATATATATATATATATATATATATATATATATATATATATATATATATATATATATATATATATATTATTATTATAACGTTGTTATGTATTCTTAAATTTCATAGTATTCTGCCAGTTGGACACCCCTGTGCTAGGTATTCGATTGATCCATGTTTTTCGAGAGCCGAAATTGATTTAAATAAAGATGAATAATTAGAAGGAAAGTTGCTGTTATGTTTCTATTTGTATTCGATTGGACTAGGACTAAGAGTTAAGTACAAGTCTTTTCTCCTGATTAATTATCATTCAAGATTAACGTATTTCCTCCCCATTACAATGGCTTTGCCGCCACCCGCAGACAAATATTCCCGGGCCGTTTTACCTGACTACATAAATCGACGACAAACATAAATCGATGACCAAGTCATTTCCTTCGGAAAAGCTACGGACATCCACCTCTTCGCAGTGGGCTCTAGGGAGCGGCTGTCTTGCCATCTAACGAATGGTCACATTCTCTAGACAATTTAGCCAATAACATTGCCGCCATAAGTCCGCAACAGCAGTTGGTCGTCAACAAATTATTTAGTTGGATGGTAATAATCTATCTATGGAGGAGCTACCTTTCAGATTTCTATCTGATAAGTGATGAGTTCCTCTTTCTACCTCGGTGATATCATGTCCACATAGTATTAGGTGAATTCTGATGATTAATAATAATAATAGTAATAATAATATTTATCGCATAAACTTCATTATACAAATGGTGAGAGTTTGGCATGCCAATCTTCCACTCCACCAAATAGTCATTGGCAACATACTGTACTATACATATAAAATCCCTTATACAATACAAATTATTTAAACTCAATATATGGATAGATGATGAATGAAAAAATGAAACATAAAAATTTTTATAAGAAGAAAAGAAAATAATAATAATAATAATAGGACTTTATCGAAATATACTTTCACTTTCATGACAATTAATAAAAACTAAAACAAACAAAAAATAAACTAAATTATGAATTTACATGAAATGAAGTAAATCAACCTCAGGGCGGAGTTCAGATGGTATGCATGAGCTACCTCTGTTCTTCCACTCAAACCTTGATAAAAAAAACAAAAAGTTTAACATTCATTTGATATACCAAAAAAAAAACTCTACTTTACTTTAAGGCATAGAGATAACAACTGAAAGAAACCATAAATCCTTAAACAATTAAATAATTGAGGTATAGTGTTGCTATGCAATAGAATTACATTGTTTTTCAAAAATATATTTCCACGTTCTTGTTCTGAATGAAGATGCTGTCAATATTCCGTAGGATAACGATATAAACTCATTATAATATGCGTATATTGAATATGTAAAAGATCTTTGAAAGATGGCCAAACGATGAGGAGGAGGTGATATGAGTCCCTTATTTCTGGTGTTCAAGGTATGCACATCAGTTCTGAATCTAATTTTTGTAAATACTGGTACCCCCTCCTCTAGTTCAACGATCATTTCTCACAAAACTATATTGATCAATATCGACAACATAATCTGGTTCATTCTTCAGCCAAGTTTCAGTAACGCAGCATATATCAAAATTATGTTCAAAGTTTCCCTAAATTCTGAAAAGTGATTCAATAGTGAACGAACATTCAACTGAGCAATACGCAACTGATACCTCTCAATCAAGTTATTACCTACCATAAACTATCAAAGAAAAATAAAGCTAAAACCAAATTATAACAAAATAATTAATTATTCACTAGGTTCCATAATTTTTATGTTTGGAGCAGACCCATATACGGCTATCTATATCAGTCCTTCAAATTTTCCGCACATTAAATGAGTTTCTTCTCACCACCATTACTACGCACATAAAAATTTGCATTACTAGTCCAAACTTTTTTGTGACCAAACATAATTTTACAAGTGTTCAGGAGTTTATAGTTGGATTGAGTCAAGTCGTCGTTGATGATGATAGAAGATCCCTTCAATCTATTCTTACTCCTGAACACAAGATCTCTAGTACTTAATATAGAGAAATAAACAGGTCTTATTTTATTTGTATCTTTGATTGGTATACGATTACAATTCTCAATAAGGATATCTGAAGATTTAAGTTGCATTTTATCAGTCAGCAAGTTTTTAATTGAATCCGTTAAAATTTCCGACTTTTCCTCGCGTATGCCACTGAAGTGAAGTCGTTTCATTCTATGATTTTGTTCCAGGTGGTTTATCTGTTTCCGCAAATCATCATTTTCCGCTTGCAATGTATGAATTTTTAGTTGAAGGCCATCTGCAACACATTGTGCCAAGGTTGACAAAAAACGTTCATCATTGAAACTATCTTTGATAACGTCCCGGACATCGCTTCGCTGCTGTGAGGTTAAGACCATCTTGCCCATTAATAAGAAAATTTTCACTAACAGAATTGATAATAACGTAGTTAAACCGGGTGTAATTGGGCCCTTTTTCATGAATTTACGTAACACACTCAACGGAAAACAAATATAAGGTATTTCACTTTTCATTTGAGGGAACAATCGTTTGAAAAACTCGATTATAAGAGGAGCCGCAAACAACACGTCTACTTCCAATGATATATCATCTCGAACTCGAAATGTTATACATACTTTTTTATCAAAGAGAATCTGAACATCCAAAAATTAAACCTTTCAGTTTCTTTTTCAATGAACCAACAAAACTGTTATCCTCAACTGAAGAAATGTATTTGTTCAGTAATTTCTGCGGCACATAATCAGAACAACCCTCGTATTTCACAGTCCTATGCTTCGGAATACTTTACTGATTCTTAGATCTGATGTTGACACTATGTGCTATACTTCGTGATTCCAGTCTACCATAGAGATAAAATGGAGATTTCCTTCGTAAAAGTTTATACAGATGATAATGGTAGCCTATAGACAACGATTTTGCCAACTTTCAGTGAGATGTGCTTGATATTTACAAGTATAATTTCCGATTCACGTTGACTACTCATTTCGAGTACATTCTATTTGCCATTTTTTCTTATATAAAGTCCAACTTCACCCCCAACACTACAACGATCCAATCGAACAAAATTAAAATCAGACAAACTAAAATCGTTAGTGGAGTGAGAGTCAGCCACGTTTCGGTCACCCCAATGACATCCAGATCATGGAACTCGACAATATCAGAGAATGAGTTGAAAACTTTAACTAAAGATCTTATATTTACATGGCCAACTACGAATTTCAGTTTTTTGATTTAAGAATTGTTGGTTTGCCATTTCTGTAACCGATGTATAACTCCCTTTCATCCTTGGATTTCCTATCGTCTAATTTAGTTTTCAGTTGTTTATAATAATATCGCTGCATTCTAGTTTGATCCGTGGAAATTGTAGCATTTGAATTCAATTCTCTGAGCTTCTTCCTATTCTTCAGGACAGTGTAAACGTCCTGAGGGGAATTCAACTTGCTTCCAATGCGCTGAGTTTTTATATCATGTATATTCACTATTGGGGCAATTTTAGCAATAAGTTATTCTACCTGTTCCAAGCCACCATTCCCCTCTCGTTCCTCGATGCGATAAATCATAATATTGTTCTCTTTTTAACGACACTCGTTGACTTCAACAATCACAGCCTCCATATCACTTGTTGCACTGTTCCTCAGAGTGTCAATGTCCTTCCGCCAATTTGTTATAACTTCTTTTAAATCATTGATAATTGCGAGCAGTGATTCATAATCCGGGCTAATAACATCTGCCGGTTTAGCAATACATGAAGAACACTTCCACCCGCACCAGGCGTTGACTTCAGAATATCTAGTTTATTTTTATCGATATTGACGCACCTGTGATGATAACCTTTTCTGCAAAAATCACATGTTGGTGAATTGTTCTGAGTCCTGAGTTCTGACATAAATTGCATATTTAGGGCATTTTACCTCTTGAAAATTCAATGCAGAAAAAAATCAGTAGTATATGAGAAATGTCGGATATTTTCCGATAAATAACAGCAAAAATTACAAAATTTAGTCCATTAATTCGCTCACTTTACACAAAGTTACAGGAGCTGCATAAAACACTTGTTGCAACTCACGCTGTTCACATTGAATGATGACTCAATAGATCATTGAATAATATGATGAAGCATCAAAAACTCAATTTTTCTTTCTCCCTATATCTTTCAAATGAAAAATGGTGACATTTTTCAATCTAAGAGTGAACATTGAGAGAATCTTTCAAGAAACTTATGAGGAAGATTGTGAACGTACAAAATACAACCTTCCAGGCAGAATCTGATCGAAATAAAAAAAAGAAATTGAAGGTATGGATTGATTATTGCTGAAATAATGGTGGGATTCAATAAAAATGAGCCTTTTCATCAATGATCAAAAAAACTCATCAATGTTCAATGTTTAATACTTAGAGACCATTTTTAAATATATCTCGAAATTCATAACACGTCGCTGAATTCCACAAAAGTTGTTCAATATCCTGATATCTGAATGCGTGTCTGAATACAAAAACGACAAATAGAAGAACGGATTAGCTCTGGGTTTAAAGAAACAAGATACTTTCTATATTTTATAAATTCTTTTTTTCAATTTGCGAAAAATTTGTTTTCCAAAATTGGCAACGTTGTTCATCGTCAAAATACACATAAATTCTATTTGTTAAATTATAATTTGACTGCCAGATGATTACTTAGTGAGATACTATTGCGGTAAAGGTGAAATGTATGCATTCAGTGCATATTGTCTTGTTCTAAAATGTTTCAAAGAAAGAAATGAATATGAGACGGAAATGTATAAATTGAGTTGATAATTGTTGTCACTTTTGTGGCGAAGCAACGTTCGCCTTACGAAAACGCAATTTCACGCCTTTTGTGAAGACTGCATATCAATATCATTTTGGTATGAAGGTTAAAGACCAATAATGAGGCATGGGCTCCACAAATGTGTTGCAGTTCTGCATGAATGGCTGAAAACTAAAAAACGATCCATGGCTTTTGCTGTGTCTATGATTTGGCTGGAGCCCTCTAACCACTTAGACATTTGCTATTTTTGGTTGACTTCGTCTAAAAAAGCAGGATTATCAATGAAAAGAGTCGAAAACTCTCGAATACCCGAATCTTCCATGAGCTACTGGACCTACTCCACACACAGACAGTTTACCATTACCTACACCACGCAAGACTTATGAGTTGAAAGCAGAAAATGAACACAGTGTAGAAGCAGAACTCCAGAAAGTATCACCTTCATTTTAAAGGAGAAAAATACGATCAACCTCATAAATTGAATCAATTGAAGTTGAATGATTGCATTAGCGATCTTGATTCATCACAGGAAAAAGCAAAACTTCTAGGATCAAGGTCTCGGCAATGGAATCTGGTACAGCATCTGGTGGCTTTCAAATACTTGGGAGTCAGAGTTCTTGAATAAAGTGATGCAGAGGTCAAGAGAGCCATCTTCGTTGATACACAAATACGTCAGCTGGTAAAGGACATTTCATTCGAATTAGTTTTTCAAGGGAAAAAAATATGAAATATGTCCGATTAATCCACTCCCATCTTGATTTTGTCCACCTAATTGCGAAGATGTCAATGATGACCATTGCGAACGGTTCCATCAATGAAGTGTTTATCTGTGAACGAACGAAGATATCAGTTTAAAGCAATACCTGCAGTTTACTACTGGTTTAAATGCAGAGGAAAGTGGAAAGCTGAAGAAAACGAAGGAATCAGATGATTCTTCGTAGATTCAAACACCTGGAAAATGTTTTTTGGAAAATTTTTGATTCAAATATAATTATAGAGCAATCACACTTTGAATGTTGTTTTCAAATTTTTTTGGTAATATTAGTTTTTCCTAACCACTTCATCAAGAATGATTTCATGCAGTTAAGAAAACGTTCAATTTTTTTGCGCAATGAATTCTTTCGCAACAGTAGTTCTTATAGTTCTTGCTGATAACTCCCGATAAAGCCCGAAACATATGTCAGATGAATTGAAAACTTCTCAAATCAAGCGAGCGTTTTCATCATGAGAGCTTACGTTTTTTCAAAATGATTGTTTTGTATAATTATCGGAAAATGGTAGACGAATTAAAGTTACTATTTCAGTCGGAAAGTTTAAGTTTTCTTTTTTCTATTCTCTTCTTATATACTTCAGTAATCAGCAGATATTAGTAATCATTGAAATTTTTGAGGTAAAGTTCAGTACTGTATAGTACAGCTTCAGGTTTCTGTCAACTGAAATCAATTACGGGTCCCAGCTCATTTTTACACAGTTTTATAAGAAAAAATTAGAAAAATACAAAATTGAGCAGGAATTTTCCATATTTATATAAGGCGTTTGATATATGTTTTGGACTACTAACTAAAATTTGTTACTAACTACTATTTTTGGAATACAAATGCACGAGTAGCTCGCCACATATCACAGGTGTATTGAAAATTTTCTCAGGAATTTAGTCAAATGTTTCTGATTATTTACTGATTTCAACACGGAATATCTCGTATCAATTTTCTTATCTCAATATCTCAATATATATCCATTATAAATAACTGAAAACTTACCTGAAACTAAAATTATTTTTTCACCTGAACGTGAATTTTCAGACAAGCAGTGTTTGTTCTTATATGGAACTTGCAAAAAACAAGAACTTTCTCTCAAAATCTCTTAAAAGTTTTCTTGAAGTGGAGCAAGTGAGTTAGAAACCAAGGAAACTCACATCAAAATTGAAATAAAGCTCAGAAAATGAAAGTCTTGACCTCCGTCGACCCTACATTCCTCATTTGAATACCATAATAAAACATAATGTACAGTAGGATAGAACTCGAGAATTACTCATTATTCGCTACCCCAAATGTAATGATTCAACTTTTAACTATAAAAGAAAACTCGATGTCGTCCGATGTGCTTTTATTCCATTCTCTTTCCGCAGATATCAAATACGCCTCGTAAATAATGTATAGCGTAAAAAACGTTTTCTTCAGAAAAAAAAACTGTCACAGTGTAAGATCAAGGATGATATCTATTTATATTCAAGGCGTTCCTAGGTTAATATATTTCCAGATATACTGGGGTATTATTTTTGAAGTAACGTATTCACATTTTCCAAAGCCAGATGCCGTTAATAGAAAATCCGTCAAAATTCTTTATACACGACAGGGAGTATATTGAATTCTGTTTACTCACGGAATTCTCGAGAAAACTACGTTTCATTTATTTCAGGCATTATTGTTGACCTTTTATTTTCCCTAGTTTCGAATGAAACGTTTGCTCGTTTTCTTACCTAGGCATTATTAACTATTTATCGTTATTATAATTATTGAACTCAAAGACTCACATGCAAGTCCATGTCCCACTGAATTTCCCAATGATATAATTTTACGAAAATAAACACCGAAATATTGTTGCCTATCCAATAAAAAATCATAATAAAAACACTTTACTTTCAATATTCATTGCGAATTTGATTCAATGTAAGCAATTGTGGGTTCCTCTCTTATTCATTCATTCATCTATTCAGAAATACACTAGTCTGATTGTAGAAAAGACAATAAAACTTACAACTAATATAAAATTGAACTAAAATCAGAACTTTAAACAAACATACATTCAATCGATGTAACTCGGTTATCCAAGTGTAATAAAAGCTTAACTACAAAAGTACACGAAAATCATGACTTCAAAAACTTATACCTGGATTTATATCTGAAAGCGTTAGACGTGAGCTTGTCTGATATCTCCAGGTTAGCATGCAAATATGTCAATGTCACTACAAAGTTCATGAAGTGGTGAGAAGGTCAGAACATTAGTACGACCCAGAAGTAGAAGAAGACCTTTCGTAAAATCAAGAAAAATCAACCAAAGACATGATCAGCTTTTACAGGAACACAATTCCCTAATATTTCATACGTGTTTCCAGTGATTATATTCAAAAGGGAATGAATTTGGAGAGCTGAGTACAATTTATTCATTTCGATTCATATATTTCGGTTATCTTGACTTAGATGACTATTCAAAAAGGTTTTCATCATCTGGATGGTTGAAACCTCTGGTGAATGACAACAATTGGTGTACGCCGATTAATTAAGAGAAAAAAGAAATTTTCGCATCCACCATTTTGGTACAATCATTCATGTTCAATTATAACATTTTGGCACATAATTGAGTCTCGAGAACTATTCTTCACGAGCCCTGTTACTATATGTAACTATACGAGTTACTATATGTTATTGAACTAACAGACCGATAAATAATTGACACTTAGAGACTGAGACAGTTATTGAACACGTTTAAACAATCTTATAATGTTGAGTTGTAATGAAGCACAAATATATATATATATATATATATATATATATATATATATATATATATATATATATATATATATATATATATATATATATATATATATATATATATATATATATATATATATATACCTTTATATGGACTAGCATTATCATAGAATAATCCACCGCACATGTATATCGAAATTTTCTGTGCTTCACCTGGCGCTCTCGATGACGACTGGGAATTTCAGAAGAGAATATATTTCCTTCTAGTAAAAGTTGAAACTTACCTATAACTTGGAGGAGTATTTAAACCATTGTAAAAAAGCGAGGAACTTTCGGTTTGATTCATTATTCTTTACATATACCTAATCTAAATGTATCTATACGCATTTGAGGTATCTATTTGCTGACCTTTTCTCTCCTTTTGTTATAATTATATGTGTGATAAAATATGGAAACAATAAAATTAAAAATTGAATCTCATTATTATAATTATATTGTAATGTCATAAAAGTTATTCTTTATCTCTACACGACTATGTACAGTGTTTTAAATCGCTGCACAATAAGTAACTATAATAAGCTATTATCTTTCTTCGAAAAGAATATCTTCGTTCATCAGAAGAAGATACGTGTCTTATATAAAAAGTCTTGAATCTGTTCAAAGACGTTTCCTGAAGTATTTATGGTTGTGCCCTCTGATGGTGCTTAGACAAAACGATATATCTCATGAGTTACTCGCTATCAGATTCAATGTTAACTAGTGAGATATATCGTTGTGATTAAACACCATCAGCAGATCACAACCATAAATACTTCAGAAAACGTCTTGGAACAGTTTCAAGATTTCTTATGTAAGACACGGATCTTCTTTTGATGAACGAAGATATTCTGATCGAAGAAAGATCTTCGCGTATTGTACTTTGATTACTTACTAATTCTGCAGCGATTTCATTCACTTTGCATAGTCGTGTAGGGATAAAGAATAATTTTTATGAAATTACTACATGATCGAAAACAATTCATTTACTGCTTCATTACAACTCAACATTCTGTTGACTGTTGGAACGTTTTCTAAGTGTTTAAGTGTCTCTAAGTGTCTATTATTTATCCGTCTGTTAGTTTACTTACATGTGCTCGTGAAAATAGTTCGAAACTCAATTATGTGCAAAAATGTTGTAATTGTAATATCCTATTTGTATCATGATTTATATCCATGTAAAATAATAATTAGGCTTGTAACGAATATTCGGTTACTATTCGGTATTCGGCCTATTCAGCTGCTTTTATTATATTTGACCGAATACGGAATAATTGAGTATTATATAAATTCAATGGACGATGAATCTACTCTGTGATAGTTCATATTTAAATGAGAGGTAATAATAAAAACTTGTCTGAAAATCACTGACTGAACAATTCTTTATTCGACTAGTTTCGCCTTTTACAGCATTATCAAGAATGAGAAACAATATGAACCAACCACTTCACAGGTGAAACCACCAATTTACGATTTTCATCCAAGGTTTAAAAATTTTTCAAATACCAGTTTTGATACAGAAGAAAATGAGATTTTGAATAAGGGTCCGAAATATTCACCCGATTTCATGAAAGAACAAGAAAAAGAAATATTGGGAGTACACTTAGAAGTTGCAATTCAACAAAATTTAAAAACAATTCATCAACCTAACACTAGTAAACATATTCTTGCACATACTATTAAAAATTCATCGTCGGGAGAGAAGAAGATGGGTGAATATAACATTATAAAAAACATAAGAGAGAAAGTCAAAAACAACAATCTAATACTTACCGAGGCCGGCAAAGGAAACACTTTAGTTTGTTTGAAAAAAAAATATATGTCGAAAAAATGGAAGACGTCTTATCCAAATTAGATATTTCCGTCTTAAAGAAAGATCCCACGGGTTCCTTTTTGACTGAAATTAAAACTAAAGTACAACAGGCGTCGGAATTGTTGGATACTACTTACCTTAAGAATAAAGTTATCCCAATGAGTTCAGAACCTCCTGAATTATTCGGGCTGGTTAAACCAGTTGCTTCTTTTTCAGAAGCACCTTCGTGTAAGCTTTCTAAATTTCTCAACACAGCCTTCAAAGAACACACTCATTTCTTTCATAAATATAGTGTGAAAAATTCAATAGACCTTATTCAAATATTAGATAAAATTAACTTTGATAAAACTTTAAATTAATATCCCTACGGAAGAATGTATACCCCTAATTGAAAACATCTTGGAAAAAAGAAAAACATTTCCTACGATAAAAGTAGACTTCTCAACATTATTTAAGGTTGCCTTGGGACAGAATTATTTCAGATTCCAAAAAAAAATATATTTACAGAATTCAGGTCTACCTATGGGTTCTCCTTTAAGCCCGTTATTAGCGGACATATTCATGGACATAATGAAAACCACAATTTTAGAATCGATGTCAAAAAAACATATAATTTTTTGGTACCGCTATGTGGATGACATCTTAGTTGGGTTTAGTGGAACAGACCGACATATCAGTTCATACCTGACATAAATTCCAAATTCATTACATGAGGAGATAAAATTCACGGTAGAAAAGGAACAGAATAATTCGTTAAATTTTCATTCTTGATAATGCTGTAAAAGGCGAAACTAGTCGAATAAAGAATTGTTCAGTCAGTGATTTTAAGACAAGTTATTTATTATTACCTCTCATTTGAGTATTATATTTTGTTATAGGGAGATAATTGGTAAAATGAAAAAGAAATTCGATTCGTTACGTATATATTCATATTTTCATTTCTCTTTAAATCATTTGAGTAGTCATTGGTACATAAACATAGGTACAAAAGCACCTTCTGTATTAGAAAAGTAAAGTATTCTATGTGTTTGAATTATTATCGTAATCAAAATTTAGTTAGGTTTTCATTTCATTTATTATCATTTAAGTAGTCATTGGTACATAAAACAGTAGTTTACTCATTTTTTTCTCGTAGACCATCCCAGATCAGAAAAAAAGGCGTCCTGAATAAACACTACTTCCTGGCGCCGACAAATATTTTACTGCAATCTTGATCAAAGACGGAAATTTAAATTTCTCTGCTTGCCGTAACGTATACGAATTGTCATGACGTGATGTGACGTGACTAATAGTTAAGAAAATATCCATTTCAGTTGAAAATGTTTTTTTTCTGCTTATGAGCTGTGCTATTTTCTGCTATCACCTTTTCGAGCAATCCAGAAAGTTGAGTGAATAGTCGGATTTAGACTTTGCTCTTCAGTTCTTGGTGTTTGTGGTGCTGTTGATTGGTGAAAGCATTCATTTTAAATTGTGGATCCACAAAGGTAGCCACCAAATGATTTTTAATCCTTGTAATGTCTTCAAATCGTTCTTGTAACCCTTGTTGTATGACGAGTATTGCCTGGCCCAATTTGTGTGTTAGCTTTTTTGTAATGGTCATTTCATAGTAATCTCGCAAAGGTAGCAACATACGGTTAAATAATCAGTCAATTGCTTTTTTGACGTGGAAGGTTATTGTAATGTATCTTGATTTGTAGTTTCTTGCCCCTTAGGCAGCGTGAGTACCAACTTATGATATTCTTCACTGTGTTTATTTTTAAAATGATTTAACATTCCCAATGTAGTCGCCTTTCTTCCAATGACACCTCGAGAAATTTTTATTTCGGACAATGCACACACGGCATTTTTCCGGTTATTTACATCATACAGTACTTAAGGTATGATATCCACGAAATGAAATTTTCTCTACATGCAGTGCATTAGTAATACACCGCGCAGTTAACTGCGGGCACGCGGGCGATGGGTACATTAGAACAGACCAGCGCGAAACAATCACGCTTATATAAGTTTTGGTGCTAAAATAAATCCACCCGAGTACTTCTGCCTAACATTCGGCTATTCGGTCAGAGTGCTCGCCGAATATTCGGTATACTGCCGAATATACTATTCGTTGCAAGCCTAATAATAATATGAAGTTTGTACTGAAATGGTGGATGCGAAAATTACTTTTTTCTTCTAATTGTACGGCGTACACCAATTGTTGTTATTCACCAGAGGTTTTAATCATCCAGATGATAAAAACCTTTTAGAACAGCCATCTTAGTCACGATAACCGACACATATGAATCGAAATGAATAAATGATGCTCGGCGCTCCGAATTCATCCCCTTTTGAATATAAGTGGCCGAATAAACACGATATTCCCGAGAAATCAGCTTATAAAAACCCGGAGCGTAGATTCAACAGGCAAAGATTGAATGCGTTCGATGTCTCCGATTTCGATCCGATTTATCAGAACAGACCTCTGTAATTTCATCATTTCGAGTTCGCGCTTCGACGGACGGACTATGCGTTCGTTTCGCCCTCGACGTACCCAAGTTGGGGTTTTGTGGAAATTGGCCATTATTACATCCAAAACCGCCGGAGTCAATTATGGTTTCGGCAGCTCTTACGAGTTATTTGGTTATTTGTTTGCTCGAGTCGATCCGTGGGGGCGCCGTAATCGACGTTTTCAATAGATCTCCCATTTCTTCGGATTTTAGTGGAATAGAATCAAGCGAAAAGTTAAACTCCAAGATTTCATCAATTTTCCGCTGAAATTGAATATATCCATTCTATTTGAACTTGGAGTGCGTGTTTTGTACTTTTCGCAGTCGAGAATTGAGAGGTATTTCTTGTGGGATATAACCATATTTATCTATAGGTTTGTTCAGAATTTTTTTACTCAGTTATTTGAAAGTTCATGTTTATTTGAAATGTCCATTTCAATGTCAGGGTTTTTTTTAACGTTTGGAGTTGTGAACTTTCGCGTATTAAATGATTTTTTACATCCTGTTTCACAGTTCTGACAGCTTCATTTCCTCTCTAGAAAAATCATCTTCATATAATCTAACAATATTGACAGAAACAGGTTTTTTCCAGTTAATAATAAATTTTTATGTACGACGAATCACATTAGTCCCTGAAATTTCTTAAAGTGTATGTACATTATAGATAATCCTAGTATTTCTTTTCCATTGAAAAAATTATTCACTTTCCAAAGAACCCTATTATGCAGGAAATATTTCAATATTATTCCCACATTCATAGGGAATGATTATCTTTTCTCGTGGTCCCAAAATACATAGATATAATTCATTGAATATTCCTTTGGAGAAATGGATCAACTGTTGAACTAATGGTTTTTTACTGGCTACTACTGTCTAATAGTTTCGAACTTATTATTTAATTTCTCTCGCTTTATAATTTTCATTAACAATAACTTTAAACTCTCAAATTTGAATCAAAGTTTGTTTAGTTCATTTAGCTTCTACTTCCCAATTATTTCCATCATTTTCTTGAAGGCCTTTAAATTTCAGTTCAAATTCTGAAACAAGAGCTCTGATCAAATGGAGAAGAGAAATGATAAATTAATCGGTGCGAAATGAAAAAACCATAGAAAAAAGATTAATTATTAGTGTCCGACAGATGAAAAACTATAAAATTGAGATGAAATAATATGAAGTAGAATAGGAATGAAATAAAAAATAAAAAAAATTTAATGAATAAAATGATCTGATGATGACTAAACGGAAACACGACGTTTCGGTTAATATATCTCTAACTGTTCTCAAGTGAAAGCTAGTTCCATCATGTTTCCATGTTATCAGCTTCCTTCATGTAACTACAAAATTTTCAGAGTGTCTCCTTTGAATGGAAGGGTCAAAAATCACAAAAATCAGGCTTTTTTTTGTTGAAAACGCATATTTCATGAAGGACGATATTATTTCTTGTTGAAAGTCAAAGTATATCGGTTAAGACAAAATTGATATAAAAAAATTGTCTCTTATTCTACTAAAGAATTTTATCATTATTTTCATCCCCCCTGACACTAATAGTTGCTGCTTTCAATTTTTCGAGAAGTAATAATAATTCCAAAGAAATCGTTTGTTTGAATTGAGAAAGTTTATGTATTCTGTATTTCAAATTTTTTCCCTATTCTGTAATTCTAGCGTTATTAGTGTGTTGAAATGTGATATGCATATATATATATATATATATATATATATATATATATATATATATATATATATATATATATATATATATATATATATATACATCACATTTCAATATAAATTTCGATATATATATATATATATATATATATATATATATATATATATATATATATCCAAATTTATCAACTCGCCGTAGATCACTTGCCATGTTCACTTCAAGCAAATTTCTTCGGACCTTTACTTGAATTTTTTTACGGTTTGATACTCACTTCAAATCAAGGTATTCCTGTGATAAATCTTTCATGAACGACTAGACATTCTACTACCGAAGAAGTGAGAATATATTGGTACAGAACAGAAAGCTTAAAACAATAATTCACTACAGAAATATGGTATGTCTTTTTTTTCGAAATAATTCACTTTCTAAAGAGAACAACTGGAAAAGAATTACACCGATTAATGATTTTTTTCAACAATTTTTGCTAGTATCATAACAATTTCACTTGATTACTCAGTTGACATTACGAGAGCATTTTGGAATTGCTGTTAGGAACCCCTACTTTTTTTTCACTTTATTGTTGATAAATTTTGTAATTTTTTTTAGCGCATTTTTGGACGTTTCCTCACTATCTAGGTTACTTTGTAGGTAACAATACGAATCGAATGACACCATGCTCGTAGTTTTCGGAGACTAATGAAAAATTTTACAAAAGAGGGTACATGTAGACCAATTTATATGATTAGGAACCCTAAGTTTATTTCCACCAAATTCTACACAACTTATCTTCCTGTTGTAATTAATTTTTGATAATGGCCTAATTACATGAAACATAGATCGAATGTATTAAACGAAAAGTTAAATGCAACCAATAAGTTTAAAAATACGTCTTTGAAATTAACCTTTCGAACGGTAGTGTTCGAAAGACATTCACTATATACTACAAACCTTTATACAATTCAAGATAAAGCCAATAATGAATTGGGAGATCTAGTGAGAATGTGTCAACAGATTAGGTCGACTAAATTGACTTTTCATTATATGAACACAATCATTATCTCGTCTCTTTCGATTTATTCTACATTTGAAAGTTTGACAAACCTGGAGATCCAAACAGTGATTAAAAAAAACAGAATGGTATGATGCGAGTGAATCTTCAACAAACCCCTCTAAGCGTAGGTTTGTTCGTGAGGAACTATATCTCAACAAAGTCTCCGCTTGTAATATCTGATTTTCGAGGTGAAAAATCCAAACAAGGATGAGTGTGTAAAAGTTACATATTCTAACAAACCACTTGTCACCAACCACTTTTATTTACCATTCACATTTGGTGCATACTTGAGACTTACCTTGTTAACACGATAGGAAGAAACTTTCTTCGTGATAGTCGTCGTAACGGTCCCAATGTATAATATTCAACATATTCGTACAACGTATTACTTCAGAAATCATATTATGTCCGAAGTCATCCATGACAGAAATGGGGACGACAGCAATTTCCAGTCCGTGTGCCAAAAGGCACGAATCCAGAGTATTTATTCCTTTTGAGTCAGCAGAAGTGAATAGCGACGAGGCCTCTTCAAGCGCCCGCCTGCAGATCGTGAAAAATTGAATCAAGAACTACGTTTGCTGACGAAATGCGAGAAGGACTACGGAGATGGAAATTCGAGTTTTTCCGGGGACAGGAGTGAAACCTTAATGTTAGATCGTGCATGCCTCGCAGATGAAAAAATTAACTTCATTTTCCGTGGATCCTAAGATATGGGATGGATGTCAACGATAACCAATCTAAATAGGAAAAAGGTCCTTTTATGAAGAAGGAGACATACCCAATTCGAATGTGAATGTTGTTATTTTTTTCATAGGATTAGCTTATGCCAATTAAATGTTTACATGGATGTACTCGAAGAAAACTGAAAGAATATTGCCGTCTGTTTCTGATAGTTTACAATTTTCAGTTCGTTACTATCCGGCTGTTTGTACTTCTTGTAGCTTCCTTCAATATTATCAGTTTTAGGATGATTTCAATCGCTTGATATGCCAATATAAGGGCTTTATGAAATTGTCCATAAGGTAAATGATCTGAATCGGCGTTAACCCTAATGTACGTCTTGACTCTCTGGGAGTCGCAGCATTATTTTATTTAATTTTATTCATTTACTAGCTGACTCGGCGAATTTCGTACGATTATATATTTTTAGTGAATAATTCATAAAATCCCGAATGACGTGTTTTACTATTTGTGCTACAATTTCTATGTTTTCATCATTCATCCATTATAAAACACTTGTTAAACTGATTTACACATATATTAAAAAGAATACTGCATGACGTACGTTTCGATGAGATTCACCTTTTTCAAATGCTACGTGCAGACTAATGACATTTCTCGAATACATACAATATATGAACTTAAATTATGAATACAGAGAAAACAGGTTTAGATAACAGGTATAAGGGATCAATTCATACTGAACTACTAAATAGTAAACTAAGTAACAAGGGAATGAAGCTTAATTTGTTAGAATCACTTCAAATTAATAAATACAAATATTCTGGCAACCTTTTGCCTCAAGCCCCCTTCTCAATCTTTTCAAAATTACTCAGTTTACTATATAGTAGTTCAGTATGAATTGATCCCTTCTACCTGTTATCTAACCTGTTTTTTCTGAATTCATAATTTAAGTTTATATATTGTATGTATTCGAGAAATGTCATTAGTCTGCACGTAGCATTTGAAAAAGGTGAATCTCATCAAAACGTACGTCATGCAGTATTCTTTTTAATATATGTGTAAATCAGTTTAACATTTGTTTTATTATGTTTATCGATTTACATCAAGTATCGGCCTCATCAATTATTAATTCATCCATTGTCGACTCGAAGGGAACACCCATGGACTAAGTATTATTAACACTTCCAGCAAATTCAAATTAGTCAAATTATCAATAATTTGATTTATTAACACTCTTAATGTTTCGAAAATGATTAACGTGTCAATTCTATTGCTGAAGTGGAGGTTTGTAATTTTGTAGTAGGTATTTATTTCTCATATCTACTCATTACCAATTATATATTCTTGGATGTTGACTAAGAGTGTTCAGACTCATTTCACACTCCAGAAATCGATGAGAGTAATAGATCTGATGATGAGACCAATTGTGGCAGTTTTATTCTTCCACCAGCAAAAAATAATCCATTAGATTCGCC
This sequence comes from Henosepilachna vigintioctopunctata, assembly GCA_030704895.1. Classification (NCBI taxonomy): domain Eukaryota; kingdom Metazoa; phylum Arthropoda; class Insecta; order Coleoptera; family Coccinellidae; genus Henosepilachna; species Henosepilachna vigintioctopunctata. The sequence goes on along the minus strand of JARQZJ010000073.1, from coordinate 1,319,167 downwards.
GTTGTATTTGAACGCTTCACAATATGAGAAAGATATTGGCCTTTGCTTAATTGTCACGGATTTATCGACATTTAATTTATTTCCGGATCCTAGTGAAATGCTACTCGTTCCAGATTCACAGGGACAATCATTCTGCGGAATCCTTCGACTTCATTGCTCGCTGTTGTTGTGTTTGATGTGCTCGAACTCGTTCCATTCTAAGTCTGACTACCTCATTATTATGGACTGTAGAACGCAATTATGCCATACCCATACAAATTATGTCATTATCAGTCTCTCACTTTTCATCAGTGTGGTTTGCATGTGAGGAAAGTCCTCGCACTGTGTCAACTCGATGACCTACCAACTCGTCCTTCATTTGGCATTTTAAAACAATGGCAGCAAATAATGTTCTCACAATCTGATAATAATAAGATTGTAATGACGGTATAATGCTGAGAAAATGACAAATAACTTTATAACATTCAAGTGAAATATTCGACAACCACCAGATTCAGAAATATTTTTTTTGCATTCTAACTGAACCGATGTGTGTGTGTGTAAAACAGCACAATCAGGACTTATTTTATTTGCATTCCAAACAATGGCAATGGTCAAAATATTGAAATTATCCGCGATAAATACCCAATTCAACGAACAAAATTACGAACCTGGAATGATTGACGTGAAAATAGATAGAACAGTTTATATAATAAATGAAATCGTTGTTTTTTATGTCTTTCTCGCTATCATCATGGTTATTCATTTCGAACTAATCCCGCAATTTGACTTCTGAACGACGAGTGACACATCGAAGGAAACATAAAATTGTTTTTCTTATTTAATTTCGAGCATTTTCATATTTATTCACCTCGTAAACCTTATCTGGACTTTCGCAAATAATTCAAGACCAAAATTAGAAAAATCGTCCAGCGGTTTACTTCTTTTAGCGAGACTAACGAACAGCAAATATATATATATATATATATATATATATATATATATATATATATATATATATATATATATATATATATATATATATATATATATATATATATATATATATTTTCAAGGTTCATCATTCAATACAAGTGAATACTGAAACTCTCAATCGTAATATCTTCGATGACTTCCAAAAGAAACAAAGAAACATAGGTCCTATACCAAATTGAGGACAATTTTACCTAGTGAAAAATTCACGTAGGCTCACTTTAACAACAAGAGTGACAGTGGAAGGCTTTGTAGATATTTCATTCGAACACTACAGAAAATTGTCCGCAATGTGTACAAATAATCCGATGCCTAATCGCTCCAGATCACGCCCAGGCGGGCAAAAGTTGTATCCCATTCTAATTCAACAAGATCGATGAACTTTTCGAAACGCTCTTAATATTCACTTTGAAAGTGATGGGCCGTTCTCGTTGAGAACATTTGTGTAGACAGCTCCCTGAGAGTTTCATTTGAAATATTTAGATCTAGCTACACTTTTGTCCGCCTGGGCGTGATCTAGAGCGATTAGGCATGGGATTACCCAGGTAGCAGACTGACGGTAATATGACGTCATTTATTGGTTTCAACATGTCGGAAAAGACGTCGACAGAGACGTCTCACTGACCATGCAGTGACGTCGAAATGTCACAGCCTCAATACGTCATTTTCAGCCGTTCAAAAGACGTCATTAAACTACGTTAAAAAGACGTCACTAAGTAGAGACAAATAGACGTTGTAAAGACGTTCTTCAGAGCCTATATTGTAGGGGTTCCATAATTTATGAAATAAATAAAACGATTTTTATCATTAAACATTTATTTGAAAAATTATATTTAAACGATTAGTTTTATTTCACTTGAAACAAATTATTAATCACAAATTTTGCTTTTGAACCAAATATGTTATGACTCACCTATTATAACAAACAAAATTTTTCATTGTCATTTGAATAACTTTCGAAAATACAAACTTTTTCTTCAGTTCCAATATTAAGATCAGGTAGAATACTCAGAAATCTCCTTTTGTTCTCTAATTTATATCAGTAATAGAATCACTCCGACTTAAAAAACTGACATTTTTTTTAATGTAACCTAACACTGTCTTAATATACAAATAACATTCAGGTACATTATGATGTGAGAAGTTTTACCTGTTGTTGTATATTCATTATTCACTGGTGATGACACTGAAGTATTGCCTGTTGAAGTACTGGCTGTTCTTATTGCATGTTCAATATTACTTATTCTCGAAGAACGTGAAACTATGCCTCTGAAAATTATAGCACATCTTAAAAAAATATTGTTAATAATTTGCATCTTCGAAATAAAACTTAAGGCAACATGTATCTATTTTATGGTAATTGTTTCGAATATCCGCGATATCGATAACTATAAGGTTGGGTTAGGTTAGGTTTAGTTTGGTTTACTTTGAATTCTTGAACTGACGAGAATATTCTGAGTATTTCTCCTAGTTTTGCATTACATGTATCTAATTAGCTTACCTTTTTTCGTTCAAAGGAGAATTGATTCAAGATTAGAATTTGACTCTTATGCATAAAGATGTAGCACTATTCGAAGTGGTATTTCGTTGACATCTGGTTTCTATTACTATGCACATTACATCTGTTTTTTCCGCAGAGTTGATTGCATTCATATATTAGGTCAATTTCTTGGAAGATCGATGCCACATTTCGAGCCCCAGACCATTTCGATGTACATCCGAATTCTTAACAGATATTTCAAAACATATAACACAAACACAACCCGTCAACTACGTTGAATGCAAAACCACGCAGATGCAGAACATAAATATGAGTCCACAGAACAATTGACAACTTATAACCTTAAATAGAATATAATTTTCGTGTTAACAATTGACGCATGGATGAATATTATTGTTCAAATGTGTGAAAGCTACTATTATCTAAGTGAAAAGAATATTTGTCGTTTCTTAAAAAATTAACGGTCATAAATTGACGAAAATAGTACATTGCGCTGACGTCATCTGCTGTCATCCTATGAACGTCATCTGACGTTAAAAAGACGTCATTCAGCGGTAAAATAACTTCACCGACCAAAATTGACCGAAAACTGACCCTAATAAGACGCCATTTTAAGTCAGCTTGCTACCTGGGTATTCGTACACATTGCGGACAATTTTCTGTAGTGTTCATATGAAATATCTACAAAGCCTTCCACTCTCACTCGTTGTCATGAGTAGGAATCTTGAACTCCAGGAGAGTTTATACGTCCTTTCTCCGATAGAAAGAGCCTACGTGAATTTTTGCTAGGTAAAATTGTCCTCAATTAGGTATAGGATCTATGTTCGTTTTGAAAGTCATCGATTCTTGATTGATAGATTAAATATGGACTGATGATTCATAATAATGATGAAACAATTGTCTCCTATTATCATTCAACAGGATCGATGAACTTTTCGAAACGCTCTTAATATTTACTCTTGAAAATGGGTTCGTTCTCGTTCACAACATTTGTGTAGACAGCTCCCTGAGGTAATATTTCGATATTCCGATTGAGAGTATCCGTATTCACTATATATATATATATATATATATATATATATATATATATATATATATATATATATATATATATATATATATATATATATATATATATATATATATATATATATATATATATATATATATATATATATATAGATTTCATCAATATAAAGTTGACTATTCTTCATTATAACTAAATATTTAAGAAGCGTAGAAGAAAAACATGAGCCTCAATTTGAAGAGCTACTCTGAAAACCGAGAAAATTCTTCTCGAAATCGTGCAAGCTTGCACGGCCGGTGTCCACTGTGAAAAATGGTGATATAATCTTCCGGGCTGATTGCCCATGGTCAACTGAAATTTCTCCTCTTCCAGACATTTCTCAGTTGTGCAACTCAGTAGCTCCAGAGTCGTCGCCCGATACACAACTACGTCAAAGCACTCGCCGGCACTGAAGATGTCTCTCGCAGTTAGAGACGAAACGTCTGGAAGAGGAGGAGTTCCAGTTGACCACGTCCAACCAGCCCGGAAGATTATATCACCATGTTTCACAAAATTCTTCTTATTAGTACTCACTACTACTCTCATTTAGTAGTAACAGTCAATGAGAAGGACAAGTGTATCACCTTCTTATTCGCTTTAGCTTTTCAGTCATATCAGAAATTTTTGTGTTTCTGTTCATTGATATCTAACCAATGATTTGAATTTCATTTGGGCTTCTCTTAATATTTCTTCTATAGACTAGAAGTACTACACAGTAATAATAAATCAGAAAAATGAGGGACAGAGTACCTCTAAAAATGGTGAAATCTGGAGACATTACAGTAATAATTATTTTCTGATTTCTTGTGCTACATGATCACAATCATGAGATTGATGAAATTATCATTTATTACAAACATAAGGGAAATAATTTTTGGATGTACGGTCTGATTAGTTGCGTTATAATTCAGAGAAGTAATTTTGTGCCGTAATGTTCCACTTCAGCATTTTTAAATGAATATTTTCATCAACAGGGTGTTTTTTTTAGATGTATAGAATTTAAATTGCAATAAAAGAACGATGGATCATTCGATTGACAGCAATTTTTTTTTATCCGAAAGATAATCTTGTGACATTTCGAATATGATTTTTGGCATATGACTGCTACGGCTGGCTCGATTGTAGTCCAATCTGGACGTCCAATTTTCGATGACTTTTTCCAACATATGTGGCCGTATATCGGCAATAACACGGCGAATATTGTCTTCCAAATGGTTAAGCTTTGGTGGCTTATCCGCATAGACCAATAATTTTACATAGCCCCACAGAAAGTATTCTAGCGGTGTTGAATCACAAGATCTTGGAGGCCAATTCACAGGTCCAAAACGTGAAATTAGGCGGTCACCAAACGTGTCTTTCAATAAAGAGACCAGAGCTCCTGGACATCATGGTTATTCAATTCAGGAATGAAAAAGTTAGTAATCTTGACTCCATACCGGTCACCATTGACTGTAACGTTCTGGCCATCATCGTTTTTGAAGAAGTACGGACCAATGATTCCACTAGCCCATAAAGCGCACCAAACAGTCAGTTTTTCTGGATGTAACGGTGATTTGACATACACTTGAGGATTATCTTCACTCCAAATGCGGCAGTTTTGTGTGTTGACGTAGCCATTCAACCGCTTCATCGCTTAACAAAATTCGCTTATAAAAATCGGGAACAACGGCAATCTTGTTTTGGATCCATTCGTCCAATTGATTTTAATCAATTAACTGATACGATGAATTGCCAAACCAGAGTGAGAATGAATCACTTCTCAGCTGTTAAATCGGTCGCCATCTTCAACAGTAATGCCAACTTAAAGTTCTATACCTTTAAAAAAACACCCTTCACTTGTTGATGAAAATATTCATTGAAAAATGCTGAAGTGGAACATTACGGCACAAAATTACTTCTCTGAATTATAACGCAACTAATCAGACCGTACATCCAAAAATTATAGTTCTATACCTTTAAACAAAACACCCTTTATATACTGAAAATATCAAATTTTATCATGCGACCAAATTTCTTGTTTTTCAAGAGCGGTTAAATGAATAGGCAATGAAAAATTCAAAAAGTATTCCAGATATTTTATCTGAATAATTTAGTGTTACAGTGGAAAATTCTTTGGAGGAACTATTTGAAAGAATACTCAGATTTCATTACCGAGATTTTTTAAAATCCAGATATCGAAAATTTCTCCGTTTCTTCTTCAGGGAATTAGCCAATCGAACAACACCAAATGTCCCTAAAATCTTCCCAACAGATCACGGTCGAACCGTTCTTCGCTACCGGAAACATGTAATGGGATTGTAGGTCATCGATCGCCACCCATTTCCGTTCGCCTACAACCCACCCCCGGCTGGGGACGGCGGAGCTCCTGTTGCCTCTTCGCGATCAGTGGCGTAGGAGTCGATCACGGTTTGCCATCGATACTTGCGAAATTGATGCATAATTTAGCGTGAAAACTTTCAGGTTAACCTGGCTTATGTCGACCGAGACGTAGGAAATATAACAACGTAATGAAATAAAAATCAATGGGTTTCTCTTCCTTTAGTTCCCCAGAGTATAATTCAGTCATGTTGGTTTCGAAGATTCCACTTGGATTATTCACTTCCCGAAAAAAACTGTTGTTAAATTCGGAGGGGATTTCTATAGCATTTATTTTGCATTTCTATAGGAAAAGGCAATATCATTCTAATTCCACCATCAATATTGAAAAACCGATATATTAGATTTTCATGACTGGAGCAAAAAATATTTTGAACACTCGAATCAAACACACTCACCTTCGTTCCTGAGGATGACCATGAATATATGTAGTTAATACTCATGAAGAAGTAACACTCATTGATTTATTTGGAGATAATAGTTGATTTCCACGATAAGGATAGGGAGTGTACTGGAAAGGAAATGAATAAGGTAATAATTCAACTCAAACCCTGAAGAGAATTTTGAGTACATTACTAAGTTTTGCATGAGAAATAACATTATCATATTTAAAGGCTCAGTTGCCGAATGGTATGACCCTATCCGCTTTCGGCTTGATAGTGTTGGGGTCTGGTGGTCGGTTTAATCGGCCTTTAACTGTTGGTTAAATATCGGACTGATATTAGGAAATTTATTGAAGGATATCAATCACATCACGAAATTCCACAAAGGAGTACCGACTTTTTTCTTCATTGTTAGGAAATATCACGACCGACTATAAACAGGCCATGTAGAGCGTAGTTCTTCTTTGCAAATAATAATTTTATTTGATCAATTCAATTTTGTAGGTTATTCAAGTAAGTATACGTGTTTTCTGGAAAATCATCAAGCATACCACAACTAATTTTAATCGATGCCTCATTTGAAACACATACATGTGAAAGATTGACCCACACTGTCTGAAATATCTCTGTATCTTATCAAAATTTTTTATTTAAGACCACCAATCCAATTCGAAGTCAATAGGTAAAATCCAACTTAAATCAGTGTACAACAATTTTTTTCCATTCAAACATATCTACTTTTACTTACATGTCTTCATTCACCGTAATTTGGTTACTTATGGTAATAATTTCTTTACTTGAATTGAGAAGGTAAAAATGACTTTTGTTGTTAACTGAGCCCAGTTTAATATTAAAACAATCTATTATTATTTATTTTACTGGAGTAATGAAGTATTAAATCTTGAACATTGACAATTGAGTTCGACTCTTCAACAATGTTATTCAAATAACCAATTCGAGCTAAATAATTTATTATTTTTCGGCTTTCCTCTGGACTTTTCCTATGTAAGGGCACATTTTTTGACAAATAATGCGGTAAATTTGGTAAAATAGAAGGATTGAGAGACTAATCGTGTTCTTACAATCCTACCAGGTGAAAGAATTTTCTCGTCCCTGATGATATTAGTTTCAGGAAAATGCAAGGCAACTGAATACAACTGAATATTCTGTTAGGGCCCAATTATCTTGTGTTATGGATTTCATCCATTTACTCTTCAAAAATTCTCTTTTAGGGAAACTAAAGGTCGATACTATTCGTAGTTGTCCACCCGCCTTGAGAGTGCTGTTATAATTTGATTTACAACCAGGAATGCAATAAGTTTTCGTCATTTCAAAAGAGTATACTCATTATAAACTTACCTATTCCAAGCTGTGAACTTACTGAATCACTTACGGAACACCTATCCTCTACATAATATTTCACAAAAAAATTATTCGTGAGTAATCCTCACTCAAAACACAGAACAAATTTGAAAAAGCACTTTGTTTTTATAATTTGATTTTATGTTATCCACAAACTAGCATCACTAGCACCTATATTACACTATACAAAATTGATGAATAGAGGATTGATACTGGAACCGTAGAATATTCAATTTCAAATTACGAAAATCTCAAACAACCCAAAATTGATTTCGTTTCACTGAAATCGGTAAGCACACTATACACTATGTTTTTTATAGTTTGATATTGAGATTTCAACAAATTATCAACAACAACACATGTTCTACACTATAAACAAAAAAATAAAAACTTATACTAAATTATTTAACTACGAACTGCGAAAATTTTGAGGAGCGTCCTCTTTGCATTAGTACACAAACTCAACTATTGGCGCGGTTGTAATAGCCCATAGAGCATCGCCACCAGGGTTGCCAGATACTAATTTCATGGCCTGTCTGAAGTCGGCTGTGGAAATACATTTCAATTGTAGAAGAGATTTGTATATGAACAACCTTCAAAATCTCATAAATCTAAAATTTGGATCCGGATGAAATCTTTTTATACCGTATATGATATTTTTGTAAGTTTCTATACGTGCAAAAATAGATTTCTAGATAGTTGAAACGCTAAAAAAATTTTTTAGCTCAATGAAATACTTCAAAACACTTGCTGGATTCCAAAGAAGTTGTTTCATTTGCTTGACATAGGTTTTGTTCTGCTAACCCATTGTTTAGATTTCGTCTAACTAGATTAAAGCACCTGAACATCTATCTGTTCAAGTCCGTTTTTTCCAATCTAGTTATCAAAACCCATTCAAATGGGTTAGCGCCTAGAAAATCTGTGTTGAAAACATGGAAGAATTTCTCAAAATTGTCTCATCAAAGTGTTTTTCAATTATATGATAAATTTCAGGAAGGCTTCACCAAGTGTTTATGCTAAGAAAGTTTAATAGGTATTGCAAATAACTACAGATCATAGCAATCTTTTTCGCCTTCTCTCGATTGTTTTTTGGTATCTCATTTTTGGATTTTTTCATATTATTCAAGTTCTTAGCAGTTGCTTATCGATTTGTTAATCAGTCGCAGATGTTATCTATGGGTCTTCTCATATTGAATCTGTTGCAGCTGAAACATATACCAGATAATGTTTTTTGTTTGGTCACACTTTGCTCGCACAAAGTTCCAGAGAGAGAATGGAACTGAAAGTTTTTACATGAAAGAAATTCAGTCTTTGATACTGCAACCACGAAAGATGCTTCTTTCAAAGTACGGATTGACTACGCATTTTGACTGGTTCCTTTGGTCTAATGCTCCTTAATATCGATGTGAATCATAGGTCATACACCTCAGATGTCGTGTGGAGATTAATATCTATCAAATCTTGAAGGATGCTAATGAGTAGTTCTTCAATTTTTGATTCGAATGATTTGTTGAGTACCGACTTTTAGTCTTCACTAAGAACTCGGATGTATACAGAATTTGCTACACATGACCAAGCAGATATCTTTTTCATTTTTCAATCTAATGTCCAAAGCTTCTTTTCACCTTCTGCTGAACAAGATCTTTCAACAACTCTCCCAGAGAAAGCACTACTCAATATTTCAATATATTCATCGTTGAAACGCATTATTATTCTAAACGCAAACATTATTTTACTAGTCATACATTTTGTCTACTGACTGTTGAATATTTTAAGTTTTCTCTTACTCATTTAGTTCAGAGTGGTTTTAAGCGCTCCATCATTCAAATTACTTGGCGATTGTTTGTTGATCGTCATCCTTCAATATCATTCGAAATATCCTGTGAAATTCAGTTAACTGTTCAAATTTGCACTACTAATTCCTATAATTTCATCCGTGGCTCCTATCGGCAACGATATTTTATCGAAAGTAAATAAATTTCAAGGGGAACGCTGTCGCCTTTGGTACGAGGAGGTTGCACTGCTACACCCCGAAAGGATTTGTAGGCGTAACAGCGACCACGCACCAGTAGCGCCGCCTGTGGAGAAAAATATTCCGTACTTTACTTCACTTTACTTCATCAATTAATGTCTGCACAAGGATATATTATCTCAGATTGAATTTTCGGTGTTAGAGACATAATTTCGATAATATTTTGAATTGATATACAATTTCACAAAAATAAGTATTAAAACTATCTGTCATTGGTTGAAATTATGTGTCAACCTTTCGATCTACTTACCTTAGACCAACTAGGCGTACGCAAAACCGTACGTTTAGGCGTGATGTCATGTCACATCACTCTCAAAAGTAATATCACTCGGTAATGTCACGGTATCACTACATCACGTAAAATATTACTCTCAGACCATTGATTTGGTTCGTCACACTGCGCTGTATAATGTGATGTTTTCATCGTAATATTACTTGGAAAATTGTATACATTACATACTATGATGCTGTTCTATTATCGACTTTATGAGAGAATGAAATTTATTTCTTTGTTGCCTTATCTTATAAATCCATCTTCATGAAGCCCAAATTTCATACTATGAAAATTTGAATGAATATGGAAAATATAATGTGTTGTTATTTCATTAGAGACTACATGAGAAAATTAAGTTATTTTTGGTTCATTATTTTGTAGATCCATCTTTATGAACGTCTTATTTTATACTATAAAAATTTTACTTAATATAAGAACTTATTATGTGATTATATTCTAAAATCAACTGTATCTAAAGATTAAATTTGTTTTTTTTTTGTCCTATTTTGTGCATACAATTTCATGAAAACTCTAATTTCATACTAAAATAATTTGAATTAATATAGAAATATATTATTTGATAGTGATCAATTATCAACTATATGTGAAAATAAAATTCGGTTTTTTGTCTCGTTCAGTGAATCCTGCTTTGTGAAAGTCCTAGTTTCATACGATAACAACACTGCGCAACAAAAAAAACGTTGAACGCTTCCGCTACTTCATGCGTCCATTCTTACTGATGTTGAAATAAGAAAAACGAATATGAATGGAGATTAGTTACTACCTCTACATTTTTCATGTGAATGATGAAAATTATTGTTTCTAAGTAATTGGTAAATATGAATTACATATGCTAAAAACATTTAAAGTGTGATAGCGTTATCATTAATGATATTTAAATTCAAAATTCTTCAAAAAACACTTATTGGGTATTACGAAGAATCAACTGAATTTTTTAATCTGCAAGCTTTCCTCTAAATGCCCTCTAGAGCATCCATTTAAACCATAAGAAATGTTCAAGCATTGCTCCATACCAGTGAACCTGATATCTTTGTTTCATCGCAGAAATGTCTTGATGGAATCGTTCTTCATGGTCATCAGTGACATCTCTGCAATAAGGTGTGAAAACACCAAGATGAGATTAAAAAAATTGATTTCAAGGAACATATTGCGACCGAATTTGAGGTATATTTTTAGAAGTTTGCTAACGAATTGGGGGTAGTTATCATCTCTTTTGTTCTCTTGAAACCCACGTATAACTTCCGTAAGAGCTTCCGAAGCTTCTTTTTCTTTCACTTCCAAAACTAATTCAAATGCGATTTTCTCTACAGGTTGACGCATTTGTGGCCCAACGAAGATGCCTTGACCGTTGCATCGCTTAATTTAGGAAATTTGTCTCTTGAGTTTTTGAAAGCCTGGCCTTCTCGGTTCAAGGCTTTGACAAAAATCTTCATCAAGCCCATCTTGATATGTATGGGTGGAAGAAGAACATGTGACTCGTAGATTTCTCTCTTAGAGCACTCCATAAACAGGATGATGAGAACGAAATACTATAAACTGCACCGTTACTGCAATAGTATCACACTTAGTAATCTTCTCGGAGTCAAATTATAATTTCGAGAACGAGAAGACATAGGATAGTACTATTTTTGAGGAAGGAAAAACAATTTCATTGTCGCGCAGTGTAATTTGAATTAGGTAATACAGAAATGTATTTTGTGCTGGTCTTCTATTATCAACGATCTACTAGGAAGTGTACTAGCTATTCACTATCAACAAGTAAAACACTGGATGCGAAAATTACTTCAGATTTGAATGAGATTATTTGTTTCAGATTCGAATACCTACTAATATGACTGAACAAAGTCTTAGCGCCTTTGTATCTGGACGTAATGAATAACACATCGTTCAGTCTCGGGCTTGCTGCGTAATATTCGTTGTTCAAATCATCCGATTGCGTGAGAATTAGCATAATATGACCTAACGCACAGAACCGCATTACAGTACACTATTGGAAGTAAGATTTCTTTGAAGTAACACTGTGATATTTAGATCTCTCGCGTAATGCGTGATGTTGCTTGAAACCACAGAGTGATATTACACAGAGTGATTATTAGGATTTCCACAGGTAATCCAATAAGCTATCTACTAGGCTTTTTGCTCAATTTCTGTCGGCTACAAATGTGCCTCAACTAAAAGAGATCTCGAGGGCTTGATACACGTCCTGTGTTTATTGAATATTTCTTTGCTATCATATTTTTTTTTTTAATTATTTTGATAAGTTTTCCGTTGCTGGTACTTCGTTGTCTTATGGGTTTGCTAGCGTTGAAGTTATGGTAATACTAAATGAGGTAAACATAGGATGAATTATTATTAATCGAGGCTCTCTGTTCTGACACTGGATTTTCTACAAGCGCATGCTAAAGCGTGCTACTCATTTCCACTATTTCCCAATAATCTAATTGATTACTTCTCTCTATATTGTGTAAAATTTTGGAATTCGTTTCAAAAGTATGGTTTTCTGTTTATAAATGGTTAGCATAATTCGATATACTTTTATTATGCGCGAAGCTATATTTATGTTCCTGTATTCTAGTACCGAAATTTCTACTAGTTTTACGAATATATATATATATATATATATATATATATATATATATATATATATATATATATATATATATATATATATATATATATATATATATATATATATATATATATATATATATATATATATATATATATATATATATATATATATATATATATATATAATATATATATATATATATATACCGGGATATGTTCCACAATTCAATTGGTAAACACCTGATTTGTCTTCTCTTTTAGTTTCGTTTTTATTGTTCTCAATGTGTCTCCATAAATTATTGTTCGTTTTAAATGAAATATTAAAATTTTGTTCTCTTAAAAAGGTTTTGACTTTTTGACTGACGGTTCCAAATTATGTTGAACTATCATATTTATAATTTTTGTCATTAATTTTTAGTAAAATTCTATCCTTCTATTATATCGTTAAATTCTTCTGGCATTGTTAGTTATTGGAAATTGTGAACAGAAGAAGTACCCTTCAGGAAATCAAAGCACGTGTTCTTGATGCACAGTAAACTGCACACTACATCTTTGTGTAAGTCCAGGTATTTTCAGTTTAGTTTTAATCATTTGTCTGATAGAGGCTTTCCTTTCAGGGTTTTTGTTTTCTTTTTTCATTTTTATTCTCATTTTTACGTTTGCTTTTGGATTTCTCTGTTTTGTTTTTGAGTACTGGGATTATTGGAAAAAACCATTTTGAGAAAGTTTGGCAGAAGATCTTTCAGCCTAAAGCTAGAAGTTTGAGTACGCTTGGCGTGGTGAGAGTATTCCAGTACATTGTTTGAAGAGACGATTGGTATTTGATTTCATTTTTATCTTATTAATCTTGAGTTTACACTAATTTAATAACTGTTCATGCTCATGAGATTCCTTTTTATTTGAACATTCAATATATATATTTTTTTCATTGCGACGATTGAGTCCTCTTAGATAAGTGAGAATCAATTTATTTTTTATTTGTTTCAATTTCTTTTTTTAGTATTTCAAATTATTGATTTTCTTTTGTATTTAATATATATATATATATATATATATATATATATATATATATATATATATATATATATATATATATATATATATTAATCATATTATCATTTATTGAACCAATTGGATATTACTTTTAGGGAGAGGTAAGATTAAGAACTGTTAGATCTTGTGGAGTTGTTGTTTGATCCTCCAGAAATCCAATTGAATGCGCCGAGAACTTTCAAACCTCTGGCGCCTGGCATTAAATTTTTCTCACTTATTCAACCCACCCCACTTCACTGTAGCTAACTGTGGTGTGATACAATTCATTAACATTCAGTTCTCGCTTAGCAGTCTATACATCTTGTATGTTTGAGATTGAAGATGTATAACTAAATCTTTCACTAAATATCAAAAGTAGGTTATAAACTGCGTTTCTATGTTATGAGAGTGGGAGATATTTCAAAGCGAAAAAACATTTCCTTTCTATTTCTGTTTCACATTCCTCATGGTTATTTTCAGTTCATCTATTGATATTATAGATATTACTTCTCGGGTTCATAGAAAGACTATGGTTCATCTCTTCAATCGATATGTTTTGCGAGTTATAAGAGATTTTGGTGAAAATATGTTCCCATCATCCATCTTTCCGTCATATTGAATGAATTGGATGTCCTGTTAGAAAGATAAATATTGTAGAAGACAATAAAAAGCAATGAATGGTTGTAAACGTAGAAACACCATTACAACAAACGTAGAAGACAACTCAGGCGAAAGTTTTTGGAAAAGTCCAGAATCATCTTCAGTATTCCGCATATCTCTAACTTTTCGCAAGTTTTCCACCTTCCGTAACATATTTTCATCTTCGAAAACATCTCGTATCCAGCACGTAACTCGAAGTAGCGAAACTTTTAAACTGTGCAATTTTCTCGATTCCGATCGAACGGAGGTTCATTTGAAAGGACATAATATCGCAAATTGCCGAGTCAATGTTTCGCATTGTTGATATGTCTACCATTTCAGAACGGTATACAATAGAGGAATATGCGGTGCATTTTGAGATAATGAACTCGATATTGGAGTTCTGATTGGATTCGTGATGATATTTTTCGATCTTATATTTCTGAAGTTTAATCCAATTTTATCGATTCCATATCTAGATTCTTCCAGATATTGAGTATGACATCCCAAACATATTCATTCAATAGTAAAAATAGGGCTCCCTATCAAAAAAAAACCTATGACAGTAATTATTTCGAGATCATTAGACACACTTAAGAGTTGCAAGTGTTATTTAGTAGTTAATAAAACAAATATTTTGGCTTCTGTAATTTGAACTTCCATTCAAAAGTTTAGGTTTTGACAATTATCTCTTAAGGAGCATGTCTGATGAACAGGCACCTCTGACTGCCTCACACTAAGTGATTCTTCTAATATTTTTTCAAGATCTCATGTTCTGTGAGATTAGCTATAAGAATTGTATTTGTAAAATTACATCTGTTGTTAATTCAGCATTTGATAAAGAAGTAGTACTTAGAAACACGTAATGCGTATTTTTGTTAATATATGAGACAATTCTAAATATTGTTTTATTATGGATATTAATTTCCTTCAAGCATCGGCCTCATCAATCATCAATATCATCAATATATATATATATATATATATATATATATATATATATATATATATATATATATATATATATTGTTGTGGGTTATAGGCAAAATAAGAGGCCTCTATGAATAGATTTTATCCAATTTGTCTGCCTGGTCTATACTTCGACTGTGTTTACAGTCTTCATCAGGACTCTGAAAGAGATGTTTACACAATTATACTGATGAAAATTTTGATTGACTGCTTACGGCAAACTAGGTATAAAAGGTATGTCCAAAAACCATCAAACAGGAATGTGTTTCTTACAAATAAGTTGAATTAAATTATAGATGTAAAAAATATTCTTTTGTACTAACTAACAACAATGATAGGTAAATAATAGAATAGAAATGACAGGAGCACAGAGAGACATTGACACTGAAAAACGACACAGAGGTGAGAGAGTAAAATCACCTTACTAACAAATGTGATACTACGCACGTAACACATAAAAGTCTATTGAAGTTGTGAGATGTCTGCTAAGTTGCGAAGGTTACTTAAAATTTGAGAGTAAGTAACTATAAATGCAACTGAGTCTGGAAACGTCCGTCTTCTTATTGATGCTGTTGGGGTTATTATTAATGTGGACCATTTCCAAAAAAATCCTTTTCTGGTAACTAACAGCTACATCCAGTATTCCTACATTGTCAAAGTCAAAACGATGTCCCTGTTGTGAGGAATGTAGTGCTAAGGCACATCTGTCAGGGCGAAGACTAACATCGCTCTTATGAAGTGTAATTCTTCTTTTAATGGTCAGAGAAGTTTGACCTATATAAACTCCTTCACAACTTCACAACTCACTTCAATCTAAGCAAGGAACACTCTAAATGAAGTCTGATGTTGAAGATGGCGGTGTTTTATCTCTAAGTCTTGTGAAAACACTTCTGCCATTGATGAAGTTGTATTTGGCAACTTTTAGTTCATCGATTTCACCCAAAAATGTGACATAGTTTTTCCGTGAGCGGAGGAAAATGAGGCAAAGATCTGTATCTAACTAATGGGGCTTGCGTGTCCATGTTAGGGTCTAAATCAAGGCCTGTTGTAGAGGTGAGAGCCGGTGGTCCAATGACTGAATTACATATAAACTTTCTCACAAATGTTCTCGGATATCCATTGTTGACCAAGATGACCTCCAAACGTGACAGTGAGCTCTGATGATAATCCCTGTGTACAATGTTTAAAGTTCTGTTTTTTAGTTGATTGATGATGTTAAGCTCCATGTTTACATTGTGGTGATATCGGAAGTGCAGATATCTACCAGAGGAAGACGGTTTCTGATAGCAATCCAACTTGATGATATTGTCCTCAGACCTAACTACTATGGTATCCAAAAACGGTAAGATCCATCCGTCTCCATCTCTACAGTGAACTTAATGTGCTCATCATTAGAGTCAAAAACATTAACAATTTCTTCTATTCCATCTTGGGGTAGACAAAAGATGAGGTCATCTACATATTGATACAAGAAATGTAAATCAAACGTCAAATTCGGAACACACGTATTCAGCCGAGAAGACATCACCATAGAAGCCATAATGGAACTGAGTCTTCATAGAGGCCTCTTATTTTTCCTATAACCCACAACAATTATATATATATATATATATATATATATATATATATATATATATATATATATATATATATATATATATATATATATATATATATATATATATATATATATATATATATATATATATATATATATATATATATATATATAATAGAAGAGAAATATTTTTATTTTCATATAGTGGAATGCAGTATACATATACACAATATTAAGAAAAACGTCAGAAGGCCACATAACAAATTACTTAAGATAAAATTCAAATAAAAATGTTTCCCTGTGACCTATAGGATCACACCTATAGGAATTTCACATTCTGATGTACAGAACAAACTTCATTCGGTGGCATATGGTCCAATCTGTTGGCTTGCTTTTCTTCGCGTGGAAAAAATTTAGAAAGTTGAACTCCCTCAATACAACCCCGTTTGGCCAAAAGACTTCATCTCATATACTTCTTCCGATGAGGAAGTACCTACGATGAAAGCTGAGTTTTGTCCCTGAGGTTGCAACTTTTTAAGATCAAACTGTGGTCCCTGAAAAACAGGTGCTAAATAATCAGAGATATCTTCTTCTGTCACATTACTTCCAGCAATTTTCTCAATATATATCCACTTTTTTTCAGCGTACATTGAGGATGTATATTGCTCTTTACCTGTTTCAACTTTCGACGAATTAACTCTTTTATGTTTGATAGCAGGAATCCATTCTTTGTCCGAAGTACTTGATGAAAAAGTCGAATCTTCGTTTACAATCTGTATTTGGGATTTTACTTCATTGTACAATTGTGTGTGTATATATATATATATATATATATATATATATATATATATATATATATATATATATATATATATATATATATAATATGTACAATTAAATATATAGATATATTGCCGTCCCTTCAAGCTTCTGATGCATCTCGGAGGATTATTCCTTGTCTATTGTAGACACATCGTCACATTTTCCCCATCCAGATACACCGACAATTCGTCACGTACCTCTATAGTGTACAACTTTAAAACTGCATTATTCGTTCTGTTTCAGCGTACGAGCACCTCGTTATGGGGCGAGTGGATGGGCGTGATGCACGGCGACGAGATCGAGTACGTGTTCGGACATCCGCTCAACATGTCGCTCCAATTTAATTCCAGGGAGCGGGAGCTCAGTCTGAAGATCATGCAGGCGTTCGCCAGGTTCGCCGCTACGGGGTGAGTGACTTTAAAATGTACCCGAATCGAACTGGGGGAGTTAAAAATTGAAACATATATCTACTTAGACTTGCTATCGAATTTTCTTGTCGAGAGGTTTTCTCACTAATAAGAAAATGGAGCCCCCTCTCGATTTTTTCACTGTCTGCTTTGGAACCAGACAAAATTTGATGGCTCTGTTTGAAATGTTTAGTATTCGACGCTCCACAATAATTTCATCGATAACGTCTTTAAGGAACTATACCAGTGTTATGCTGATTACAATTTGCATTCGAGTGCACTCATGAAAACATATTCTTCGTTGAAAAACCAAATTCTGTGAGAATAAGAGATATTCTTCAGTTTTTATATTTCTACGGAATTATTATCAGCATAACAGTATCAGAAAATATTGAAATGAATCCAATTTTCGCAAAACACTGATATTTTTAGTCCACATTCTCAACTCAGCATTGAGTGTGGCAAAAAATTTTTTATAGCATATTCTATAGAGAAAAAACATTGGCAAATTTTCACCTCAGTATTCCAAAAGAGGAAATATTGCGGTGAATAGATTCACTCAGTATAGTATTTTTTTTAATTCGAATAAAACACTCAATTTGCAATATTTTCAAAATTGTTATTGAAATTGATAACCTGGCCTTTGCCATTTACATTTTAAAGATAACTGCATGTAAATGTTGTACGCGGTTTCGTATCAAATGATCCATTCTGAAGGTTCAATTTTGCATCATTTTTTCGAGCATTTCAGCCTGTATCCCACGAATTAAGCGTGTAATGTTATCCTGCAAGGCTTCAATCGTATTCGGCTTGTCCACATACACTAACGACTTTACGCAACCCCACAAGAAATAATCCAGAGACGTCAAATCGCATGATCTTTGCGGCCAATTCACAGGGTCATTTCGAGAGATAAGCTGCTCAGCAAATTCATCCTTCAACATGTCCATTGTTTCATGAGATGTGTGGCATGTAGCACCGTCTTGATGAAACCACATGCCAACCAAGTTCAACACGGCCCACTGGGGCAAAAAAAAGTAGCGTATCATGGCTCGATATCGTTCGCCGTTGACGGTAACGTTTTTTCCACAGTCGTCTTCGAAGCAAAATGGACCGATGATAACACCAGCCTATAAACCACACCAAACTGTCATTTTTTCGGGATGCAACGGTAATTCTTGTATGGTATGTGGCTGTTCATATTTATTTACATATCCGTTAAGCCAGAAATGAGCCTCATCGCTGAACACAATTTTTCGATAAGAAAGCGGATTTTCATTAAGCTCTTCTGAGGCCTATTCACCAAAAATTAGACGTTGTGGTAAGTCAGTCGTCTTCAATTCTTGTAGAAGTTGAATCTTAAAGGCTTTCAAACCTCAATTAACACGGAAAATTTTCCATGTGGTTGAGTAACACATGCCCAATTGATGAGAATGGCGACGAATTGACATTTCACGATCTACGGCTGCAATATTCTCTTCAGTACGCACTCTACGCATGCGAGACAATGGTTTAACGTCCACCAAAGTAAACTTGGTGCAAAATTTGGAGATAATAGCACGAACTGTTGATTCACTAGATCGATTATGACGACCATAATATGGTCGTAACAAACGATTCACATTTTTCACAGAGCACGAATCTTGATAGTAAATTTCAACAATTTCTACTCGTTGCTCGTTTGTAAGTATTTCCATGATGAAATGACTGAGTATACTGAAAACTTTTAATTTTGACAGGTGACGTTTGGATGCCCTCATCAACCAAGCCGCCAACCTGAAAAACTCAACTCCTAAAAATTCACCCGTTATTTTATACACCTCCTTTACTATCTGTTACCTGCGCAAGTAACCACAACATAAACTCTATAGTCCAAGGGTTCCCAAACTCTTTTTACTACGCCCCCTTCTGTTAAAAGGGAAACCATCCACGCCTCCCCCCACAGTAAATTTTATGCGCATAAACAATTTTATGGGTGAAAAAAACCAAGAATTACATTGAGACCAAAAGAACATAATAAACTTGTAATCTAGTGAGATGAGTGGGCTTGCATTTTCTTCACTAGTAAACATATTCTTGGTTGTGTTGTAGTAAGGGCACAACGTTAGTCACTGGTAACATCAAGTTTGTTTCTGAACTTAGTTTTAATTGCAATGAGGGTTGAAAAAGCCTTTTCACCCTAGTAGGTACTCGAAAAAGGCAGATATAATCGTATAGCTGCCTGTGGTACATGAGGGTACACTTTGAAATATTTGAATCGAAATGATGACTTGTCCATTTTGTCGAAGTCGTACTTGGCAGAGGAATCATGTTTCATCTCCAAACCTTCATCTTGCAGTGCTTCTGGCAGAGCGTTGATATTGATATTGAATGGTTCTGTTGACAGTCTCTAAATACCCTCGTCACAAGTGTCTGGGAAATATTTCCTGAACTCGTCCGTGAGGTTCTCCAAATGGTTTAATATTAGGCTTTTCATTTGGGATTCTTCAAAAACCTCCTTGAATTTTGGCTCATCTGAGATTGACATTAGTTCGGCAAAATTTGAATAATTGCAGGGGTTCGCTGATATTTTTCGTCTCCAAAACTGCAATTTCTCAATGTACATCTTGATGGCATCACGATGAATCACTATATTTGATTCTCCACCCTGCAGTTTTATGTTAAGGTTTTTCAACACCAAGCATTTTATATAAGACATGTCTGTTCTCCGATTATATTTTTGCTTTCAAACAAAATGTTTCATACACATGGATTGTTAAGTTTTCTGAACATCAAGATCAATTTAGAAAATCTACAACGTTAAAACAGTCAAAGAAATGTTTTAATTTCATTTATTTGAAAATTTTCATTTTTAACTGGTCTTGTGCTCATGCCCTCCCTGATATATCTTCACGCCACCTTGAGGGGGCCCAGATTGGGAATCCCTGCTATAGTCGCTGGTATTTCTTACCTGTGCTGGGGACAGGCACAGGGAAACTTTCAGCTTCTACAAAATAACAAATGTCTGGCAGTCGTGGTCTCTTGGGCTTTAAGTGAATGAAAAAACTGAATGAATAAATTCTCGAAATTGTTCAACCGATTTTCTCAACTCATAACACGAATTCTTCAGTAACATAAAGTATAGAGACTTTTAGTGAATCGCAACAATAGGAGTATATATCGTGAATCAACGATAACCACTGAATGAATAGCGATTGGCGCGAAATCCGAAATGCTGCCAAAAATATCGCAACTCTCATGATTTCCATAGTAACTGTCGTTTTACGATAACTGCTTCTTGAACAAACAGCGGAATAACACATTGGCACAGTTTTCACCTCAGCTGGCACATTTTCTCTCGAGTTGATGGTGGTTAAAAAGGAGAGGGAACATGAACACAATTGTATCCTGTTGTTTAAAGATTTGAATTTCATTTTGCAGATGAGTTGGGAGCACTTAAGCAAAGGAAGGTGGAAGAATTGTCGAAAATTTAAACCTTTTCAGAAAAATCATTTCAGAAAAAAGTCAATATCATCCATAATTCGAATGATGGAAACCTGAACTTCAAAGAAATTAAAAACTTGGGAGCTGTGCTAGTACAAAAATGGATATTTCATACTCATGTTGAAAAAGGTATTAACAAGTCCAAAAACTAAATGGCGTTATTGAAAGAAGCATGACATACTTTAATAGTCCTTAAGCACTCATTTATTTTCACTCATTTATTTTCGTATTCTTATATAGCAAAATGTCATTTGCCTTGTAATTCAACGCATGACATACATGTTAGGCCTCTTGGAAGCGTCCCCAACAAGTTACTCAAGTACCTCGGTTCTGGAACAAATAATCCCTTAGCAAATCACAACTATTACCATCTAAAAGTTTGTTAGCGTTCTATGTTGGTCTGTAGATTCACAATGTTTCAGGTGCAATGGAAAATTATACATTTTCAATTGTTAGCTATTTCCAATAAACTCAATTTCCTCTACCATTCGGAAACCATTTGGTCAAAACTGGGATTTATATCGACAAACTTTGAATATTAAAATTTTTATATTACTTCATATCCTTCAGTATTAAATCTTCAGTATTAAACGATTATATAAGCAAGAGATCCAAATTATTCTGTTGAACTGTTCTGGATCGGAATGATGTATTATTGACAACGTCCCCAATCAATCATCATTCGTTAAAATGTCCATATATGAAGACAATTCGTTAGAACACACTGAACGCTACACATGTCCGAAAACTTATTCCTGTTAATCTCAAGTATGTCCTCATTGCTCGAAGAGTATCCGAACTACCAAATTGAATCCATAAAGAAAACATAATTTCGCATGTAGCTTAATGAAACTCAGTAAAACCTGTCCCTCTCTCGTATTAAATTCTGTCTAAATATTTGACAATACACATTCGGTACGTCTTGCACAAAACCGTATCATCTAGTTATCCGCTTAATGTTCAGAAGTTTGTAATAGTTATAAATGTCAACAGACTCGCTTATATCTCTGAGGGTTTTCTTGTGAACTTCAATGGATATCCCGCCCACGCGTTTGATGAAATTTGGAGACGCTGACTGGAGTGAATGTGAATTGAGTTCCCAGAATAGTCCTCCCTGATTCGATGTTTTTCCAGGGATGAATCTTCAGAACGTGGGTACTCAAATGACAGAGTTGGGAGAGCGAGTTTTGAAGATCATTTTTCACTTCGGTTACATTATTTTTCCCTTTTCGTTGGATTTTTACCCCACTTTCAAGTTGTTGATTCAGTCCTTGAATTGTGTGACCAAGTCAAAATATATACTCAATAGGTACAATATTTTTTTCAAGTTGAGTGATCATTCGTTGATCTGTTGATGAATTGTTAAGTATGAATTGAATAAAAACAAAGAGCTAAATAACGAAATTAATTTTTTTCAAGACTACATTCTTATTCGAATTCGGTTGAATGAGTTTGAGGCATTTTCGAAATGATTATTGTATCAATGACGGAGATAGAATTCTCGCTTAAATCTTGGTGAAACATAATTAAATATTAGATTAAATTGAACTCGTTGCCTAATGTTTCACGATTTATTCAACAATATGAAATAGTCATCATGTTTCGAGCTTTAGCTCATTTTCAAGACTAAACTACTATAAGGAACGTACAACAAATTTATATCTTGCAATGGATGTGAGTAGGGAGGATTATTGAAAATCTACTTGTTCATTTAAGATTTCTTATTTTTTCTTCCAAGAACTGCTTATTTCAATTGTTTCTAAAAGGTCTAAACGTTTTCCTTCATTATCTGCCTGTAAGTTTTCTCAAAGTCTATGAAGTGGTTAGAAATAATGCAATGTTCTGAAAATCCGGTTTTATTAACATTATACAAAATCGACCTTTTATGCTCGTCAACCCGAGTTTTTATTTTTCTACCTGTTTGGCTGATATAAAACGCTGGACATTCTTTACAAAATTTTTATAAATCTCGCTTTTGTCTTCAACATTTATCTTTTCTTTATTATTCACTAAAAGTGACTTAATATTTCTTTTGATGGTACAAATGATTTTTATCTCTTTCTTCTTTAATCTTTCGCAAATTGTTTCGCTGAGATGAGGTATGAAATTAATAAAATGATATTTTTGTTTGCTTTCTATAATTTGAGATAGATAAATTGCTTTTAAAAGAATTTTCCGTTGCTTTTTTCTTATAAGATTATCTATTATATTTTCATCATAACCGTTATTATCGCTAGAAGTTTCAAAGCTTTCACTTCTTTGTTGAAATTTTATTCTGAAAGCGGAATGGTCGTAAGTCTATGTATAAAAGAACAAAGAGCTGAGTTTAATAATTAATGGTTGATTGATATCTTTAGGAATTGGGGTATATGTGGCTAAGGTACCTGTGAGTGTCCCTACTCACATCCATTGTATAAATATAAATTTGTTGTACGTTCCTTATAGTAGTTTAGTCTTGAAAATGAGGTAACGCTCGAAACATGTTGACTACTTCATATTGTTAAATAAATCGTGAAACATAAGGCCAAGAGTTTAATTTAATTCAATATGAAATTATTGTATCATTATTTTATTATAACAGTATGTTCAATGAGAATTTTCGAACTTCAAAGAAAGTGTATAAGATTATTGAGTGATGTGGACTTTCCATCTTGATGGACAAGTGCATTTCCTCATCCACAAATACTAACTCAATCTTGTCTTCTTATTCACGAAGTCATAATTTATTGTCATAAACTGAAAAAATATCATTGTTAGGTCATATGCAGATTTTGACATTTAAGACAAAAGAAATAAAAATACCAACGTACAGGCTGGGTAAATCACAAAGTGGTCATAGTTTCTATTTTTTCAAATTCTATAACGATTTTCCTGTTTATGTGAGGAAAGCTGATTATGTCAAATTTAAGAGACATATATATTGAAGAGTTTTTACTGCGAAAGAGTTACCGCTCATGTGATGAATTTTTAACAGCTTGTGTACTGGAGATTTAATTGGATGTTTCATTTTGACATTTATTCTTCTGTTCTTTTAAATTCGAATTCCTTTTGCGTTAATAATTATCTATCGATCTATACAAAGCCGCTTCAATTGGTTATCAAATATTTATATGGAAATGTGTATTCCGAAGAACCATTTCAATATCATGTTAGTCATTTGGTATTTTCGCTTCGAAACTTTTCCGGTAGTTTTGAAAATTGTTGATCTCAATGATGTTGACGTGCTCTTTCTGAATTTCAACTTTGTCATCTCGCATCTTTGCATCTCGCGCAACCATATCAAAAAAATTGCGCCTAAAACAGTTTTTTGGAAATAAATCCGTTTCGGCGGATTCTACAGAAAAAACATAGTTCGTTCTCTAAAATCAATAGTTTCGGCGTACTAGCGCCGTAAAGTGTAGTTCGATACATGTTTCGGTAGAAATACTCATTTCCACCATGATCTCTACACCTCCATGGGGTAGAGAAAGCTGCGCGCTGATTTGTTGTCGTATGATGTGTCAATGGTATGATGTATGGTATGGTATGATGTAAAGCATGCATGTTTTTAATTATTCAAAAATGTACTTTCATTCACAATTTCCATATAACTATAGTTGTTTAATTCAATGAGGTAACGTTCTCCAGCTTTGTTTTTTTTCAGATTTTTGGACACATCAATAATCTCGTTTGAATATGGATTTCTTAGAGTACTTTGATAAATTTTTCACTCCGGTTACATTATTTTTCGCTTTTCGTTGGATTTTTACCCCACAGTTCAATTGTTGATTCAGTTCTTGAATTATTGTTTGACCAAGTCAAAATATATACTCAATGGGTACAATATTTTTTCAAATCGACTGACCATTCGTTGTTCTGTTGATGAGATATTGTTTAATATGAATTGAATAAAAACCATGAGCTAAATAACGAAATTAATTTTTCTCGACATCCCATTCTTATTCGAATTCGGTTGAATTAATTTAGGCATTCTCGAAATGATTATTGTATCATTATTTTATTATAACAGTATGTTCAATGAGTATTCTCGAATTTCAAACAGAGTGTATCAGATTGTTAGGTGATGTAGACTTTCCATCTTGATGGACAAATGCATTTCCTCATCCAGAAATACTGACTGCATCTTGTCTTTTTATTTACGAAGTCGTAATTTATTGTCATATACTGAAAAAAATCATTGTTAGGTCATACGAAGATTTTGACATATATGACGAAAGAAATAAAAATACCAACTTAGAGGCTGGGTAAATCACAAGGTGGTCAGAATTGAATCAACAGAAGTTTTCTGTTGATGTGAGGAAAGCTGATTATGCCAAATTTAAGAGAGAAATTTAAGAGAAATTTCTTCTGTTCCTTCTAATTTGAATTTCTTTTTGCATTAATAATTATCTATAGATCTATTCAAAGCCGTTTTAACTGGTTATCAAATATTTACTCGAAAATGTGGATTCAGAAGAAACATTTCAATATCATGTTAGTACAGTTATTTGATATTTTCGCTTGAAAACTTTTCCAGTAGTTTTCAAAATTGTTGATCTTATAGATTTTGACGTGCTCTTTCTGAATTTCTACTTTGCCACCCCGCACCTTTGCAGCTCCAGCAACCATATTGGAAAAATTGCGCATAAAAACAGTTTTTCGATAATAACTCCTTTCCGGCGGATACTACAGAAAAAACATATCTGTACAAAATGAAACCAGAAAATTAACTTCAATTTGCGCAATGACCGTTTGTTCTCTAAAATCAATAGTTTCGGCGTATGAGGGCCGTAAAGTGAAGATCAATATATGTTTCGTTAGAAATACTCATTTCCACACCTCCATTGGCTAGAGAAAGCGGCTCGCTTTTTTTATCGTATGTTGTATCGATGGTGTAAAGCATGCATATCTTTAATTATTCAAAGATGTACTTTTATTCCTAATTTTCATATAACTATAGTTGTTAATTCAATGAGGTAACGTTCTCCAGCTTTGTTTTTATTCGAGATTTTTGAACACTTCAATAACCTCGTTTGAATATGGATTTCTTGGAGTACTTTGATCATCCACTCATTCTATAATACGTAATTGCCCCTCCGTAGCTAGTGCGAATATATCACCCACGTTTTCCACTCCACACCAGTTCTTGATATCGCACAACCATGTCGTTTTCGGCCTGGACCTCTTCTACCTTCTATTTTATTCATTAATATTAGTCTTGGGATATCATATTTATTGCTTCGGAGTATGTGGCCCAAATAAGAGATCTTGCGTTGTTTTATATTTTTTAATAACACACGCTCGACGACGGCTCTTCTTAGTACTTCCTCATTCGTTATTCGGTCCACCCAAGGAATCTTTAATAACTTGCGGAGTGTCCACATCTCAAAAGCCTCTATACGGTTCATGGATTTTCTTTTGAGTGACCATGTTTCGGCCCCATATGTTATTATGGGCCAAATATAGCATTTTACCATACGAAGTCTTATGTATAATGATACTCCTCTTCGACATAGATATTTTTGAAATTCAATGAATGTAGTTCTTGCCATCGCCATCCGTATTTTTATTTCCATAAACACTGAAGGAATTCAAAAATGAAATAATATCTGCGTTTTATCTTCTATACTATTTAGAGTGTATATATATTTGTTATATATTATGAAATTTTTCCTTTTCCTGGTTTAAGGATATGTCTGTTTGGATGCGTAAATAGCGCCGTCAGAGAGAACGAGTAGATCTATATGTTCACCGACAACTACTACAAAATCAAATGCGATGTTTCGCTCACTGCGGTGTTGACTACATTAACGTATCTGCATCTTCGATGGCTTGTTTAACCACAAAGTGTTCATCTTAAAACTTTGGCCTCAAAATTGCAATAAGGCGATTCTTCTTTGCATCATTTCCAAGGAATTTACTTTGTGACAGAGTTGGCGTCATTGTTTCGTCAAAAAGAATATCTACTGGAGCAGACTTTCGTGATCGTCGGGAACGTTCCGTATATTTGATACTACGGGTTGCAATATTTTCTGGATATCCGTCAAATATTATAATGGCATTGGATGTATAAGGCGGTCGGACGATACATGCAGGTGATTTATTTACTGCCAATAGATCGAGCCATCAAAAGTGCGCGACAGTTAATTACGTCGGTAAAGTTTTCTGTGGTTTCCTTTACCATCAGATAACAGATGAATTTAAAGTCTCACATTCGACCGAATGGCACGTAATACAGAAGTCGGCCACAGCCGCACTTTTAGGCCTATATCCTATAACAAAATTTAAATTATTTAATAATGTTTTTTTTTTGAACGAAGATAATTAAAATGCACATGGTTGGAGAAGGTCGCAAGACCTTATAACTTCCCAATTTGTATTAGCAATGAAAAAGTGAAATGTAATTGATCAAAGCACTCAATAAACGTACTTTGTTGTTGTTGTTGTTGCCAATAGATGAGAACGATTCGCCTTGTTTCCAAACGACTAGGTGCAACAATAAACCTTCATCGATAGTATGAAAGTATCAGCTAAGAAACTGTTGTGACATGTATATTATTAAGATGTATTATCACAGCAAAATAAATTCCATAATAAACTAGGAATTCTGAGTTACGGTGGTAGCACAGAATTGAATTCAGTTTTTAGGCCTCAAAAGAGGATCATAAGAACAATGTTCGGTCTCCAGATAACGGAGTCTTGTCGAGAATACTTTAGAAACAACTTCCTAACTGTGCCCTCCCTATTCATGCTGAACTGTGCTACTCAAGTAAAAAAGAATTAACAATTTTAATTTTAAAATTGTTGGTTGCTATGTTACGAGGGCAGCTTCTTCTAATCTTGTTCGCACACCTTCCACCCGATTGTCCCAGACGCAAAGAAGCACTACTATTATGGGCATCAGAGTTTACAACCATCTGCTACGTAATATTAGGGAGTTACATAGTCTGGGGAAATTTTAGAATGTGCTGCGGTCATTTTTCTTGGAACGGGCATTCTACTCTACAAGTGAATATTTTTCTACTCGCACTTGACGGTTGGTCATGGGTTCTTTTTTCGAATATTATTGTTGAATGAGATTGAATTCTCGCTTGACTCTTGGTGAAACATAATTGAATATTAAAATAAATTAAACTCTTGGCTCAATGTTTCACGATGTATTTAACAATATGTATAGTCAACATGTTTCGAGCGTTAGCTCATTTTCAAGACTAAGAAAGTCTTGAGTCTTGAAAATGAGCTAACGCTCGAAACATGTTGACTATACATATTGTTAAATAAATCGTGAAACATTAAGCCAAGAGTTTAATTTATTTTAATATTGAATATTATTGTATTAAAATATTTTGTGTTGATGTTTTGTATTTATTTCAAATACTTTTGACAATTTCAATACTATGTTTTATAGTCGATGTAAATATATCATATTATTATTATTATAGTATGCATTGTATTTTCAAAATGTATATCACCAGAATGTTGCTCAAATGCCTGATACATAGTGGCTTTAATACATTTGCTCATATCTTCATCATTGAAAAGAGATAACGAAAATCTAGGAGCTAGTTTGTGTTCAAGGAAATTTTAAAGTTCTCTTTCAGATTCGTTAGCTATGCACATTCTTCGGAAAATTAACAGAGGAGATTAATTGGGACAATGTCGTTTTCTATCGGAAACCTGTATTCATAACACCATTAAACACTGCGCGTTGGTGTAGATATATATTGGTTTGTGACTCTCGTATAACGAAACTATTGGTTTTTGGGAGAGAATGATTATGACATAAATTGTACGAAATTTTCTCTTGTTTTTTTTGTACGAAAATGTGTTTTCTGTGAAATGAGTCAGAAAGAAGTGAAACTCCTTTCAGGCACCATTTATTTCAATATGGTGGCGCGAGCGGCAAAGGTACGAGGTGGCAAAGTCGAAATTCGGAAAAAGAATGTCAAAATCTATGACATCGCCAATTTTCAGAACTCCCAAAAAAATTTCCAGGTAACACCTATTTTTTCAACCAAATGACTGTACTATGTGTGCATCATTATGAAATGAAAATGCCTCCCCGGTTAATCATGACATCTGGTTTTTGGGAGACAATGATTAAGACATAAACTGTACGGAATTCTCTCTAGTTTTATTCTGTATAGAAATGTGTTTTCTCTGAAATGCATCAGAAAGAAGTCATTAACATGAAACTCCTTTTAGGCGCCATTTTTTTAATATGGCGGCAAGAGCGTGAAAGATACGAGGTGGCAAAGTTGAAATTCGGAAAACGAATGTCGAAATCTATAATATTGCCAATTTTCAAAACTCCCACAAAACTTTTCAATTAACACCTATTTTTTCAACCAAATCACTGTGCTATGTGTACATCATTATGAAATGAAAATGCCTGCCCGGTTAATCATGACATGCAACAGAAAATGAAAACATTTCCTCTGTTGTCCTATCTAAATGGAATTTCCAAATACCACCTAAACTAAAGCTTCCGAAATCTCGGAAATTTACACGGGATGAGCATTCTCTGAACGTAAAACTGAATTCAATCAATAATTTCCACACACAAAATACCATTCTCTTAACTCTTCAATCTCGATACTGATGTGGGCGCAACCGACGATCATTTATCTCTTCGGGGACGCAACAATGCGCAACCATTAATATTCCGTGACAAGGTGCAATAAAAATCGCGCAAATTGATGATGGAGCCAAACCATTTAATCCGAAATTAGCGGCATTAAGCGCCATTGTCAATTTTGACCCCGAGTTCCATTTGCATATGTATACCGTCCATTTAGTATGGCGATATGGAGCTCTCGGCTACTCCGTTTGGCAACAATGGAATCGGTGGAACGTTTTCACGCTATCACAGGTTTTATCGTAACTTTTTAAATGATCGGAAAATGACAAATGACAGAAGTATATAATTCGGAATCATTCAGCTTGCGTGACATTCTGTATGATTTTCCTCTCGGTTATAAACACATAAACACACGCGCGTATGTATATATATATATATATATATATATATATATATATATATATATATTCATGTATTTGATAATATAACATTTTTGGATAATAGATACCAAGAGGTTAAATTTAACAACCGCATTCGAAACCAACAGGGATAAAATATGGTACATAAATGATATTGTTAAGGTAGTTGAATACTGTAAAATGGAACATTTTGCTGACGATGCCATGCCAATATTTTGAGGGTAACAACTTAAGAGATATGTTGAACAAAATGAATGAAGATCTAGAAAAATTAAGTAAATGGCTTAATGGAAACAGTTTATGTGATAACATTGAAAAATATAAATTTTGTGTTTTTGAAATACAAAATTCAAAAATAAAATATTTGGGCAAAGTTGTAGACAGACATTTGAATTTTCACTCACATTGTAAATATATTATGAACAAATTATCTAAAAAAATCTATTTTATATCTAGAACTGAGGCTTCTCTATTTTCATGAAGTCACTTCTTTTCAAGAGTATTGTGTCGCCACATCTACAGTTTTATTCTTCTATTTTGTTTAATCTACCAAAGTGTAAAATAAATGAGATACAAAAAATATGTAATAGGGCAATGAGAAAAATATCGATGTGAAATCGTTATACGCCGATTAAAAATTTGCTAGGAAGTTTGAACTCATTATCAATGGGCGATGAAATATGTTTTGAGGTCTTGGTTTTCATAAACAAAATAAGAAATAATTTACTTCCGGTATATATGTATGAGGATTTGAAGTATGTAGATGTCTGTCACAACTATAACGTTAGAAATTTAGATGATTTCACATTCCAAGATGTAGGACAACGTTAAGTACTAAATCTGTATTATAAGGAGGTTTAGCAAAGCTTAATAGTTTGCAAAAAGATTTAGGCTGATTAAGGCTTTAAGATTTAAGATTACTACTGAGTAATACTGCAGTATTAATCCATTTGATGAAGAAGTAGTACTTCGAAATGTTGTCATGCGTATTTTATATTAAATTATGAGAAAATTTTAAATATTGTGTATTATATATATATATAAATATATAATATATATATATATATATATATATATATATATATATATATATATATATATATATATATATATATTTGTATTTAGCATCAACGGTACTGCAAAAACAATAACAAGTAAAGCAAATAAATCCAGGCAGAGCAATATACCACTTTATATGTACATAATTATATATTCTGTAATAAATTCTTAATAATCCATCTTATATATATATATATATATATATATATATATATATATATATATATATATATATATATATATATATATATATATCATTTTTAAAAATTAGAATTCATCAAAAAAATGTATCAATTGAGTTAGCTTTGTGAATGTGTACGTTGGGACCTTTATTATCCTTCAAAGAATTTTTGATAGAGAAATATTTAAATGGAAGGACATCTGATAGCAGCACAAGACAGCTGTTGCGTTCTAGAAGCAACTCGTCAGTTGTGCCACATCCATCCAAGTGAGGCAACAATTTCAATTTCCAAACACATTCTCATGACTCCTAGTGAATAACTGTCAAGTAATGTATACTTCACAGTTCCATCTATAGGAATAAATAGAAAACATCTCTAACATCATAGTACACCAAGCACCGAACTTACACAAGTATGTTAGAGTTATAAAGTACGTTGAGAAGGTTTTGCGCTTGATTCATCCATGATCTAAGAGATGTTTCCAATGATTCCCATTCATGGAATTGTGAAGTATTGATCACTTGATAGCTCTCCACTTGGAGTCATCAAGAAGGTGTCTGGAGATTGGAATCGTTTCCTCATTTGCATGGACGTGGCACAACTGACGAGATCCTTGTAGAACGAAACAGCTGCCATCAGGCGGCATCGATTTGAATATTTTTCTAACATGTTACCCTTTGAAAATAATGGGGGCATAAAGATCGAATAAAACATTCATTTGATCGATTTGAAATTTTCGAGGTTTCGTATCGAAATCTCGATTTCTTCGATTTCTCGAGTAACAACTTCGGTACTGATTTCCAGTACTGTTCAAACTATTTCTATAGTTTCTGAAAGAATCTCAATATTTCGGTTATCAAGGATACTACGTCCAATCTGGCAACATCGCTTTCGTTTTTTGATATGTATGTATGGTTGCATATCATTTGTCATGAAAAAATAAATTTCGAATGTTTTCCACTGATCTAATGCAAAAAAGTCATAATTTGTGCTTTCAAATGATGAGTGTGAGAACATTTTCTCGTTTTTTTGGTGTGAACGAGTGATTGAGAATGTTTTTTCACATTCCACGATTTCGCGGCTCGTCGTTTCTCGCGTTACCAGGGCTGACTTTATTATACTGAAACCGCACTACAAATGATGTGTATTCGTGACACGAGTATCTACACGATAGAACATTCTAGTTTGCAGGAAGTCATCACACGTATGTGAGCCAACACTGTCTGTCCTCCGATGGAATACATTATTAGGTTGGTTAATCTGGATTAGGCCCCAAGAATAATATCTCAAAGCCGTCCCCCTCTTTGCCGACTTTAATTATATTACCGCTTCAGTGAGAACTAATCCAGACACAATCTAGATTGTAGTTTATGCCGCGCATATATTGAAGCCGCGTTTGTCATTTTATGGTCAATGGCACGGTAATCCGGCATTAAAAACGATTATAGGGATATCGGTGACAATATAAATACTATGTTGAATTGAACTGAATATTTCTTTTATACATATATGAAAATATATCATAATAATAACGGGTTATTTTTTATTTTTTAATAAAGAGTTAAGTTTTTCAGGTTGGCGGCACTGGTTGGTAATGGCATCCAAACGTCATTTGTCAAAGCGAAAAGTTTTCAGTACACTCTGCCATTTCATGGTAGAAAGACTTACAAATGTGCAATGATTTTAAATTGTTGAAATATACTAACAAAATTCGTGCTCTGTGAAAAATGTGTATCGTTTGTTTCGACCATATTATGGTCGTCATAATCGACCTGGTGAATCAACAATTCGTGCTGTTATCACCAAATTTCGCACCAAGTTTACTTTATAGGACATTAAACCATTGTCTCGCATGCGTACAGTGCGTACTGAAGAGAATATTGCAGCCGTACCGTACAGTGTTAATGAGGATCGAGAAATGTCAATTCGTCGCTGTTCTCAGTAATTGGGCATGTATTACTAAACCACATGAAAAATTTTAAGTGTGGATTTGGGTTTGAAAGCCTATATCATTCAACTTCTGCGAGAATTGAAACCGAATGACCTACCAGAATCTAATTTTTGGTGAATGGGCCATAGAACAGCGTAATAAAAATCCGCTGTTTTATCGAAAAATTGTGTTCAACCATGACGCTCTTTTCTAGCTTAACGGATATGTATATAAACAAAACTGTTGCATCTGAAGTGATGAACAGCCACATGTAATACAAGAATTACCGATGCATCCCGAAAAAACGACAGTTTGGTGTGAATTATAGGCTGGTGGCATCATCGGTCCATTTTTTTTCAAAGACGACCGTGGAAGAAACGTTACCGTAAACGGCTAACGATATCGACCCATGATACGCAACTTTTTTCTGCTCTAGTTGGCCGAGTTGAACTTGGTCGACATGTGGTTTCATCAAGACGGTGCCACATGCCACACAGCTCGTTAGTGTCGTTAGTGTATGTGGACAAGCGGAACCCCATTGAAGCCTTACAGAATAACATAACAAGCGCAATTCGTGGGGTACAGGCCGAAATGCTCGAAAAAGTGACGCAAAATTAGACCTTCAGAATAGACCATTTGATACTGCGCCGCTGACTACATTTACATGAAGTTATCTTTAAAATGTGAATGGCATAAGTGAAGTTATCAATTTCTATAGAAATTCTGAATATATGATGCAAATCGAGTGTTTTATTCGATTTAAAAAAAAACTACGCTCAGAAAATGACTTTATATATCTATTTATTGTTCTCAAGCGGCAATACAGGGAACATCGAAAATAAGAGAAAAATAAAAATATGTCTATAGTAAGAAAAATAAAAAATATTCATCAAAAACAAAATTATACAAGCTAGAAAACAATCACAAGGCGCAACTCAAATAAATTGCTGTTCTATTGAACCTTGAAATGAAGTTCAATGGACGATGAATATTTAAATGAGAGGTAATAAGAAATATTTGTCTAAAAATCCTTAACTGAACAATTTTTTATTCTGTATGCATCTGAAAATATCGTTTGTTACGACGAAACGCGTCATGCTATGTAGTGAGTATATCATAAGTTCAAGTGTTTGAATTTAAGTTTATATTCAATTTTTTATTCGACAAGTTTAGTTTTTTTACGGCATTATCAAGAATGAATGCATATTATGAAGACAGCCTTTAAATACTTGCAGATCAGTTCGGTCCACAGAATACACCCTAAATTTTGTATATTCTGTGGTTCGGTATCTGGAGGAGCCGGAACATTTTGTTTTAAACCAAATATTCTCCATTGCATTGAAGAAGGTATGAAAATGAATTACCTGGAAGCCATGGAAATAAATAAAGTCCATAAATCCGATAATTACAATCTTCTCAATGACCAGTTAGACCTAAACCACTCCCCACTGTTAAATCTCTGATAGTTTGGAAATCCCCACCTCTATGTTCACTCTATGTTCTATGGATAACGAACATAGAACGGAGTTCATATTGATGTTCTATATGCTACCACCTCCAGAGACCGAACCACAGAATTAACCAAATTTAGGACGTTTTCTGTGGACTGAACTGATCTACAGTATTTGAAGGCTGTCTTTGTAATATGTATTGTTTATATACGAATTGTTCAGTCTGTGACTTTTAGACAAGTATTTCTCATTACCTCTCACTTGAAATACAGATAATTTGTTTATGTTTAGAGAAATGCCTAACACACAAAATCAAAAAAAAATTAAAAAAATCAAAAAATCAATAGAAAAACAAAATAAGAAAAATAAGAACTGGTTGGTGTCGAACATGGCGCGAGCGAGCACTCGGGAGAACTTGTGATGTAGCAGCAAAATTATAAATGAGAACATGAACTCACTTTTGGCAGTCTAAGAGGTGTTTACGGATTTTGTTCATGATAACAAAAGTAAAACTGTCAATGAATTGAAATGAATGTAACGGTATGCGAACTGTCAACGAAATAAAAATGGCATTTCAACTGTCGGAAATTGATTGAATTTGGCAGATTTAGTTCCAATTATAAATTACAACAGAGTTTTTCCAGTTGTTGCAACTAGCTCATGAATTCAAAAGAAACATTCGGGTCTTGACTACCGTTGTAGAAGTGCCAAAAAACCGAAAACTGAGGAATGCGAGGAATTTAGACCTGAATTTATATGTATATATATATATATATATAAATATATATTATATATATATATATATATATATATATATATATATATATATATATATATATATATATATATATATATATATATATATATATATATATATATGTATATATATAAATACAGTGCCTGTGTATGAGAAAATTTTGATATTTATAGTTAAAGACCAAGTAAGCTAGTTCTGTGATAGTTTTGGAGTGTCAATCGGGTTTCCGAGTGCAGCTCTCTTGAGAAACCGTAATCACATTTATCTGTGATGAATTTTCTAGAGTGTTAGATAAAAATGAAATAGTAATAGCAATATTTTTGGATTTACGAAGAGCTTTTGAAACTTTCAATAGGTCGTTATTATCAAAAAAAATTTTCAAGTTTGGTTTGCAATGATTCAATTTATTTCTACATAATAAGAGCACGACATGTTAAATACGGAAACTATGCGGACACAAACCAATAATTTGTGATTATGGAGATACACAAGGAACAGTTTTGGGGCTGTTAATGTTTAATTTATATATAAACGATGTAATTAAGTATGTAGAGAATTGTGAAATTTCTATATTTGGTCAAGACATGATATTGAATATTGCGGGCAAAAATTCATAAGAATTAGCTAATGAAATCAATAGTGATCTATATAGTTTCCATACATGGTTGTTTGATAACAGTCTTTCATTGAATACTGATAAATCTAAATATATTATTGTCGGAACCAAAGCAAAGTTATCAAGATTAGAGTATGATATACAAATCAAAGTTAATGATATACCATTGGCACAAGTAAGTGAAATTAAGTATTTAGGTGTTATTAAAGTTGCAAATTTGAGTTTTAAAAATTATTTTAGATATGTTATGAATAAAATTTCAATAAAAGTAAATTTTTTAGCCAGGATAAGTAATTATGTTAGTGTCTTTACATAGTATTTAGTGTATAAGTCGTTAATATTATCCCATATAAACTTCTGTTCGATGTATTATACACCTTGCCTCTAAATGATATTCAAAAGCTCCAAAATAGAGCATTTGGAATTAATATAAGTGCAATAGGTACACACCTGTATCACTTATGTTAGAAACACTAAGTTGCTTAAATATTAGGCAGCATATAGTATATAGAACTTCAGACTTTGTTGATAAAATAAAATGTGGCAAGGTTTCTAGATATATCCTTGACCGTGTTAAATACCTTGTTACCGAACAAGGTCTGGGGAAAAAAATCATTTCTACATTGATAAGTGCAGTATGAATAATCTATGTGCGAAAGGAATGATTTTTCGAATAGTCTAGATCCGAACCTAAAATTTTGTGAGAATCATAATGATTTTAAAGAATTATTTTATCATTTATAAATTCAATGGACGATGAATCTACTCTGTGATAGTTCATATTTAAATGAGAGGTAATAATAAAAACTTGTCTAAAAATCACTGACTGAACAATTCTTTATTCGACTAGTTTCGCCTTTTACAGCATTATCAAGAATGATTATAATTCTTGATTCTTGATAATGCTGTAAAAGGCGAAACTAGTCGAATAAAGAATTGTTCAGTCAGTGATTTTTGACGTTTTTATTATTACCTCTCATTTTATCATTTTGTAAAAAATAATATCTAGGGTGAATTATCTTTGTTTGATGTTGTAAATATAACTTGTCGATTTTTGTGAAGTGTGTTAGCTGTGCTAAATAAAGTTTACTGCTACTTATAATTCATTGTTTCTTCAAATATACTGGCAAAACGAGATTAATGTCATCATTACTCTTAATGAAATTACCTTTTTATAGTATTTTATGATAACACAATTCGGTAATCGAAGAAAGGATCTTCTATTTCCGAACAACCTTCATTACTATGAATGTTGAAACCATTTTGATAATTTATGTGGCACTCTGAATATCTCGTCCAGTCCGGCAACGACGCTCGCGTGTGTCGATATATATTTATGGTTGCATAGTGAGTGCGCGAAATCTGAAGTTTTAAAGTTAGATATTTACGATTTCATAGAAATTTCTAATACGAATAATTTGAAATAGTACATAAGAGCATTTTCTCTGAATAGCATTTCGGTATTCACGCAAATCCTCAGAGCACTTTATAATAATTTATCAAGAGTAACAATGCGTTTCCTCCTTTCTTCAAGAAGCTAACTTGAATACTCTGATTTTTCAGGAAGCCAGTTACGGACGACGTTAATTGGCCGCTTTACACAAAAGACCAACCGCAGTATTTCATTTTCAACGCCGAGAAAAACGGCATCGGAAGAGGACCGAGGGCGACCGGTTGCGCGTTCTGGAACAACTTCTTCCCGCGGCTCAGGGATAATCCAGGTGAGTCCTTATCCGCGTCTCTGATTTATCGTCTCCCGAGTCTGAAGGTCCGAAAAAGTGTCCTGCGGGTTCTTTATTATCAGATTTTATTGAATATAAACTCCGGTCTCGCAGTTTGGCGGTGAGGTTTACGTTTTTGTTGGCTCTGGATGGCACTTTTTAGCTTCAAAAAATAGATCCCTGAAGAATATTTGATGCATTAGTTTTAAAGCGACAAACCCGCATCTTTATATACGCGTTTGATAACTGACACTGAATTTCTACAAAACACTTTGTCGATAATCTCAAATGAAATTGCATTATTCGAATTGGAGAAATCAGATGGCGTTTCAGACGCCGCATGAAGTAGATCGTTACTTAATTGAATTATTTTAATATATGATGGAAATCTGTGGTCAAAAGAGGCGGTTTCTGACGACTGTTAAATTCAGACGACGATTCTTCTCCATATGCTTCTTGTACATTTTTCTGAACATCTTGACAAGGATAACTCAATCAAAAACGCTAAATGTTTGAATGAATTTTGAGAATACTTAAGATCTTAAACTTTTCAAGCCTTCTTCCTGAAATACGAAAATGTGTTCGAGAGGTGGAAAATTTCAGCATGACCGTAAGAGCTACAATTCCTTGAGTACATTTTGCGCAGAAACTGGAACCTTGGAAATGACTGATACTCATTACAGTCTCTCATGCTTCAGTAGCTTTAATTTCGGCAATATCTTCACGCACAAATGTATGATAAATCTAGCTTCGTACTTATCCTGAAAAGGTATTGAGCTTTTATCGCGTGATTTGAGCGCGGCGACTGAATCAAGAAATTCCGTAACGAAAATAAAACCTAACACCCTTCACCCCGCCTACGATGTAGCTCGGCCGAGCGTTCGCTTAACGTGTTTGTTATATGGTACAACAGTACAGGCGCTCATTTGTTGAAGATATTTGTACATGCTTATGCAAACTGAGAAATGGCCTACACATAGTCATGATAGCAATTTACATTTCTCCAAATCCAAAATTGGACGAGGTAGAGCCTTTTATTCATCGCACCTTACCGGAGTGAAGAAGGTTCGAAAATACATGGTACCAATGGTAAGAAATTTCCACTTATCTTGGCTGGCGACTTCAACATCAACTTCGGTAATAAAAAATCAGAGCGGTTGACAACTTTTCTCTCGGAAAATTTGAATTCGAAAATGAATGATGATCCACAAGAATCCACAACAAAATATGGGACCATCATTAGCGCGGTATTCTACAGATAGAATAGAATAGAATAGATTTATTAATCTCACAAATTATCAACACAATCAATTGTACAAATAAAAATGAAATAAGTCATAAAATACAAACAGAATTTATCTGAGGCAATAAGCCCTAAACTCCTCAGCCGTGTCCGGTTCACACGTCGTTATAAGTGACTGAACCTCTTTCTTAAAACGTTTATGACTCGAAATATCCTGCAGACGTCTGGGCAAACCATTAAAGAGCTTGATTGCCATGTACTCTGTACCTTTCTCGCGAAGAGAAGATGAATGCATTGGAAGAAAATATGGAATTAATTGTCTGGTTCTGTTAGTATTCTTATATTTCTCAAAGTAATGCTGATTCTTGTGAAAGAATACAAGTAATTTGCAAATATAGAGCCCATATACCGTGAAAATCTTGTGCTTCCTGAATTGACCACGGCAAGACTGTCTATAATCAAGTCGCAGTAATGTTCTCAAGGTCCATTTCTGGGATACAAATATACTACCCAGATGAATAGAACCTCCCCAAAATTGTATTCCATACGATAAGATCGACTGATAATTAGCATAGTAAATAATCTTCAGGATATGTAAATCAATCTGCTCCCTAAGCATAAAAAAGGTGAAAGAGACTGAGTTAAGCCTCTTTATAAGTTTCAAAATATGTATATCCCATTTCAGATGTTTATCGAATCTAATACCAAGAAAACTCACATCATCCTTTACCGGAATTTGGTTTTCCGAATCACCAACATATTTAGGATAAAGCTGTCTAGATCTATCAGAACAAAAAAAATACTCTCTGTTTTCGAAAAATTCACCATCAGTTTGTTGTGGAGACACCAACTTGAAAGTTCTTTTATTACAGACATTGCTGAGGACAATACGGAGTTAATATTCTTAGAATTAATGAGAAAATTGGTATCGTCTGCGTACATAATTGCTTCAGATCCCATACCACAACAACTACCGGGCAGAGAATTAATGAAAATTACAAACAGAAGGATTCCAAGGATACTACCCTGTTGAACTCCCTTCGTGATGGCATTATCATGTGATACATAAGTTATACCATCCTTTAACGAAACCACTATCTGTTTCCGGTTACTGAGGTAACTGGAAAATAGATCCAGCTGTTTATCACTTATACCGGATGCTTCTAGAAACTGTAGCAGTAGATTATCTATAAGATCAAAGGCCTTGGATAGGTCGAAAAAAAGACCTAACGTTACCTCCTCTTTATCAAGGGCAATGAGAATATCATTAATTAATTCAAAAACTGCAGTCTCGGTTCCTCTATTTCGTATGAATCTATGCTGGCAATCACCTTAAATTTTCTGAAAAAACTGAGCATTCTGTTAGCAAGAACTCTCACAAAGATTTTTGTGAAAGATGTCAAGAGACTTATAGGTCTGTAATTGCACAAATCCTCTACATTCCCCTTCTTATGAAGTGGCTTGACTATAGCTATTTTTAGCGAATCGGGAAATATACCCTCTCTAAAAGAGCGATACATTAGGTGGGCAATTGGGTCAGCAATAAAATCAATGGATTCTCTAATGATGTTTAAGGGTATTTCATCATAACCATAGGAGTTCTTATTTTTGAGTGAGTTTACAACAGATATTACTTCTTCTCTAGAGATTTGAAAAAAGAAAAATGATTCTTTTACTCTGGGAGGCTTTATACTATTGCTGAAAGAATTATTAGGATGAGGCTGGGATATTCAGTCGATATCAAATCTCAAACTTATCTTTCTTATTTCAGTTACCATAAAGTTATAGTTTCAATGATAAAAATCCTGAATAACCTACATGTATTGTAAGATAATATAAATATTTCAAACGATATCAACTTCTCATTTATTCAATAAAAAAAAAAAATTTGTTTTCTTATCGGTCACCACCCTCAAAAAGTGTAACTTGTATTAATATCAAAGAAAAAACTTGAAATAATATCAAAGAAAAAAGTTGAATGAATATCAAAAAAAAAAACTGCAAAACTAAAAAATAAATACATAATTATAATTGCATAACTTGATCAAAAATATTCTTCAATTAGTTATTTTTGTATTCATCAGAAAAACAAATTTTCTTTACCTCAAAAAGAGATGATTTGAGGGAAGCACTTCATTCTAGGCACTTTTTTGAACTGACTAAACTGAAATTAATATCTAGGTTTTTTCGTTTAAAATTTTGTCATTATTCTACCTATCGAACTACCGTAAAAAATTTTCGATCACTCCATTATGTTGTCTTTTTTGCATTGTGATAAATTACAAATTAATAAAAGTTAGTGAGTTATTTCCATGTCTTTATGACGATCAGTATTATACCAATTTCAGTCAATATGTCTAATGTTTTCTGGATATCCATCCATATTTGCGATTTGTTTTATAAAATTTGGAGCCGTACATTTCACAAATTCTACATCAGTAAACAACGAAGTGTTAAAGGAAGAAACTGAGTTATGTTTCTGAGCAAAATTGTCTTCTATAGTTAACTGATTTCTTATCATTAATCGATTGGGCCGATACTTGATGAAAATCTAAATACATAATTCAAATAAAACTGAGTAGTTTTTCGATTTTCACTATAATTAATTCAAAACATGACAATATCGTTTCGCCAACACAGTGGCTTCATCAGATGTTGATGATAAACTGGGCTATTACATTGTGGACTGCTTTTATTTATCCTGGAGTGCGTGGGGTGGGAATGACCATAAAACACTGTTCTTCTTTTACAGGGGGATGGCTATAAAACATATTTCTTCTGAATTGTGGGGGATGACCATAGAATACTTTTCTTCGATTGCATTTTTACTGGAATGAATTTAATGAAGTAGAATTATTGATAAAAACTTGATCATTTAATAAACAGTTCGATTTCTTCCTCTGATTGATTTCCATGGTTCTAACAGGGTTAGTTTATAACCTTTTCGCTACGTATGCAATATTTTAAAGTTGTTGTCAATGACATGGTACTCTTCTAAAAGATGTTTTGCATACGTAGAATCTTTTTCATTTTTTGCAAAGCATCTTTTGTGTTCATGTTGGCCAAACTGGCAGGAATTTCAACCTTAGAATATCTGAACACCAAAGATGCTTTACGAAAAATAAAACCGATTCTGTGTATGCAACACATCTTTCAGAGGAGAACCATGTCTTCGACAACAACTTTGAAATATTGCAAACTGAGCGAAAACATCATAAACTAACCCTGTTAGAAGCCATGGAAATCAACGAAAGGAAAAAATCGAACAGTTTATTAAATGATCAAGTTTTAATTAATAATTCTTTTATCAAATTCATTTCAGTAAAAATGCAATCGAAGAAGAGTATTCTATGGTCATCCCCCACAAATCAGAAGAAATATATTCTATAGTCATCCCCCTGTAAAAGAAGAACAGCGTTCTATGGTCATTTCCACTCCACGCACTTCAGGATAAATATAAGCAGTCCACAATGTAACAGCTCAGTTTATCATCAATATCTGATGAAGCCACTGTGTTGGCGAAACGATATTGTCATGTTTTGAATTAATTATAGTGAAAATCGAAAAACTACTCAGTTTTATTTGAACTAACTTATTTCTATTGCAGCTTCAATTGTCGATAAAAGTTCACTCATTGAAAGAAGTCAAACTTTCTATACAGCAAGCGGAAAATTTGCCGACGACAATGTGAAAAAGCTACAATTCTTATAAGCGATTTGAAAAAAAAATTGATAATTGGGGACATTTGTCGATGCTCGTAAAGTGAAGAAGTTCAGTCGACAACATTTTTCGACGTGACACCATTTCGAAAAACCGCACATTTCTGTGTCCTGGATTCATCTTGAAGTTGATCCATCAACTGGATGCAATAATTGAGCTACAGCTAACCAAATCTCTTATTCATCCAATTTTCGACTATTGTAATGCAGTATATTACAAGTTTTTAACTAAAATGGATAAAGAAAGATTATAAAAAAATTCAAAACTCGTGCCTCAGATTTGTTCGTTGTTGCCAGTATGGGAATTCTATCACGTCCTTCAGGAGAGAACTTAATGAGCTCAGTTTTGGAGAGAGAGTGGAATATCTATATGTTGTTTTTTTGAATAAACTTTTACGAAGGAAGTCTTCATTTTATCTCTACAGTAGACTGGAATCACGAAGTATAGCACATAGTGTCAACATCAGATCTAAGAATCAGTATAGTATTTCGAGGCATAGGACTGTGAAATACGAGGGTGTTTTGATTATGTGTCGCAGAAATTACTTTTACAAATTCATTTATTTAGTTGAGGATAAAAGTTCTGTTAGTTCATTGAAAAAGAAACTGAAAGGTTTAATTTTTGGATGTTCAGATTCTCTTTGATAAAAAAATATGTGTAACATTTTCTTTTCTTCTTATAAAAATTTTTATGTTTCATTTTTTTATTCATCATCTATCCATATTTTGAGTTTGAATAATTCGTTTTGTATAAGGGATCTGATATGTATAGTATAGTATGTTGCCAATGACTATTTGGTGGAGTGGAAGATTGGCATGCCAAACTCTTACCATTTGTATAATGAAGTTTATGCAATGAATATTATTATCTTCAGGAAGAATCGGACTGAAAAACAGGACGGTTCCGTTCGAAACTGGTCGTCGTATCTCGTTAGATATAGTAGATGAAATGAAATATCTTCAGTTTGGTATAACCACATCTAAATCACATGTTTCCCTTATGTCTTCGATCGGTTCAGATATTTGTACCCTCAGAATTTCCTGCTATTGGCAACAAAAGCAACGCTATTTAATGGATAATTTCTAATGAATATACCTGCACAATATCTAATAATATCTTGTGTGATCAGGTATCTACATCATCGACGTATAAAAGGGGTTGGCGCGAAGGTTGGTATGACCCCCGAATGTTTACTCTTCCCACAAACTTCCACAAATCGACACCTCCTCCTGCTCTAACCTTACTCCACGAGTAAGATCTAGGCATCGCCCCACCGGCAGCGAATTAAGCAGATCAAAGGGCGCGGACATCAATTAATTTAGGCACTGCCGGGAC
The DNA here is from genome assembly GCA_030704895.1 of Henosepilachna vigintioctopunctata. NCBI lineage: Eukaryota > Metazoa > Arthropoda > Insecta > Coleoptera > Coccinellidae > Henosepilachna > Henosepilachna vigintioctopunctata. The sequence continues at coordinate 1,274,706 of JARQZJ010000073.1, read as the reverse complement.
CTCGAAGAAGAAACTGATAATGGATTTTGCTCAAATTACAGGAGAAGAAGTGAGACGGCGGTGTGGTGGAGTCTAGTCGTCGTCGTCGTCTTTCCTTACAGAATTAATGAGTTTTAGTTCGGCGAGCTGACACAGACAAGAAACTTCGGAAATAAGTTTGTGTATAAAACTTAAATTGCATCAAGATGTTAAATTATTCTGCCGAAAAATATTTGTGAAGTCGCGGAACGGGATGCTTGTTGCTTGGCTAATCAAATTTCCGGAATCGTCCAATTGAGTCTAGCAAGAGTTCTCAACTGGTTTCTATTCGGGAAGAATTTGTTCTAAGAGCACAAAAGGTGTTGAATATGTGTTGTTTTTCTATTATTCGCTACGATTCAAACAGGAGTTTCGTAATTTATCTATACTCTTTTTATTCTGGTTTTATTTTTTTCAGTCCCACTAAATCTGGGGAGACTCATGTCCCTTGAGGATTGCGTCGCAGAGTTTCATTGAAATTTACATTGATTGTAGTTACTCAAATAATTATATTAACCATGAGTATTAATCCAAGAGTAAAAGGATCACAGGGTGGAATTTAGGTGATGTGCGAATGATATCTCTGTTCTGCCACTCGAATTCAAATTAAAAACGTACGCAATACAATCGATACATCAAAATAACTCAGAAAACTCAAAAATGGAATATATGATTCAATCGAATATAAACTTAAATTCAAACACTTGAACTTATGATTTACACTTTATTGTATGAACATGTATGATGACATTGTATGATGACGTAGGTACACTTTATTTCATAAAGTGTAAATCATAAGTTCAAGTGTTTGAATTTAAGTTTATATTCAATTATAATGGATTCACTTCAAGCACATCAAGTAAACGCCAATACTATTTTATATAATTCAAGATAAGAAATGAAAAAGTGGATGAATTTATAGATTCTTGTAAAGAAAGAATACAATTGGACTCAAAAACTTTCACTGGTCTTTGAGTACAGGATATTCATGATAACCACTTCATAGATTCAAAATCAGTGAAATTGCTGCACCTATGAATAAAAACAAAATTTCTGAATCTGCGCAAAAGCCTATAATAATTTACCAACTCACCATTAATTTGTCGACAGTATCACTTCCTCCGTTCTTAATGCCTTATTTGTAATGCCCTTTGTTTAAAATTCCTCATTAAAACTTCATAAGCTCGCTTTTCTTTTACTATTGATAATAATAATAATAATGATAATAATAATAATAATAATAATAATAATAATAATAATAATAATAATAATAATAATAATAATAATAATAATAATAATAATAATAATAATAATAATAATAATAATAATAATAATAATAATAATAATAATAATAATAATAATAATAATAATAATAATAATGAGCCTAACTTCCAAATATAGTGCATGTTACGGGAACAAGATCACAAAAACACACTGATAAAAGAAATAATAGAAACATACATAAACGACAGATGCAGAAAATGCCAGGAAAAGACTGAAAAATTCAACACATCACTGAGTCTGCATATCTCTTGCTCAAAACGTCTACACTCATAGGCACAACCAAGTAGCTTGCATAGTCCATCAAGCCCTAGCTGTGAAGATCCGACTATTTACAAAAGATATAACATCTTACTTGAATACATAGTTCTTTTGGACCAAATCAACAAAAAGCCGACCCGGTAGACAAAGCGGTACCTAACACTCACAACTTGATGAAGTTTTGGATTCTTTGTATGTGAGATATAAATGCGGCATGCATAAGTCCACATGCAATATCAGCAACCAGTGTAGTTCCGAAAGTGCTACAAGAACACCTTACCAAGCTGAACTTAGACCTGAGGCTGTATAAAAAGATGGAAAAAAGCTGTAGTGCTGAACACATGTCACACTTGTCAGGATATTCCTGCAAGGATAAAGTAACCTTTAGATTATTGAGTTGGTTAGGTTTAGCCCCGCAATTCAACTCTGAAACCATTGCCGGAGCTGAAAATAACTGGGGATTGATAATAATAATAATAACATTTCTTTCCAAATATAGTGCATGTTACAAGAACAAGATCACAAAAACATACACTAGAAACAGAAATATGGTGAAAATGAACTCTCTTTTCACAAAAATTGATGAATTCATGCATTTCATATGGTGCTTTCTACATGTATGCTTTGGAGTGAGAAATTTTTGATAGTGTTCTGCTTTTATATGAGGTGCCGCTCTTCCGTTATATATTTCATTTGGCTCAAGTATCCTGTTGGTGATTGTTGCATAGATTTCTGAGTGTGAAGTTCCTTCTCACCTGCATTTTCTTCTGAAAAATGTTGGCCGCGGTAGAAACTGAACCTCTCAAACCTGATCCCTACCGGCTAAAACTATACACTGTATATTGTCTCCTTCATATCAAGTGGAACACCCACTAGGAACTACTTCGAATTACCTTTCATTGATTTTGTGTCTGGGGCTGACACTGTTATTTCTTCATGCTCATGCTTACTTTTTTTGCAATGTATTCTCTGACGTGGTTGTATTCAACGCTGTCTTGTACTCTAGAGATAAAAAGCCAAATTTTTTTCTCCTACAGGTTTTATTTGGTTGACTTGAAAGCTTACTTTGTTACGCCTGTTTCTAACCATTATAAAGTCGTTCAGTTTTCAGATGCTGGATTGTCATTAGTTTCTCTTACTACATTTGCATTGGAATGTTTATTTTGTTCGTGTTTCAGGTTAGCAATACTAACACTGTCATCTCAGTAACATGTTCGGTAGTTCACTTGTACTCGGTAATTCCATTTCTTTTTGAACGTCATCGCATTTATCTCTCTTTTTCTTTGTTTCCCTCGAAAACTGCTTTAAGTATGAAGTTGCTACATTCAGTATTTTATTTTGTGTCACCACATCTTTGGCTTTACATATTCAGTTGTCCTCTGCTCATGTTTTTTGTGTTGGCATTTTGAATTTTTCAAATTTGCTGACTGTTGCATGCAGGATGGGTGACACTTTGCACACCCAACTTCACTTGTCACTCTTTTGCCTCAATGAACACATTTAAACTCGTTATTATCAAAGATTTTTATGGTAACTCTGTTGCGTAAGATTTTTAATCGACGCCATCTTGAATAACTGACTTGAATACTGACTGTCTTCTTTCGAAAGGCGTTCATACCAAGAACCCTGATGGTCCTCATCTTCATTTTTTGCAACACTGTGTCTGAAAAATGACTGGTGACTCAAAAAAGAGTAGTATTTCGTCTCGAATAAGTCAGAATTTTCGTAATAATGATCATAGTAAGATATCGTCTAGAACATGAAATAAATTCCGTTCATTCATATAATTCATAAACTTAACATCAACTCAAAATAGCTCCAAATTTTCATATGTCACGAGTTCGCCAAATTACACTTTATATTACAACTTTTATACGGGTTTCAAAGAGTCGAGATTAGACTGCAGAATGCTCTGGACATATATTTTCACCCACGGCAATCGAAATCCGATGCAAACAAAGAAAGCTGCCCTTTGCACGGAGGCCGTGTTCAATCTTTCTTCAATCGACCCACTCGTTTGTTTCCCCTTCCATTATAGAAATATTTCACGATCATGGCGAGGTCTGTTGAGGAGGCGGGCAGCTACAATGTAACAATATTTCAAGAAAAGGACCAAATCGCAGTGTTGAACATGGATCGATCGCAAAAGTCGTACAAAATTCACCGGTGAAAATATATAAGCCCGATGCTTCCCTTAGGAGAAACAACAACCCTGGGATCGATGGAAAGGTATAGGTTTGCATACATGGACTGATGAAAGAGATGGCTTTGCCTGCTCCAAGGATATTTTGCTCGATGATTTCACAACAAATCTTGAATTTTTCACGTTCCGTATAATTAAATGGTTGAGAATTTAATATTGCGTTTGCATTTTGAGGTCATACGAACTTTTTCGAGTTTAAAAAAGAAAAAGAATAAAGCTCAGAAAACAATATGATTTTTGTTACGGTTGATTATATTACTTGAAGCAATTAATTTACATCTACGCGATTACAGTGGTGTTCAGTTCATTTATTGGATTTACATCAAGAAAACCCTAACACTAATCAATACTATGAGTTGAATCAATTATACATCTAGGTATTTCAAGTATATGAAAGCGAATGAGTCATTGTTAAAATCAGAGCTGCCAGACATCTCTTGATACAATGAATACATATATCTGATAGGACATTATATTAGGTGATTGGTTATTGGTGTACTCAAAATGGATAAAATTGATTTTATCGGACACGCTGTCTTGGAAAACGAACCTTGGTCTCTAGAACCAAGAGTCGAGGACAGTCTATATATATATATATATATATATATATATATATATATATATATATATATATATATATATATATATATATATATATATATATATATATATATATATATATTCTCGTAACTATGCAAGACGTTATACAGAAACTTCATAGACAACAAGTGTTTATCAACTTCTGAAGATATGGTCCCAAAACTGTCAAACAGATCAGTCTGGCTATATCCTCCGTCTGGATACTCGTGATCTTCCCTCCACTAGATATATAAAAAATTTTCGTTGTAATAATTTCAAATGATAAGTTCTTGTGAGAGTTTCAAGTGGAACGCCAAATTATATAAGGATTTTATATCGTTTTAACACAAAGTAACGTATCAAGTACAAGTACTTGTATTCAGTTATCCAAATTGAAAAAAAAAATGGATATTAAACTTCCATGTATTATATTCAAAGTCGACCTGTTTCATTTTCAAACACCCACTCGGAAACAGAAATATTTTCTCACCTCACGTGTCTGAATATGGCTTCATAACAGAGCATTTGATCGGAATGTTTTAAGATATTATACCAAATAAATAATCTCGCCTTATATTCAAAAAAACGTATTTTGAATCGTTATGTACCGAAAATAGGGTCCAGTAGTAGAATAGTGAAAAACTCAGCAGATCATTGAATGCATACGATGTTTATTCGAAGGAAAAGTTGAATTTTGAATGCTTTCGAAAAGTATTTATTTATTATTCAATATTCATTTTGACTCCTTCAAAGTCATCCCCTCAGATGTTATGCACATATGCCAGCTCTTCTACCAATCCTCGAAAAACTTCTGAAATGCGCGCTTTTCCGTAAGGCCATCAACTCGTTCTTCGATTTCGACTCCTCAATTGGGGCACAACGCTTTTCTTTGTCTCTTAAGTCTCGAGAATAGGAAAAAGTTGCAGGGAGCCAATTCTAGTGAATACGATGGTTGATGGTGTTGATTTTGACGAATAAACCACGCACAAGCATTAATGTGTGAGCTGGTGGATTATCGTGACGCAGAATGTATGATTTTTTTTTCCACAATTCCGATCGTTTGAGCCGTATTGCTTCAGTCAAACATTGCATTACTTCCTTGTATTGTTCCTTATTAACCATACGACCTTTTGACAAGAATTCATTGGGCACCATGACGTTGTAATTGAAGAAAACAGTGAGAGATACCTTCACATTTCATCGAACTTGTCGTCCCTTTTTCCATCTTGGCTCTTCTGGCCGCTTCCATTGGGATGATTGGGCATTGGACTCGACGTCAGAACCAAATTCCCACCTTTCGTCATGAGTTATGGCTCTATTGAGTGTATCTGGTCCGTCGTTGACGTCATTCAACAACTCCTGATCGATTGTGACCGACGTTGGTTAGCTCAAAATTTAGGGAATTTGGAAGAAACTTTGCTGCCACACGTTTCGTGCCCGAAACATCCAAGAAAAGGGCATAGCATGGGCCGACTGATATGTCAAAATCTTCTGCAACGTCTCTTATAGTCATTCGACGTTTCCCTAAAACCATTTTCTGCATTGTTTCACTGTTACCTCCGCTTGTCGACAACTCCAGGAAGCTCATCATCAACATTTTCTCGGCCTTCTGTAGACACTTGTACTAATGAAAAACACGCTTTGGAGACAAAGTATACTCGTCGAATGCCACAGTCAACATTTAATATTCATTGGAGAACTTTATTCTATTTTCAAAGCAAAATTTATTACAGATTCTCTGATTCATTTTTCTTCAAAAGTAATAAATCGAAGAACACACGAAACGGAACTAACCTCCTCAGCTGTCAAAAACAAACTACTAATCGAAAATGGCTGATAATCTGAACCTATGCAAAACGCATGTGTACCAACATAACGAAAGCTTTGGATAATCGAATGTGCACAGCCCGCGAAAAGTCGAAATTCACCCTTTCTTTTGAACAGATTTCGTGTTCCTCATTAAGGCAACGCTCGCTCTAAAGTTATGTATGAATTCTTCTGATATTTTCGAAAAGTGTTACTCGAAATTTTTAATATAATTTCAAATTCATTCTATCTCTATCAATTCGACTTCACGCATTGATGCAAACTAAATTGAATACTCAATCTCGGAAACAAGTTCTAATCTCTTGAATTTAACTGTTACAGATTCTGCTGAGACGCCGTGCGTGAATACGTACTTGAGCAAGATGGGATCTTCAGCCACTAGAACAAATCCACCAGCGGGAGTAATTAGTCTAAGCCATCTCGCCATCTTGATGCTGCTCTCGCTGGATGTATTGTAAATGCGTGTCGAATTACCGTATGTTCGGCGAACGTAAGCAAATCACCGCGTCTGGTACAAGACGCGACATTTAGTCGAAGCAAGCTTTATATTGATGACCCAGATACGTAGAGGTAGCTAAAAATTTAGATGCTAGGTCATGTGTTGCGTCTTATAGACCCCCTTCCTCCTACCTCCATTTTAGGTGAAGAGGGTCAGTTTTGAAAATTTTGAGAAGACCGAGTTTGGCGTGGTAGAATATTTTCGTATGATTCAGAAAATTTTGGATTTGTCTGTTAGTATTGATACTGAATTGATTTTTTGAATATTGATAGTTTGATTGTATGTTGAATTGCCAGAAAGAAATGTCACTTTCAATAGGCTAACTTTGAATCAGTAGAGGCTGGTGAACTCTTCATAAGAGTTCTTTTGTAACCAAATTGTTCCAAGATAGTTATAAAATTAAATGTATATTATATAATTTGTAGAATGGTGAAATCCTTTGTAAATTAATCAATTAGGATATTCTCAAATCGATATTTTCCGGAAAAGTTCTTCTATGTATTGTTCAATCAATCGGTAAAACAACCATGAGATCCTCAATTTATTTGAATGAGATTCGGCTTCCATATATACACCACATAAGAGAATCTATTCATCAGTAAAAAGATTTCCCAATCAGTTATAGAAAATTCGTAGGCATTTATATAATACCTAAACATTATATACCCAAATATTTTATAAAATTTCTGACATCATCTTTTGTCAGGAATTATACAATGCTTCTGCAACTGGCATTATAAAATGCCAGAATTTCCAGGCAATGATCAAACTATATAAATTATCTTATTATCACGGAAGACATATTATGACACGGCTTCATAACGACGAAGGATATTTAAAAAAATTCAATTGAGATTTTCGTGAAGCTGTTTTATTTGTAGGTATGCATTACTCTAGATGAAAATTTCAAACCTTAAAGTGAAGAGAATACTGTTAAATATATCAATGCTCTCCTCATTAGTAGATTAGAATTTCCAGATGAAAATTTGAAGTTTCTTTTTATCAGTGCTGGCAAGTTGCAAGTATCCTAAAGTTGATATAATTCAACATAATTTCAAACTTATCTCAAATATAATCCATATTCTGTCTGTTTCTCATTCTGAATTACATAGAATGTCTGAGCTTATGTGGAAATTTTGAATCGTTCGTTACATTGCTGGCTAGTTTTTATTTTTATATACAATGCGATCTTGTTTGAGGCATCATATAAAGGGTTCATCACTTTATGATGGCTATATATGAGAGGCATCATATATAATGCCGGTTCCCAAACTTTGCCGAGTACATATAAAATGAAATGATCTTTAAGAACTATTTTCTCTGAAATAAGTGAAGAATTAATGAAAATTTAAATTATGAAAGTACTCATAGGAGTGAATCGTCGTTTCTAGAAAATACGAATTTTTATCAATGCTATTCAAACTCAGTCTTCTAAAAGTTTTCACTGCTGATTATTCGTCGAACGATACACTTAGTTTAATTTTTCCACACATTTTCCTCATGAAATCATCTGAACTTATTCCCAAATTGCTGCAGCTATCACGAGTGCGAGACAAAGGGTTAGAAGAAAATGGCATACCGTGGCAACTGTAAGCATTTGATTTTGTATAAATCACGTTATTTAAATTTATGCAAAGTCAGAGACAATCATTTTTATTGTAAATTATAGAGAACTGTTACTGTTAGTTGTACGTAATTCTACAAAGAAATGATACGTTGTGTATCATTTATGCCCATAATAACCACTACCATCATTGAAAGAATGGTTGAATTAAATGCTTAACGGCAGTGTTGATGTAAACATAATATTGGTGATAGAAATATACATATCATTTATATTTTGAAGTACATGAGCCAAAATGTAAATATATTTCTGTTAAGAAGTAAGTATATACATGTATATTATGTACTTTTAAGTTAGAGCTTCGTGCCATTGAAGTGGGCAAAAGGTTGAATTGAGGGTCAACGTCATACTCTGAGCTCTTCTTAATGGGAACAACACGTCGTTTAATAAATAACCATAATTGGACATGAAATGTAAAAATTTTGAGTACAAAATCATATCAAATTGAAATAAAAAGAGCGCTGAGTATGTCGTTGATTTGTTTGAACTGACTCTAGCGACATTCGAATGCCTATCGATAGAAAATGGACTATGCGTAATCAAAACAGAAAAAAAAACATATGTGTTTTTAGAGATGTAACAGTGTGAGTTTAGATCGTTGTTATTCTTTTTGCTAGTGTTTCTATGCTCGATTTATGCCTGTCCAACACACCACGCTTGTCAATTGTACGAAACAATAATTCTTCAAAATTGTACAGGTGTATCACAGTTGGAAAACGGACGTATTTAAAAATCAAGATGGCGAAGATGTGATGCCGAAAGAAATACTCGAAAAGGTTCCCACTTTGAAACTGACATTTTGGTCGAATATCCATTTCCAATTTGATGTGATTCATTTCAAATTTCATGCGTTGTGGGTTACAAAAACAATTTAATTTCTGGACGACTTAGTCTTCTTATGTGGTCGTACCCTTAGTTTCTATCAGCTATGTTGCCACGATTATCGTAGTGGAGTTGAATATACTGATGAATGAATATCTGATTTACTGTTGTGCATTCGATTGAGTAAAAAATTATGCTCTGAATTCATTCGATTTTTTATTCGAAATCTGAACGGTAATTGTAGTCTACAACAAAAATTACGAACTGCGATAATATTCGGTGGTTTTTTGGCATTAACAACCTCTTCCCAAATTTATTCACTCTTTTCTGAATAATCGAAAATACTTCATATATTTTCAGTTCGTTAGTTGTTAATATCTTTTCTATGTCGTTTATTTCGATCAAAAAAATGTCAGTTTCAAACGTGACAATTTTCGTTATGTTGAGAGTCTAGTAGTGTTCGTTAAACGACCAACTTTACACAGATTCTGTCTATCTGCAGCACTTCAGAAGTTGACCGCTTTTTGTTTGGACTGAGCGAGATATTGATTTAAAACGAGCAATTCTGCGAATGCAGTGAATAAAACATTTCTACGGCAGGCTACGGATAACGGAATAAAGAGAAAGAAAGAATCGTGGATATTGAAATGTTATTTTTACTCCGACTATGAGAAAATAAACACAACACCTACGGTAACCGGGATTCGTTCAGTTGAATCCTTCTCTTGAATTTTATATTGAAACTCTAGTTCAATAACAATTTGCCGTGAATTGAGCAAGAATCTGTGACGCACGTTTCGCTGTACTTTGTTTCTTTCCAATGTTTACGTAAATCAGTATGCACTTGACAGCCGAAGAAAGTGCAGTTCGCCGAAACGTGCGGTACATATAATTGTTTACCAAACGTATTGCTGTTATTTCAATAATTTAAACGTTTTACATCAGTAGGATATACAAAATTATCACCGTGATAAAAATGACATAAAAATATTTTGAAGAGAATATAATTCCTTAATTGAAGCTCGTTTACACTGGAATGAATAGGAATTAATAACATCCTCATTAGGAATGTTTTATTCACGATATAGTGTGATATTTTCATCTATCTCAATGTCGTTAATGACGCAATGAAAGTTTTTTCAAATATAGTTTTCCATTATGAATGTGTATTTTGTCATAAAACTGCAAACTAACGGAATCAAATCATCAAACGTGACATTATTCCTTTAACAAACTCAAATTGTAGAAACGGTCAAAGTTATTTACAATTTACTTGAGATATAACTTTTCTTGATTTTCACGAATACTTGAATTAGCCACGAATGTTGAATATCTGATGAGAGTTCGAACTTCACATCTGTCAATAAACATCTCGTCTGGCATAATTAATATGACGATATGGAAATATCAATTCAATTTCAAATTATTATTCGCTCCTTCTGTGTGCGAATTTAATCAGGTATTCAAATATTAACTAATCAATATCAGGAAATACGAAATCATTTGAATAATTTTATTAGTTGAAATTTTGATCGTTGGAATTTAAGCGAAAATGCAAGATAAATTTCAGTTCGAAATTATTATGTTATTATTTGAAGGATATTCATTTGATACAAATCCATTATAATAATTATTGGATGGAACAAACACTTAAATTTGATTTATACTCTCATAGTAATAACGTGATGTGTTTTGTCGGGTTACCGACTTCTTCAGGCGCTAACAGAATATATTTATCAACAAATCTGACTGTACAAGTATTCAAAAATGATGATAGAAGTTATAAGAATAAGAGAACCGATAGAGTTGTTCTCAAAAGCCTTCCATATAGAACTAAGATCATTACCTAAAATGGTCAATAATAGTGAATTATTACAAAATTTAACATATAATAAAAGTATATTCAATTATTCGAATCATTTGTTGAAAGGAAGTGATTGTTCGATTCAAATTTTAAGGTTTTAAACAATATCAAATAGGTGAGAAAAGGTACAAAAAGTAGGGGAAGCTAAGGTATAATGATCCCCTTGAAGGAAAAACTTAACTGTGGCTAAAGTTGAAGGCAAAATCGCAAGATTTTTATTGTTGGAAGTAGTGAATTCACTTACCTTTATAACTGAATACCTATTTTTTATTATACGATCGTTGTGTTTTTGTATCAGAAGTTTTCGTTTCAGTTTAGTAAAGGATCATTTTAAACACATCCAAGTATAAAATGATCCATGGGGTTGGGGTAAAAGAACCTTACTTTAAACATTTCGAAAAATTTTCAAGATTTGCAAAATTAACAACATACCTAGTCAAGGAATAAGCAAACGAATAAAGTCTTCTTTTAAATGAAAAAAACCACAAATAATACTCATCACAATGAAATTTTTTTTAGCAAAGTAAAAATGCAATAGAAAAATCAACTCTCCATTCAAAAAATAATTATTTTCTTATCAGGAAAGGCAGGAAGACCTTCCCTTTTGTCCTTATAGGCATTTTTGGATCACATAAGACTCCAGTAAGTTCACGCCATTTATTCCACCCAGCGGTAATCCTGTGGTTATGTCGCCGGATAAAGACCCATCCTCTGTGATTACCGATCCAAGATATTTGAACTGTTTTACTCTAGCTAAAGCGACACCTTCAAATGTATTCCTGCGTTTAGCAGGCTTTTTTCCCTACTAAGTTACTCTTATAACTCCCATTGTTGTTTATAAATATTTGTACAGTCATTTTTGTTGTTAAATCATATTCTGTTAGCATCCATCTGAAGAAGTAGTTAACCCGACGAAACCGGTCACCTTATGACAGAGTGTATATTAAATTCAAATGTTTGAATTTTCATTTAGTTCTGTTATTTTTTGTTGAAATTGTAATTCTTTTGTTAATTTTTTTTTCATTGAAGTACGAACTATATGATTAGATAATAAATATACATTGCAATGCTGGAGTAATTTAAATTGCATTGTTGTGGTTGCAAACACAAATTTCAATGTCAATAAAATAAATAGTTTCCACAAAAGAAAAAGTTTTCAGTAATGAAAGAAGTAATATTGAATCGTTTATTTTAGATATTTCAGATAGATGAAAATATTTCATTATCTTGAATTGCCAAAAAACTTAGCCGTCCATCAAACAAACAACAACAAAACCATTTCGGTTTCCAAAGTGGTGTAGTAGTTAACACTCGTTCTTATGCCTGTATTAGATTAGTGCCTACATATTTACCACTTGTAACTACTTTATGAATATCTACTGAAGATATAGTATAGAATAGCTATTTACATTGTGCATATTTATAATATAAGGCACCTCAATTAGCTACTGCTGTGAAAACTTATCAGTTAAGCCTAACTTAGAATTGAAGTTGGGACGAGAAATACCATATTTAACCCTGAATTTTAGTTCATCTGCTATTTGATATTTATCTTATTTTTTAAGTGAATATAACTGATGACGAATAATATATAAAATCAAGGAACTAAATAATTATACTATAAAGTTTTAGATAATTTTTACACATATTTTATACATATCAAACAACCATGGTAAAACAGCATATTTTGTAAATATTTTTCTAATGAAAATTATTAATCAATTCTCTAATTCTCTTAGGGTAAAGTACATTCTCATGAAATGACCATAAAGTCCTCCGTATCAATTTAAAGCATATTCATTTATTGATTGGGCCGGTATTTCTTGAAAATCAAATCTACTTGTGAATAAAACTAATTCCATTGTGTTGTTTTAAATATATTCAATTGAAAGAAGATAATTGGCTTCATGAAATATATATGATGACTTTCCTCAATAGTAAAAATTAGAATTGTGAGATTAAACAGTGAGCAATAGATGAAACAAAGAAATATAAGACACATCTATGGTATTATGAATCCAACTATGGTTTTAGATCATCATTTTGGTGGAGAGGTTCATGATAGAGAAAAAAAAGGGAGAATAAGAAAAATAAGTAAATTGAAACATTAAAAAATTAGCAGCTATGTACCATTAATGGCAGTTCATAATATTAGAGTTTTATTTTCATTCTTCCTTTCATTCCTTATCTCTTTCATACCATGACCGCATGTTGCTATACCGTATTTTCGTAAGTATTTAAATTTTTTAAATTATGTATCATACATATTTGATGAAACCGATGAACTGCATGAACATTTATCACATTTCGAAAAGATATAGTGAAAATTACGGAAGTGAGAGGTATTTCCAATATTCACGGTCATTATTTCTTTTTACCCCAATATAAAAATTAATTTCATTCGAATTACCGACATATTTTCAATTGAAAATGTGTGCTAAACTCAAATAAAGAGGACTTATGGATTTGAAATTTCAATTCTGATTTTAAAGAAATTTTCAATAAAATGTTGAAAAATGTGTTGAAATATTTTTCACAATTTTGTATAATGAATATATTATTAAGATTCAGGTATAAATGCAACTCCACATTTCTTCGTAAATCTAGTATGGATTCACTTCTAAGGCTCAATCTAGCTGTAGTATATTGAACAATCTTATGATAGTTTAGGATGCACTGAATAGACTGATTAAGGAATTTGAAGAAAAACTGATTTCTCGTCCTAGCTTCTCCGTTGACCTAGTTCCTTCGAGAATTTACATTAGAAACAGGGCGGTGCTATTCGACTCTATTCCTTTATTTCCTTTAGAAAACTTGCTAGTGTGGTGTTTGCTTTATTCGACCTTGGGTTGATTAGAAAGAATATAATGTGTATATCTATCGAAGCACCGCCTGGGCGAGAATCTGGTGACCAAATATTGATTCATCTGAATTTGAAGAAAATTTATTGTCCTTTCGTTCAATTCAAATTGACAAGGCTTTGCAAATTCTAAAGAAAAGTATCAGATTGAAACGAAACGATTCATAAGATCATGAACAAATTTCCATCTACGATTTGACGTTCAATGTAGCCAGACCTTTAGTAAGCGAAGCTAAGTTGCCAAGATTGTCAAGATGGAATACAGTGTAGTGATGAATAAATATTTGATCCACCGTTGTAAACTCGCTTGAGCAAGTAGTTGTTCGGCCTGCTCTAGATGTAAGTAATGTTTAATTTCCAATATCAGCAATATAAAGATACGCCTGTTTTATTTTGAATACTCTCAGAGAGTGTTCGTGAATAATGTCGAACCAATTTATCCCTTTACGAATGATTCAGAGTCATTTCATTTTTGCTACGAGGTGTTATTTAAGTATTTCCAAAATAAATTGGAACACTAGAGCAACAGGGTATACCGTGGCTAGTATATAATGTTGAAATTTTCTTATATTGCTGATAATTTAATTAGTTCGAAACTCGCAATGCATTTGCGATTATATGATATTATAATAGTTACAATCATTATTAAGTAAACATATCAGTATAAATATTATGTAACGTATACATATCAATACAATTGAAAAAGAAACAAAACATATCACTCTATTTGAGAGCAAGTTTTATTTTGACTTCGTACATATCTTAAATGTGACTTCAGCTGTCCTGTCCAATAAATAAGTAGTTATATAAATGTATTAACTGCATAAGTGAAGTATTTGATACGAAATATAATTTTAAATGTATTTTC